>CM020502.1:32441443-32458943 GCA_009823395.1 Thamnaconus septentrionalis | reverse complement strand
GAAGTGGACAGAAACCAGGCAGTCTCGGAGAGTCAAGTGTTTTCTACAACCCAGGGACAAGTAATCGCTGCTCTTTGTGATGTCACAGCGGGGACGGACACGCTGATCCCTTGCTGACCTCCTAAAGTCTCAAAGTTCCCCTCAGACAGTGGGGCTCAGTTCACCTCGGACAACCACAGCTCTGTGTGTCACATTCAGAGTCTCCGCCGCGACCAACTGGAGGGGAACAGCCGCAGTGGGCGCTGAGCTCATACATTTCCACTGTTTACATGATGTATACATGACGGGGCTTATGGCTCGCAGCTACTTCACAATCCCAGATGGAATAATTCAGCCTGCTGGGGAGATGCTGCTGCTGCTGCTGCTGCTGCTGCTGCTGCCGCTGCTGCTGCTGCTCCCTTAAAGCGTGAGTTTGACAGAATTTTATTGTTGAGTTGCTAAAGTGACAGTTCAGAAAAGGTTCCAGTTTGTATCCTGTGGTGTTTTTTTTTATTTCTTTTATCTTTAAAAGGTGTCTGATGGATTTCACCTGTGCTGCAACATTCATTTGACCCTCCTACAGAAACACTGAACACTTTTCTTACTGTACTAATCTACAATATTTTACAATAAAATGTTGACAATTTTCTTTGTTTGTCAATGTGCATAATTTTAAAATTGTGAGGAGGTGCTCAGGATTTTTTTCATAAAAAAAAAAGTTAAATTACTGTCTTGTTTATTTAGATTTTTTTAAAAAAAAAAAAAAAAAAAACAATTTAACATCCTACATGTTTATGACTTAATCTCACCATCACACCATGAGAACCCCTACACGCCCACCAGGGAGCCGTGACGTGTGGCATGATGATGATGACGATACACAAGACGCAGGAAGCAACTGCGCAGGTTTAATGGGTTGAATTGGCCACATGCCGTGCGGACCATCGCTGCGCATCATTTCAGTGGAGGCGTAGTGGGAGACAGATGGGCGTCCAAGAAGTCAATGACTACACTAATGGCACAGTCAGATCACCATGAATCACAAAGGGAAAACAACCGTGGCGGCGCACTTACATGAACGCGTGGTAGACGAACGCGCATCCTCGCGGCCTCTCCAGCACGTTGTACAGGCAGTTCTGCAACTTTCTGAAGCGCTTGCTGGTGGCCGACGCGTTGGCCCGCGGCCCCGGCGGGCCCGGCAGCGGCGTGCCCAGCAGCCCCGTGCGGTGGCACGGGTGGCCGCGCTCCGGCGTGGACGGCTCGCTGCGCTCCGTGTGCACGGCGGTGAGCGCCACGAACTCCACCCGCCGCTCGTCGTTGGGCGCCGGCGGCGCCAGCATTCTGATGCCGCCGTTGTTGGACGGGCTTCCCAGCATCCTCGGGGTGGTGGCGGGGAACCGACCGACCGACCGACCGACTCGGCTCACTCACTGGATCACTCACTGGATCACTCACTGGATCACCCGGAAAAGTTCCCACCGAGTCATTGTCCCGTTTGGCTCAAGCCCGAAGTTGCACCCCGAACAGAGTCCAGTTGGTTCGTGTGTGTGTCTCTCTCTCACACACACACACACACACACACACACACACACACAGGGGAAAAAAAAAGTTATCTGTGGATCAAATCTCGTGCGCAAAGGGAAAGATGATGCACGGCTGCGGCTGCGGCGGCGGCGGCGGCGGCGGGACAAGTGCGCCCCGCAGAGACGCGGTGACCTTCAGCGATCATTGTCCACACTGTTCACATGTGACAAGTAAATCAGCTCAAATCAGCTGCAGCCGGAACCGAGAAGAACGAGAAAGCAGGAGGAGGAGAAGAAGAAGAAAAACACGCGCGAGAGAGAGAGAGAGAGAGAGAGAGAGAGAGAGAGAGAGAGAGAGAGACCAAGGGCGCGCGGACCAAGTCCAAAGTAAAGGCGAAGGCAGCCAAAGTTTTGAGCCGCGGCCGGACCGCCGTCAGCTGATCCGTACAAGTGGCGCGAAGGCGAACGCGACCGAGAGGCGCATTCTGGAAACTTGCTGACAAAGCTGCGACGTCACAAGGGGGGTGGGGGGGAGTGGCGCTCACGACTTTTGGGGTACTCCAAAAGACATACAAAAAAAAAAAATTAAAACAAATCCACACCAACAATTTAAAAAAAAAAAAAACTGCAGCTAGAGGAGCCGCGCTTTGTCCATCAAGTCCTCCGCGGCTGCCATCCGTCTCCCGTCTCCAGTCCTGCTTCCCTGCGCGTCCGGCGAGACTGAGTCCCGGCAGCAGGCAGCAGGAGGCAGCAGGAGGAGGGTGGAGGGCGCGCAGGTTCAGACCGTCAGAGGAACATCCGAGCCAAACTCTGAGGAACAGCCTGGAAGAGTCGCCAGCTGCGGTGGCATGCAGGTGTTTTTATTTATCCATCTATTTATCTGACGTTTGCTTCATATCCAAAAAGGGGCTTTTATTTAAAATATATATATATTTATTTATATATATTAAAACAAATTCCCATACGTTGATTTATTCAGGACGACGACCCTGCTGTCTCAGCCTGCATACCATAGACAAGATATATCAATATCTTGATATTATCGCAATTGCAGGAAACATCAGGAAGCCAGGATCAGCGTTACTGTGACATCTGCCCTCAAGTTAATCAATCACACCAGACATCAAAGTCAAATTCTGTCAGGCTGAGTCTGTAAAAGAAATATTTCTGGATAAAATTCAGCGGTCAGTGGGAACTGAAGGTGGCGCTGTTGCAACTCTTTGGAGAGTGTTAAACACCATAGAAGAAGAGCAACGTTTTCTTTTAATAATAATAATAAACTTCATTTGAGTTTCTGATGATACAAAACATGATTCATTTTTCTTCTTCTTCTTCTTCTTCTTCTTCTTCACTGGCACCTAATGTTTGGTGTTGCACCGCTGCCCCCTTCAGTTTCAGCCCTGCTCCTGTTGTGAACCTGAGCAGAGACAGGTGCTGAGGGACAGGGGGAGGGGAGGGGGCGTGCACCTTTCTAAATCCAGGACTGTGACACAGTGGCTCATGGCCGTGGCACAAACACCGGGCTTATGTAGCACAGTGACCCTCCACCCCCAGAAAGAGGAGACCACCTGTCACCTGGCATCTGAGCAATGCCTGGTGAGGTGGTCCCCACCGGAACTTCCAGTGACATCAGCAAACAGGAAGCTGCCTGATGCAGTGACGGTGCGAGGCTGGAAAACTCTTTGGTTTCGGACCGTAAACACCTGGGCGACCGAATTTTCTCGTCGAGAGTGTCGCGCACCTAAACGCCGGCTGTTGTTGCTCCGCTCCCCATTTAGCTCAGACATGGCTAACCTGTCCCACCTGCAGGTGATTAACACCGGCAAAGAAAATCCCATTTGGATTCCCATCCTGCCATAAAAATAAAAAAAAAAGAATCCGGCCACCTCCGGCTAGCCGGCGTTTGTCGTTACACAAGCGTGACAGTGTTCCATAACAGCGGCGGCGGCAGTGGAGATGTCACCGACGTGAACTATGTGCATTCCTCGCTCTTTGCGGCCGACCGCAGTTTATGGTCGGCCGCTCGGTCACAATGACACGCGGGAATGTCGCTGGAGTCTCTCACAGGTCGCAAATCTAGACGTTATTCCCAGGGAGCCGCCGCCATTACATAACCCACCGCCGCTAATCCCAAACTCTCCATTTGGCACCACACACACACACACACACACACACACACACACACAGTGACAGGAACTCACTGCTGGCCTTTGAAATGAGATCAGCAGTTGACAGGTGGACCTTTGACAACCACACATCCCTGTCGCTGGTCGCTGTGGAGCAAAAGCCAGGAATCAATCGGTGCAAAACCGCTGCCGGAAAAAAGTGGAAATTGAAGACGGGGAAAGAAAGAAAACCAACTAGCCAGAGAAGTGGATGGGATTGTTTTCATTTGCAGAGATAAATGCTAATGATTCATCAGTAAGAGGAACATGCAGGGCAGATTTTGAGTTTAGCCCTCTGTTTACAGCCTCCTGCTACACCTTGGCACTTTGCTGGACCTTCCAGAAGTTTAGATGGGGACAGAAACTCGGCCGGGGCTGCGTACACCAACCCATGGGAGAGGTGCCCATGCCCTCTGTGACATCACAAAGGAGGAAGAAAAGCGAAAGTTCATCGGAGTCCTGAGGAGACTGATTGGAGCTCGAAGAAAGAAGAAAACCACACACCCAGCATCCTGAACTGGGAATGTCCCACTGCAGAGCCTCTCTCTCTCTCTCTCTCTCTCTCTCTCTCTCTCTCTCTCTCTCTCTCTCTCTCTCTGCTGGCCTGATGTGGGAGGAGCCTGGCGATGTGAGAAGGAGGTGTGGATGGACGTTCCAGCCCTGTTGCTTCCATTCGGTTCCCCTCAGCTAATTCCATGCGGCAATCCCCCTCCCCCATCATGTACATGGATGAAAGTGTTGCAGCCGCTCTCTCACAGCCTCCTGCTTGGCCTCGGGGACAAAAGTAGCCGCCGTGACAACACAGAACAGCTGACCAAGGTCACAGCGGCGAGAAAACTCGTCCGGCGGCGGCTCGGCAGTGGAGGACGTGCACCAATCAGTGGGGTCCAGAATCTGGAATCTGGTGAGGGGATGCCCCCTCAACCCCCCCCCTCACCTCCATGACTCCCCTCCGCTCTGAGAGGTTGTTTTTTCCACTGCTTTCCTCATTTGGAGGCGTTCACACACCCTCTCCACCTCCCTCACCCCTCCTTCTCTCCCTCTCTCCCTCCCTCACCCCTCCTTCCCCCCTCCCTCTCCCTCACCCCTCCTTCCCTCTCCACCTCCCTCCTTCCTTCCCTCCCTCCTTCCATCTCCACCTCCCTCCTTCCTTCCCTCCCTCCTTCCATCTCCACCTCCCTCCTTCCCTCCCTCCTTCCTCCTCCCTCTCCACCTCCCTCCCTCCTTCCCTCCCTCACCCCTCCTCCCTCCTCCTCTCCCTCACCCGTCCTTCCCTCCTTCCCTCTCCACCTCCCTCCCTCCCTCTCCTCTCCCTCCTCCTCCCTCCACCTCCCTCCCTCCTTCCCTCCCTCCTCTCCCTCCCTCTTTCCCTCCTCCTCTCTCCCTCACCCCTCCTTCCCTCCCTCCCTCACCCCTCCTTCCTTCCTCCCTCCTTCCCTCCACCCCTCCCTCCTTCCCTCTCCACCTCCTTCCCTCCCTCCTTCCATCCTCCCTCCCTCCCTCCTCACCCCTCTTCCCTCCTCCTCCTTCCTCCCTCCTTCCTTCCATCCCTCCCTCCCTCCCTCACCCCTCCTTCCCTCCCTCCTTCCCTCCCTCCTTCCTCCCCCCTCCTCCCTCCCTCCTCCTCACCCCTCCTTCCCTCCCTCCCTCCCTCCTTCCTCCCTCCCTCCTTCCCTCCCTCTCTCCCTCACGCCCCACAGAGCCAGCTGAGCTCCAGGACTCGACAGTCGGCCACTCAGGGAAATTCTATGAGAACTTAAAAATACCCACATCAGCAATTGTCGCGCCCGACCGCGTCTCCCCCGCACTCTCCCGGGCCGACCGTCTATTTCCACCGCGACGTTCACTCGGACCTTCGCCGCCCTAATGGCTTTCCCAGACTGGCTAATTGAACCTTGCTCCCCCCACTATAATGCACTTGAAGTCGGATTTTTTTTCTGACCGTAGTAAAAGGTGAGGAGGGAGGACAAGTGTTTGGAAGGGGGCGGGGAGCCCCCCCTGCTGAGTCACACACACACACACTGAGGCAGTCCAAATGTGGAGCGACACGAGGCAGCCTTTTCTCAGCCGCTACGACGAGAGGCTCCAGCAGGAAGCTGCTGCGTGGGCTGAGAACTCACTCACAGCCCCATTCACGGCCAAGTCAAAAGGCTCTTTGTCACCTACTTGCAGCAGTGAGTGAGACTCTCAAGCCTGGAGTGAGTCACCAGGAGGGGTTGAGGACTGGGAGGGGCAGGGGCAGGGAGCCTGTGGAGAGCACATCAGGCTTATTGAGAGAGAAGAGAATGAAAAATGAACAAAGTTTCACTCTTCTCAAATCTTTGTTTTCTGTCCCCAGACTGAATTGGCAGCAGCCTGGGCTGGTTAATGTCCCAGAAGACCCCCACACCCACCCACCTAGCTGGAGGTGTGGTCACTGGAGGTATCAGCGCCCTTTGTGACGTTACAACACATCCACAGCTGTGCGTAACTATCGGATTGAGTGGAGTTGTGTCATTATCAGGGACTTTGCTGACAAGATGGGGAAAACACCCCAATCACTGAGATGCAGATTTGATTCCATTGATGTGATGTTATTCTAAATACTTCTGGGCGCTATAAGGCCCTGCATGGATCATCTGTATCAGCACAGTGACCTGCCAGGACCTGGGAAGAAAACATAAAGGCCGTGCTGATGGACGGAGGCTGCGCAGACGCCTGCAGAAGCAGCAGCAGCAGCAGCAGCAGCAGCAGAAGAAGAAGAGGATCAAACAGCGGCCTCATTTGAGAGGGTCCCTTCCCTGGAGCTCCGACTGTTGTTTTGACCCGATCACATGGTCCAGACTGCAGCCAAAACAAGTCAGGCCTAATTCGGACGGCCGAGGCTTCCTTGATCCGACCGGGCGAGCCGGCCAAGAAAAATACCAGCAGACAATCCCCTTCATGCTGGACTTAAGCCCCAACATTCTCACACTCCTCACCGCTCTCATTACACGGCCGGGGCCCAGCGCGAGTCCGCATTCATTAATGCAGTTATTGTTTCCCTGATTAAGTCGATTAGGAACCTGGGGGGGGGGCTGGGAGTCTGCTGCTGCTGGTGCTGCTGCTGGTGCTGGTGGGGTTACACTCGTGTTTGCTCGTGCTGCCGTGCGTTCAGCCACCGCCACCAATGAAAGTGGGGAAATGTAAAAGTGCGGCGATGCGCAACGCAGATGAGACGCCGTCACGCGGGTATCCGGCAGGACGTCCCGCTCCTCCACCACCGGACCCCCCAGCTCACCCCACGCCCTCCTCCTAATTGGCCCCCTCTTCATTTTCGAGATTTAGTGTTGGATAAGGAATGCAGGCTGATCCTGCGGGAGCTCTGCGCCACAATAACTCGTGACTCTGCTGTCGACCGGTGGAAGTGGCTCGTGGAGCACTCGGGGGATTTTTCTGGCGCTGCTGGAAGGGCAGCAGCCCTCAGATTAGTGGGCGGAGGTCCCAGTGTTTGGACTGGACGCGGCACTGGTAAATAAACACAGTTTAAACAGGGCAACCAGTGCAAATTAATCCATTGCCCCCATGTGGCGCCTGGGCAGCAAGTGCAGGATAAGTGCTGCCCCCTAGTGGCCATTTGGGTTTAACGCGAGGATTGTTTTTATTTTTATTCTTTTGTAGGTTATTAGATTCTCGTATACACTTGAATACTGGAACTCGTCAGAAAGCAATTGATAATTAATTGATTACGAGGCAAGCAAGATTTTGACTTAATGGGTAAAAAAAAAGAAAATGCACAAAAAGACTCTTAGACAAGATTTTTATTTTGTTGGTTTTTCCATAAACAAAGTTTGTTTACAAAAAAATTAACATTAAAAATAAAATTGTACCTATCAACTTGCATGTCACGGTCACAGGTTTTACTACATGCAAAACAAACAACATCAAAAAGAATATAGACAATCATTACTGTACAAACAAAAAAAAAAATATGAGGGGAGATTTGAGGCGAAAGTCTGGAAAACATGAAATAACACTTGGGAATATTCTGTTTTAAAAAGGTGGGTTTCATAAATGGTGCCCCACCAAGCCCAAAACCAACCCACTCCCACCCCCACGCCCCCGACCCGCCCCTCCACCTTCCACCATAGTGTCACATGTTTGTCCATGAGATTGAAACCAGGCCGCTGCAGCCTGGTGGCCCAGCGGGCAGTGCCCTCCACCTTCCACCATAGTGTCACATGTTTGTCCATGAGATTGAAAAAAAAAAACAAAAAACAAAACTAGGATAAGTTACGGTTGAACCCTACAACCTCCCCCTTAAGATCCTCCTCTAGATTGGCTTGTTGGAAATGAAGTTTCTGAGGTATATGGCTTCAATGAACCCTTCAACTACATTACAAATGTTTTTTTTTTCTTTTTTCTTTTTGTTTTTTACAAAAAGGGTACAAGTCAAGCGATGAATGGCTAATGTCGAAATGTTAAACAAAAGACACTTACAGACACAGAAAGGTGCCACCCATTATTTAAAAAATAGCTTTTATGTTTTTATGTGATCGTGACTGTTTATGAATGCACTGATATGTGTTGGCTATGAATGCAAATCATGTGTGATGGAAAAAAAAAAAAAAAATTAAAATGAGTCCAAGTGGATTTTCTCGTGATTCTGAGAGCCAGTTATTTCCAGTGTCAGATTTCCTTCAAAATAAGACTTTAAAAAGACTTTGGGCTGCCCTCTTTGTTTCCGCGGCGCTGACAATCAGGGCGTCGAGCTTCCATCGTCGCCAGCGGCGGGAGTGTCTGCGGGGGTCACATGGGCTGGTGTCTTCTGAGAGAGGGGAGCGGCCGCTCAGTCGGTGGTGACCTGCGTGACCTGCGCCTCAGCCGTCTGGTTGGTGGACTGGATGAACATGGGCTGGGTCAGCTCCTGGCCGGCCGGCATCGTCACCTGCTGGATCTGATAGAGCTGCTGCAACACACAGAATCACCAAGTCTTTCACTTCAGCCATTCATGGACTTCTTGGTGCAAAAAAAAAAAAAAAAAAAAAAGAGGCTTTTGCCAAATTAGTCAGGTAATTTAGCAACTATGAGGAAGGCGAAGGAAGGCGACGGCCAGTCAGACTAGTTACCTGTCCATCAGTGAACTGGTTGAACTGCTGCTGACCCTGCTGGACCTCTGCTTGCGTGATCTGAGCACAATGTAAAATACAATGTGAAGACAAAATACAAACACAAAAGCATTTTTTAAATTATTCTTATTTTGTCTTGGTGCTGTTTCTCCTGCAGTTACCTGCTGAGTGTTGGCGAGTGTCTGGATCTGTCCCTGGACGACTTGCGCTCCGGAGACGGGCTGAGCCAGACGGATGTACTGCAGCTGACCCGTGTTGGTGAGTTGCACCTACACCCGTACAACACAAGGGGGAGACAGAGTTAAAAAAAAAAAAAAACAAAAAAAAACAGACAAAGCGGGAGGAAAGGAAACAATCACTTACTCTCCTCTCAGACATTTTGAATCAATCAAATTCTTAAAATCTGTGAATCGATTCATAATCGGCAATAATCGCAATTAATCTAAGAATTTATTTTTATTTTATTTATTTTTTCCCAACCCCCAGCAACAAGCGTTTCATTTTTTTTCCTCATCTCTTACCGGGATCTGCTGGATCTCTCCCGTGTTGGTGATGATCTGCTGCATGACCTGCATGGTCTGACCCTGGGCCTGAGCTGTCTGAGCCTGACCCTGTGCCGCCGCAGCCTGGACGATCTGCACCTGCTGGCCCTCGCTCACCTGCATGGCCACCGGCGCGCTCTGTCAGGGCAAGAGAAGACATGGGGGGGAAAAAGATAAAAAGAGGGGAACACTGACAATGAGAGATCACCAACATCCCAGAGGCTTTGTTTTAAGAAGCCACGCCCCCTCACTTATGCACTGTGTTAAAATTTCAACATCGACTTCCCGCAAGCAGCCGAGCAAGTGAGGACAAAGGGATGACGAAGCAGGTTTTTGGATGCTATCTTGTCGGTGTCGGTCACATGACCTAGAATAGGCCACCTGATCTCCCCCTGCAGTGACCGACAGGGACGACGGAGGAGACTCAGCTCGGCTGCAGCGCACCGCGGACGCATTTGCAAGCCTGTTTCTGTGTTCACTTTATTTTATTTATTTTTGGTGAGTTCAGGTATAAACGGACAAGTGCACGTGTCTTTACCGTGATGGGTGTGCCCTGTGACTGCACCTGCACCTGCTGTAACTGCTGCATGGTGGCACCTTGCAGCATCTGATGGCCCGACAGTGCAGGATGAGAAAATGACAGAAAGACACAAACACACACACACACAGACGCAGGTGAGAAAGCAGCGAGTGCAACAACTTAACACATGAGTGCACGGAGAAAAGTTTCAATGTTAGAGCAGCAAAACAGCGACAGAATTTTTTTTTTTTTTTTTTTTTTTTTTAAAAAGCAGCAAAATGACAAAATCTGACATGTTTATGAATGATTTGAAGGTGCAAATGCAGCGCAGGAGCTGTGAAGAAATTCTTGGACGTGTTGTGGAAAACGTCTGCCGGGGAGATTTTTGTGGCGGTGCGACAGTGATGACTGGCGACGCCGCGGCGACAGACAGACAGACAGACAGACAGACAGACAGACAGACAGACGCGAGGGGGAAAGAGAGGCCGAGAGCTGAGATCTCTGCCTCTCATCTGCTCCCACGATGCCTTTCAGCTCCGCTTCTTTTGTCTCTTATCTTTATGCAAACACACTTCCTGCCAACACTTGACTGCACTGGGCCAATCCGTTGTCGCAACGATGAAGTGAGCCTGACAGGAGTCGCACTGACACAGGCAAACTTTTTTCTCCCCCTTCAATTCCTCCAACATTGCATAAAAATGTAAAAAAAAAAAAAAACAACTCTATAAATAAGAATAACAATGACTTAAGGTTTCTGGTATTTCAAATCCAGGCAGTTCAGAGGCCGTGGGAGATATCAAGGATCTCTTTAAATGAAAACATGACACCTCTCTCTACACTTCTTTGCATTTCCAAACTCATCGACGGCCATCGGCAGGAGTGTGCACCAGGCAAGCGGGCAGAAATTGCGCCGAGCTGAGTCTTGACAAACGTGAGAGTCTAACGGCAGCCTGCTGAAGCAGCAAGAGGAAGAGGCTGAGCTAGACGTTCAGGACATGAAGCAGCAAAAGCAGAGAGAGAGAGAGAGAGAGAGAGAGAGAGAGAGAGAGAGAGAGAGAGAGAGAGAGAGAGAGAGAGGGGGAGAGAGTGAGCTGAAGTCGTTAGGAGAAGCGGGGCCTGACACAATGTGCACGCTTGTGACGTCACCAACTGAAAACACTGCCACCAAGTGGATGGAGGATCAACGCCCTTCCTGTGTTTGTGTTTGTTTCACAGCGTTAACCTCATTCCTCCACAGGCCTCCAGTGAGGGTTTTTTTTGTTTTTTTTTAGAGTTGCACTGGTCTTTATTGACAACGTGAAGACTGCGGCTGACTGACTGCTGACGCTGATTACATCACTTTGGACCCGTTGATCAGTTACATCAGCAAAGCTAACGTCAAACATCCGATGGCCCAGTTCGCGAGGGAAAAGCTGTCCTCCTGCACTGGACTGACGGACCGTACCTCTCCTCCCTGATTTCACGGCGCGGCTGTGCGGACTGAGCGCGCTCAGTTGTAGTCAATGTCAACTAATGACAATAAAAAAACAGGTGTTCCAGCGTGGCTACGTCCCCCCCGACTCGCTTCAAAATGCGTTACGGGGACAAAAACAAGCGTTTGCCTCCGGGTGAACTCGGCCGTGGACGTTATTAGCCCGATGTTTGTTCGTCGCCCTCGGTTTCATTTTGTTCCAGGACTTCGTGGAACCCGGCCATCTAGCCGCGGGCCTGGTGGTGGAGGCGTGTTGGTGCTACCTGTCCTTGCTGCGACTGCGCGATGATGATCTGCCCCGGCTGGATGGTGGTGGCCGCCTGCGCGCCGGCCTGCTGCACCGGCTGGGCGCCCTGCACCTGCACGGCGCCGGGCTGCTGCGCCAGAGTGAAGTAGTACTGCACCGGCTCTGCTGCTGGAGCCACCGACTGACGCATCTCCTCCTGAGGGTCCCACACACACACACACACACACACACACAGTCAGCCTTTACATCGTCGTTCATTATTTTTGCAGGTGTAACTGTAGAGCCTGCCGCTAAATAAGTGATGATGCGTCGAGGGCAGACGTAATGGAAGCTGGACATGAGATCCATCATCAGCCACAATGATCCATACCAGTGGCCGCAGGCTTGAGGTCCCACCAAACAGAAAAAAACTCACTCTTCCAGAGGTTCCTAACAACCACCCTTCTTCTACTACCCTAATGATTATTTCACTTGCTCCACTCTGCAGTTCTAGATGTAGATCAATCCTTTTGTGATGTCACAAAGGGCAATTTCACCTCTGCTGGGATGAGGGGTAACAACCCCAGCCAGATGTTGGCTTCTCCCTCAGAGCTCACATCCTTGTAGCAGCTTCAACAAAGCATCAAGATCAGCAGGAAGCTGCAAACAGAGCAAACTGTCCAGTTTTCCTTTTAATGTACATTTCTGAAGAGCTAATAATCATCCTGTGTGGCCTCTCCATAGGACTTTACAATTAAAAAAAAATTGTACTTATCTATTTTTTTTTAAACCAAGTCAAGGCTCCCTGGGTCTGACTCCTCTCAGCAGGAGGGACCAAAGTGTCACGTATCAAACTGACTCACGGACTCTGTGGCCTCCAAAGCGTCACCTCCACGAGGCTCCTCCTTCACCTCCACGAGGCTCCTCCTTCACCTCCACGAGGCTCCTCCTTCACCTCCACGAGGCTCCTCCGTCACCAGGAGAGTAAACACCCCTCTCCCAGCTCCATGAGCACACAGCTGAGAGTGTAGGATGTTTACACGCCTGGCAACAGATCCACGCGCCTCAGTCCTCGCACGGGCCGCCGTGGGGGAAGAAATCTGAACGTGTGTGTGTGTGTGTGTGTGTGTGTGTGTGTGTGTCTTCCATCGGCCGTCAGAGGCAACGAGATGCTGCAAACATCCGACTGAAAGCCGCCTCTGCACCCAGAGCTTCCAGTCAAGGATGTTTACAGCAGCTCCCGGGTTGCCAGTCTCTGAAACCCCCCCCAACACACACACAAACAACACAGCAAGGCCACAAGGTGTCGCCTCCTTCCTTGAAAAACCCCTGGCAGCTCTCTCACCTGGCGCTTGGGCGGCTTCAGGTCGTCTCGCGGCACGATGTCGATGAGGAAGTCGAACTGGTCGAACTTGGTGATGGCCATGGCGATGTCGTTCCTCTGCAAGGCACCGCGGGACAGGGCAAGGTCAGTGGGGTGTGGGAAGGGGGGATGTCACGTATGCAGCCGTTCTATATATAAACATGCCTCCAGGCCCGAGGTCAGCGCTGTTAAAAGACGCAAGGGCCGCAGGAGCCATCGCATGCACAGTTTTGGCTTTTAGGGCCCAAAGTGACGGAGGGAAGACAGTCAGTTGTCGGTCGGGGAAACATCACATTTAGCCCGCTGTTTGCTGCATGCCGCTGAAAACTGACACCGTCGGACCTCCTATGTGTTTGGAAGGGCAGAAAACGGGAGGCGGTCTCAGAGGGGCTGTTGTCATGGCGCTGGGGGAGGGGCTACTGGCGTGACATCGCCGAGTGCAGATTGCCAGGACGAGGTGATAATTGTTTGACAGTGAAAGTGCCGCTCACTCAGGAACCCAGACACGACTCATTTACTGTGAGTGACGACAGAACTCACAGCTGTTCTTCAGTCAGAGTCAACGCTCTTCTACTGCTGTTAGGACTGCTTTCCTTTCAACAATTCTAGGAGCAAACATGTTGAGTCACAGCTTAGCAAACCATATATATATATTTTTTTTTTTTAAATCACGCTTCTGAAAAAAAAAAAAAGGAGACCACTGTGGAAAGGAAAAATATCCCCGCGGCCTCTCGGCGGCGCAAAACCGCCGCCATACAGCCTGTCTTCCTATATCCACCGCGCTGTGCAATCTCTGTGGAATTTTCCACAGGATATTGGCTGTCAGGACCTCCCAGCGTGAGCCTCCCTCCACCGGAGCCTATTTATAGCGGCTTGATTAATATCTGGTAACACCGGGTCACATCTACACTTGTTCTATTGATGAGCGTTGCCAGGGTGACCCCGGCCGGCGTGCCTTCTTTACAATGGGGGAGGGCGCGCGTTTGTGTGTGTGTGTGTGTGTGTGTGTGTGTGGGGGACATGTGGAAGCGAAGGGCACAGTTTTCCCCTCACTTGGGGGAGGAAATAGCATCTTTATCAGGTTGTGCGTCTGGTTTTATCTGCAGGGCGAAACGAAGGAAGTTTAAATTTAAACTGAAGTTTCAATATCGACTTCAGCTGAGATTGAGCAGTGATGACAGTTGGGTTGAGGGCGGGCATGGTCAGAGAAAGGTCAAAAGGACGGCCCCTTGTCTACCTGCGTTGTGTCCACAAACACACACACACACACACACACACACACACACACACAGGGCCGTGGGCTGCTAATCTCCCAGAGTTATGCCGGTGGATGAAGTGGAATTAAGGGCTTTCGTGTTCTGCTCGGCGGTTCTGCTCTCGCTGCATGCAGGTGAGCCCAGCTCTCCCTCCAAACACGGCACCGCCGCCGCCGCCTTGTGTTCTCCTCCAAACCTCCCACCCTGACCTCCAACCTACGACGTCTCCATCCTCCAGCTTACTGGAGCGAGTGAGCGAGCGCAGGAGGCAAAATTGGTGACGGAGGAAAACGAAAGGCGGCTGGGTTCGCTTTTAGAGTGGACGGGTCGGGCAGAGAGGTGTCTTCTCTAAGGGGGGACGCTAGTATGAAGCCTCAGAGGTGATGTGATGCAACTGTGTGTGTGTGTGTGTGTGTGTGTGTGTGGACGGAAGCGGTCACCTGTAGCGTGCGGCGCTTGTTGTCCTCGGTGTGGATCCACGCCCGCAGGGTGAGCTCTGTGATGAAGATCTGAGCCGCCTTGGCAAACAGCACCGGAGCCTCGGCACTGATCATCTGCAGCGGAGCAGCAACAGACGGTCAGAAGCCACAAACAGTCGGTGGATGGGACTCCAGTGAGCGAGTGACCACAATATCATTATCATCATTGGAATTAGGGGCGCACCGATACCAGTACAAGTATCAGGTATCGGTACCGATGCTGGGGCTGGGGACTCCACTCGCACTGGGAGAATATGGGCCGATACCACGACACCGATTCCAGTCGCATATGACAATTTTGTTAAATTTGTGTTTGTACTGCAGTGGAAACTTTAACCCGTGTTGTAGAAAAATACGCTGAGGAATGTGATTCAAATAACAGAACAAAACAGAAAAAGAAGGAAAAAATCCAAGTGATTGTATAATGTGTAATGGACTCATCAAGCATCGCTAATTCTAATCTATATTATCATTATCATTATTGAACACTGTTTCCATTGCACGCCCTGCCTGCATCTTGACGTCCTGCTGACAGTGGCTGCTGACAGTGGCTGCAGCGTCACGGCTTAGCCAGGGGTCTCGACTTCAGGTGCGTCAGCCAGGGATCACCTCATCTATTTACTGCTCTAAGCCGCTGCTTTTCTCAGGGGATGTCGCTGGTCCTGACACGGCACTTAACGTGCACCTGCGGCCGCCGGGGCACGGCGGCGCCGAGGCTCTGTGTCATGTGACCCGGCAGTCTGCTGCCGGCCGGCGCACGCCGCACGATCGCTCAATCACTCCATTCCTGCGCAAACTGTAATTGCCGGCCCTCCCCGCTGTACTAAATGGTCAAATACATTTTGCAGAGTGAGGTCACTGTCGACTCCTCGGGTCAGCAGGAGTTGTGATCTTTGGTCTGACGGACTCAGATGAAAGTATTTGCACCTTTTGTCCTGGCGTGAGTTGCAGATACTCATTGAGGCTTCAGCAGCCTAAATTCGACGAAATTTGGAAGCAATGGAAATTGTATATTTCTGTGAAACGCCCCTCTTTTGTTTAAGTTTCTTTCTTTTTTTCACTCTCTTTTTGTTTTTCTTTTTTCCATACATTTATTTTTTCTTTCTTCTCATTTCTCTATGATCTGAATATAAAGACGTACTGGACACGTTTATTATTTAACGGCAATATGTTAACAGAAAACACCCCATGTTCATGTTTGTGTTGTTGTATATTGTAAGAAAAAAGTTTGGCATTTGGGACAGGCAGCCAACATGAGATGTATGCTTAAATGATGTATCAGAAGTGTGATTTTAAATGTCTGATCCTAATTGTCAACAAAAAAATAAAATAAAATAAAATAAAATAAATAAAAATTGCTAAATGTTTCACATTTCATTTGTTGTGCTTTCAAATGAGAAATTACTGATGCTGCTGCTTACCTGCGTTTAAAAATTTTACCTGAAGTTGTTTAAGTGTCTTTGCACAGTCTGATTGTGTTGATAATACACTGGGATAAACATTAGAAGTTCAGAGATGTACAGAAAACACAAAACAAAGCATTAAAAAAAAAAAAAAAAAACCTTCCGCCTTCTGAGACATTGAAAGCAGAGAGGCCTCATCTGACCTTGACGTCCTCATCCAGCTTCATGATTTTCTTGATTCGGGCCAGAGGCAACTCCTGCACACGGAAGTCCTTCTGGGAAAGAGGCGGAACGTGTTGTCAGATCTGAGACAAAGAGGTGCGGGGAGCGCGCAGAGGAGCAGAACCGCAGAACGGGACCCACCACAGTCAGGTTCCGGATCTCCTCCATGACCCGGGGCCAGAAGGACTGCAGGGTCTGCTGGGCATCGCTGCCGCTGCCTGCGAACGAGTCCGTGGACATCCTCTAGTGGGCTGCAGGGGGGGAGAGGAGAGAGAGGGAGGAGCAGGGGTGAGTGTGTGTGTGTGTGTGGAGCAGGACAGATGAGTCTCGCATATTTGACACAAAGTGGCATAAAGACACAAGCAAGTGATGTCACAAGTTGTTCTGGCTTCCTTTCTTCCTGTTTCAATCCATCAAACGCGGCACATTTAGAAGAGACGCCTTTGAACTGCAGTGCCAGCAGCTGCTATACACACACACACACACACACACACACAGAGACGGAGAGAGCCGGACGCTCCAGCAGGACCCCTTCCTCTTCCTCCCTCCTCCCTCTCCTCTTCCTCCCTCCCCTCGGCAGTGTGAAAGAGGAGCCGGCAGCAGGTTACTACGGCATGCCAGGAATCTGCGGGGGGAACGTCGGCAGGCCTGTCTGAGCACGCACAGCTCCCACAGTGTGTGTGTGTGTGTGTGTGTGTGTGTGTGTGTGTGTGTGTCGCGGCCTTCACTTTCCATTTTCTCTCCACCGAAGCTGTAAAGATTCTGCTGAGGAAACGAGCAGCACACACACACACACACACACACACACACACACACACACACACACACACACACCGACAGAGCAGCTGCTCCGCAAACTCATAGTGATGCCTTTTCTTTTTTTTTTAAGTTGACTTGATTTTTTTTGGAGGAGGAGGAGAAGCACCTCACCCAGCACCACAGCATTAATCCAGCGCTGTGAGAAAGTGCCACAGGCTTTGACAGGAGGAGGTGAGAGAGTGAACGGGCGATGTGGGTCAAAGGAGGGTGGGAGGTGAGAGAGAGAGAGAGAGAGAGAGAGAGAGAAAGAAAGATGCACAAGGCGGAACAAACGAACAACTTCTCAGAAAGCGGCTGGGGCGCACTTCCTTCAATGCGGGAGCGTGAAAGGCCCCGCCCACTGGGTCAGCTGACAGGAAGTGCACACGAAGGACGCCGACGATGACTTCCCACATCGAATCTGACTGGACGGGTGAGCCTCAGCCCGGCGTCCCCGTCTTCCCCG
>CM020502.1:32143943-32438943 GCA_009823395.1 Thamnaconus septentrionalis | reverse complement strand
TGTCTCCTGCGGCACTTCCTCGCCGCGTTGGGCCGCATCCCTCTCTCCCTCTCCCCAGGCCCTCCCCCCTCCAACTTCTCCTCCTCTTGTGCAGCAGCTGAATCAGCAGCGGTGTTGTTGTCCTGGCTTGTTTGTTTTTTTTACTCGCACTCTGACGCGTCACATTAAACCGGCCAATCGCAGCCGCAGCAGCAGCAGCAGCAGCAGGGGCGCAATCGCTTGCGCCGTCTGTCATTTCAGATTAATAAAGGGCAATAAGAAAAAGGAAGCAGACAAAGACCGGATGGGGGTGGAGGTGTAATTACTGACTGGCTGTTGACGACCTGCGAGTGGGCGTGGACACGGCTTCATTCTGAGTGTCTGTCTGGAAGTGGGAGAAGAATTTTTTTTTTTCCACCGGGTTCGTCGGCGCGCATCGCATTTCAATTTTGCTCAACGACCCCTCAGTCGCTGAGCCCCCCCCCTGCTCCACACACACACACACACACGCGCACACCCTGCAGTGTAGTCGTGCAGCCAGGCGGCGCTACAAAAGGAAGGCTCGCCGTCGGGTTCGAGCAGCGAGTGGATTTCAGTAGGACCGTGGTAGTGAGTAACAGCAGTCACCTCAGGAAAGACAGTTTTTCATTCTGTTTAAATGGATGAAATTATTTTCAGCGATTTCATGGCAAAAACATCTCTTCTAGGGATGCAAATTAGCGATTAATTCATTAATTGTTAGTTGATTGACCTCATTGATCAATTACCGATTAATTGATAAGTGGCAATTTTTCCTGAGAGCCTAAATTTCACAATGTAAAATGTGTAAGGGAGACATTCTTTAACCCTTCAATAAGGCTGAGGGTGCAATGTGACCCATTTTTACATTATAAACCAGTAAAAACACCCTCAACATTGATCCTCTGACTTAAAGTTGACTTCTAATGGGTCACATTTCAACTTTTTTTTTTTTTTTTTTTTTTTTAAAGTAATGTTTAAAAGTAACTTGTTCTAGGTATATTATGATCATCACCTGTTATAATAATACTTAAAAAATTACAACTAATTAAATTTAATTGATTAGATTTTTAATTGACAACTAATCGATAATCGATGAATTGTTAACATGCCTAATTTGTAAAAAAAAAAAAAAAAGGGTGATCAAACACTCAACATTCACACAGATCCTGGTCTCGGTTGCGGCCATCAGAGTAAGAAATGAAAAGAAAAAACCGGTCGGCACTGACGGCGGCTGCGTGAGGAAACAGCGTTTGATGGAGCTCTGGCTGTGACAGGGAGCTGACACGTCAGCAGAGGTCGTCCACTTTCAACACGCTGCCATGTGAAGCTGACGCTGATGCAGAAAAGGCCGTTATGCAGCGGGAGGGGGGTTGTAATACAGGTCCAACCTGAATAGAAAGAATGTTTTTTTGGTAAAACATGCGTTTACGACAAGCGGAAGTGTGTGAGCGAGCAGAGCGCTGAGCCGAGAGCCGAGTCGACACCCTCGACGTTGGGGGGGGGGGGCGTCACAGGGGCGGACAGATGTCACGCTAACAATAACCACAAAAGAAGAAACAAAAAAAAAAAAAGGAAAAACCAGCGGCGCAGCGACAAACTCTGAATTCTAAAGAGCGCTGACCTCCGCGACCGCAACCGCAAAACACACAACACAGAAACGCAGTGTTGACACGATGGTAGCCAGCAGAGTGAATCATCTACTGGGGGGTGAAAAAAAAAACTACAAAAAAAAAAAATATATATATAAGTTTCCAACCAGGAATTACAGATTAACCACTGGGACATTCACCACCTTCCCACAGCAGCTGGCTGCTGCTCATTATTTTGACGCTTTATTAAAAAAAAGAAGAAAAAAACAATGAATAAGCAGTCAGACATGAAGCAGGTTTTTCCTCACGCAGGTCCTTCCGGCGCTCGGCCGGGTCGAACCGGCGGCCTGGCCGAGCGGGCGGCCGGCCCTGCAAACTTTGCCCTTGGTTCTGCTTCCAGCCAACTCCAGGAAGTGCTAGTCACTGATCTCTCAAGGTCATTCAACAGAGGAGCGAGCGAGAGAGAGAGAGAGAGAGAGAGAGAGAGAGAGAGAGAGAGAGAGAGAGAACCGGAGGGGGAGGAGGGAGCGAGGAGGAGGAGGAGGATACGGGTGAGTGGGGGGGAGGTTGGACAGGTTTTTCAACTTTCACTGCAGCGCTCAAGTGACCCCGCTGGCTCCGGAGCGGCGCTGGTGGGCTTTTTTTTTTCCCGTTTTGTTTGTTTTTGCAAAGAAGCTTGGTGAAAAACATCCCATTCTGCGTTTATTAGCCAGATCCCGGCGCCGCTCGCCTCCTCCGGTTTCGCTTCCTCCGTGCCCGCCTCCCCCGCCCTCCCTCCCCCACGCTCTCCCCCCTCGACGCGTTCCTCCCGGCTGCTGACGGAGAGACTGCAGGAGCCGCTCTCACATTCCTGTGACCTTCATCCGGCGCTAGGCCCACTCTGGGCTAAAGCTACCTGCAGTTTTACACGGCGGCGCACGGCCGGCGCCCGCAACCGTCCTTAGCGACGGTGTAAACACGCTTCACATTGCATAGACAAGAACAAAAACTAAACTAAAATACAGGGGGGCCACGAGGAGGCAAGGGCAAAGAGAAGCGAGTGCTCGCCCGGCGCTGCTGCTGCTGCTGCTGCTGCTGCTGCTGCTGCTGCTGCTGCTGCTGCTGGTCACCTTGGTGATGAGCTGCGAGGCCGAGCCGTGTCTGGGATGTTTGCGTGTTTCCTCCGCCCGCCGCTTCTCCAGGCGGCCCTCGAGCGCAGGGCAAAAATAATATTCAAAACTCAAGCAGACAGCGGCCAACCCTGGGATTTGGCAGCGAGGGCTTCAACTCAGGAGTTATTTTTAGGCTCCCTCTCTCTCAATCTCCCGCACTCGCTCGCTCGCTCCCTCACTCTGTCTCTCTAACCCTTTCCCAACGGGACTTGGTTTTTGTCAAAGGCACCAATGGAAACTTTCAATTAGGGGAGCGAGGGGAGGGGAGGGGTCGTGGGGGAGGCGAGTGTAAGAAGACGCCCGCCCACCCTCCCTCCCTCCAAAGATTCCATCAGAAGAGATCAGATCAGAGCGTTGGCCTCCTCTGCCCCCGGAGCTGACAGCCGGACAATGTGTCCCATCTGGGCATCTGGCAGCGGCTGGGTTGGGGGAAGACGTGGGGGGGGTGGTCGGGGCTCCGGGGGGTCCCGAGGTCACCGCAACCAGCTGCACCCCCACCCCTGGGGACCACGGTCGACGACGCCGGCACAGGAAGGAAGGAAGGAGAGTCCTCCCGCACGCCGGCGTGCACCGAGACCCCTCGCCGTGCACGGCCCTCGTGCGCTAGCGTGTAAACAAGGGCACCGGTGCCCCCCGCCATTCCCACGGGCTGCCACTTCCTGTCAAATCTAGAGTCCACTGACACGCAGGGGCGCATCGGCACAGCAACGACGGCGATGGCGGTCACTGCAGTTTGACAACAAAGTCGGAAACGCACAACAAGTGACGACCACAAGTGGGCGCAACAGAGCAAAACAAAACAAAAAAAACAAAAAACCACTGGACGGCCATTAAAAAGCAAACAACACTTTACTTTCACTCACACACACACACACACACGCAGGCTTATCGCACACACACATCAAGCACAACTCCAACCTTCAAAGCAGAGCGCCACAGGATGGGAGGGGAGAGGAAGAGAGGGAGGAGGAGGAGGGGGGAGGACAACAGTAGAGGACAGGCAGCGTCTCATCACTGCAGAGAGTGACGGAGACGCAGACGTCAGAAAAGTGAGCAGAGGTGAAGAAGCTGCCGTCCCGACTCGGAACCCGGACCGACCGACCGACCGACCGACCTGCCGTCGCCCCCTCCCTCCCTCCCTCTCCCTCCTGCCGCGTGCCCTTCATGGTGGTGCGCGGTCGCCCGGAACCGCGGCAAACGCACAGTGCCGCCGAGCGAGCGAGCAAGCGAGTCTCCTTGAGTGTCAGGGAGCTGTGGCAACACAAACACTCGCTTTCACTTTCTCCCCCCGTCCTGAATCCTGCTGGCAGGCGAAAAGCCGCCGCCGGCTCCGCTCGGACGGAAGATTTAAACATGAAGAAATCAAAATTCTTTTTAAAAACCTGAGTGTGGAGAGAAGCTTCTTCAAGCTGGTCAGCTGGACGAGTCCCCGCAGCCCTGGCCGTGCGCTGCCCCCCATCCTCTTCCTCTGCCGGTCAGGTCCCGTCAACTCGCTGACCCTCTTCCGTTTCCTCGTTCTCTTTTCCTCCTTTTTATTTTTACTCTCTCTACCCTTTGCCCCCTGGCCTCCGGGCAGCGACCCATGCATTTGCCTTTGAGTTGACCCCTGGCCGGCGCAGAGCCGAGCCAAGCCGAGCCGAGCGGAGAGGAGCGGAGGGCCAGAGAGGGAGCAGGAAGCCGGAGCCGGAGGAGGCAACAGGCGCGGGGCTCAGCGGCACTCCCGACCAGCAGACAAAAATCTCCCCTGCTCTCCTTCCCCTTTAACAATAAGGAGCAATCACTCTAGCATGCTACATGACACCCAAGTCCAGCCCCCCGCACCGGCTGCCGCCTCTCTCAGCCAATGAGAGGCGCCGCCCCTGCCAGGGGATTGGCCGAGGCGGCCGCCGGTCAGCCGTGACGTTCCTCCCCCCCGTCTCCTCCTGCCCAACCCCCTTTCACCCAGAGCCAACTTCCTGCTCCAAGTTACCTTGAGCTGCAGGATAGGGGTCAGGGGAAAAGAGAAGAAGAGGAGCGAGCGGGCAGCAGAAGAGGCGGAGAAAGAGCAGAGAAAGTTGCAGAAAGCGTGTGTGTGTGTGTGTGTGCTGCTGGCGTCTTGCCTCGGCATCGTGTCTCCGACGTGGCCGCCTCCCTCCCCCCGCTCTCCACCGCTTCCTCCAGCTGGTATGAACAGCTCTGCAGGCTGCTCTCTGACAACTGCTCCCTGCTTATTTACAATGTCAAACTAAATGACTCTCTCGGCCCCGCCCCCTCTGGGCCGTGAGAGGCCGACGGCGCGCTGATGCGGGCCCCTGCCTCCGTCCCCATTGGCTGAGGCGAGTGTCGGCGTGGATGCCGCATGTTGCATCCACATGATTTAAAGTAGAAAAGCATACGAGGCAGACTCACCGTCTCATACGTGCGCTCAGGTGCACATGCACACCCGGACGCACGCACTTTGTCCTTGTGCTCTCATTGCTTGCGGACTTTGAAGCGCCGCTTGCAGGATTCGTCTCAGTGAATGTTAGCAGGGCTGCTATTGAAAAAGAACCGTCTCAGCGCTGGCTGTTTAGATACGCATTGGTTAAATTTGATTTTATTTATGAAACACTCGTGACTCACGGAAACAGTTACACAACCGACTGCAACCACTATATCAATCCAATAAAATCCTAATTATAGTGTCAATCAAATATGTCAACACAAAACAAGCACTGCATAACTGACGGAAGAGTGCAGAGCAACCAGCTGACTGATGAGCAGCCATGGTGGTGGCGAGGGGGGAGGGGCATTTGATTCTCAATCTATTTGTGGATAAACAGATTAAGAGATATGACTGAAACTATAAAAACAAAGACATTGTTGTCTCAACTACCCCCAAAAAAAGTTTGCTCACGGCAGCTTCTGCAATTTAAACGTCATCAAAACAGGGAGAGAGAGAGAGAGAGAGAGAGAAAGACGTCAGCAATGTCACACAATGCCCTTCTTGTTAGCCACTTGTTCTACGTGTACACCACATTTTTCCTGCACAGCAACCTTTAAAACAAGCACTGGTACTCGTGCGCAGCGCAAGCTACTTCAGGCACCGCCATCTGCATCAATTATACTATTTTTCAACGTGCACACTTGGATATAAATACGATAACTCGGGATAGCAGCGTGCTTTGATAGGTTGTAGCGGTCGCATCACTTTGCCGTGGGTCGTCTTCACGGAACAACTTGTGCAGAGCGCAGAGGTATGATCTGTCGCCTTATGCTGCATATTACGGGACACACAAACGCGCTTAAGAGGAACAAAAAAAAAAAAAAAAACCTGCCCCATCAATGAAAAATGCAGCGGGGGAAGGGAACCGGAAGGATGGAGAAGGACAGAGAGGAGAGTTGCCACGGGATGGGAGGGGCGGAACAAGTGGAGAGGGCGAGAGATAGAGACTCAAGAGAAACAAAGCTAAATGTTCCCTTTTCTATTTTTGAGAGCAGCACTGGGACCAGTGCAGGTACCATCCGGTTAATGATTAGGTTGAAGTCGCACAAAGATTAATCTGCGGCCATTTCCCTCTGTAAATGTGTCCCGGCTTGCCGAAATGCCTCAGCGACGACACCTGGCAAGGTCACCGTGCACATCGAGAATGTTCCCATGACCCACACTGCCCACAGCAAAATGCTGTTTGCTTTCGGTGGTGCTGTTTAGAGACAAACACGAAGCAGCCAGGCTAAGGGTTTCCTAAACAGCAGGGTTCGCCAGGACTGCCGCCCCGTGTCGTGCATTCAGCCCAACACAAACACACACTCACACATTTCTGTTTCAGACACCGGTTTTGCCATCCCAATGGCACAATATATTCCAAATACAGTCCCAGTGGGATAAGAGAAACCGCACTCATCAAATGGAAGTAACGGTGACCTTTAGCACGGACTGGACGTCCGTACAGTGTGACACATACATGACTGCAGGAAAGGATGCTAGCATGTTTTCACCATTATCATTGTCAGGGAAATGCAACTAGACACTTCAATAACGTGAACAGAACTATGTTTACAACATGTACAGCTGGTGTTCACTACATAATTATAATTATAAACACATGTAATAAATGCATGTTTAAGCTAGTCAACCTCACAGTGCTCAATGAAAAAATATATATATTATTTTCCGCTAAATATAAATGCAAATGATTACTGATTATTGTCACGAGTGTTGCACACATTGACCACAGTCAAAAGAAAATTAGCAAAACAGTCATTTACAAATGCAACTCATTTACACTTGACGTAGTTGAAAGGTCAACATATACATTAGTCCGTGAGTCGTTCTGAATTTTAATTAGGCCGCACACGCAAACCTAATTTGGGGATCAAGTAACTAGCGTTACGTTTTCACATAATGCTACATCCGATAGGAGCATGTAGAAGTTTTTAAACTGCCATACAGCCCGGGGTCGCTTCAACCGGCTGCTGTATTTAAACGCAAAATCGTGCCAAAACTCGAAAACACCGGCAACTTGTGACATCACTCTCAAGCAGACCGTTAGCAGATGTGGCTAACGTTAAAATGGGCGACTGGCCGCGAATCGGTGCTAACGCCGGTGAAGTTACTGTTAGCCTGCCCGAGGTGCACAATGGTGAATGTTGTGCAGCGCAGGTGACCATCTCCAGCGTGTGTGGCGTTAATCAGCGCCGGTTCACACGTCCTGTAACCAAATGAAAGTTTGCAAGCTTTCCAGGGCTCGGAAGAAACACTCTAACCAATAAAGACAACGTTTGGATCTGTCCTTCAGACCAATCAAACCTCGGACTAGATTCCACCAATCAAGGTTTTTAGGGCTAAGCTCGTTCTGCAACTGCCGCCATTCGGGCTCGAGCACAAATGGCCACTGCGTCCGACAAACGCGGAGCCAGGATCCAACATGGCGGACGCAGAGCCCCAGTTTTCTCGCCGCCCGTGATCCCTTCAGCGGGCCACCAATAAGCGCTTCAGAGAGCGGGGAGGGAAATGGCGCCTATGTTCATCTTACAAAACAATCGTCTATTGGTCAAGAACAGCAAATGAAAGGAAGCGAAGCAACTGCCCCAACTTTCACCCAAAACACGAACCTTGCTCATAAACGCCTGAACCAAATAGGAAATTAGCTTTCTTACTCACTTTTTATACGGGTTCGAGGAGAAGTCCGGCTCGGCGTTTTATTTATTTTATTTAGCTAGCAAGTGGGAACAAGATGGCTGCTGGTCGAACCGGAAAGAGTTGCATGTACGGCGGTGTGACGTCATCCACTCTTCCTGGCAATCTGCGTCGTTTTGTTTATTTATTTAAAGAAATTTTAATACGAATTTAATTTGTGCTGCAATATGTTCTGAGCTAACTACGCCATGACTGTATAAATTCCTGTTAGAGTATTCCACTTATACTAGTCGTAATAATTATATGGCAGGCTCTCATATGTTTAACAACACAGCATCTGGTCTTTGAAAAAGGTTGGAAAAGAAAACATTTATCGCACCACTAAATTAAAGTAATATATCCAAAATCCCTGATAATGAGACTGATGTGGTTACTGGGAGTGCAACAGAAAAGCACAAGTTGCTGTAGACATATTTTAATGTTCACATGAAAAATAAATTGATTTCCAAACATTTCTCGCTCCACAAAATTCTAAACAAATGAACAGAGCTAGGGAAGAAATCATTTAACATGACAAACAAAACAAACATTAACATCAACTGGAATTTACAGTCGCTCATTTTAAAATGTGTAAATTATCAATTTTGTAAATCCAACTTTAAATCTACTGTCTTCTGACAAGTTCCAGGAGCGTAGAGGTGATCTTGTCCAGGTTGTTTGTGTAACGGACAGCCTTCTCCTGTGGCAGCATGTGGGGAGGAGGCACAGAAGAACGAATGTCCACCAACTGCTCTCCAGCAGGCCGGTAGTCACGAGTTTGAAAAGGTTCTTGAAAGTTTTCAGAGTAACCTCTGGACGAGAGAGTCATGTCACGTCGTCCAATAACCTCTACAAAAAATACATAATTGAAACAAAGGTTTTGTCAGCCAACACAGACTAATAAACACGCCGATATTCAGTTTGCATCAAATTAAAATATTTATAAATTATAAACACTAACCTTCGTAGAGACTTCTGGTGGAGCTTGTGTGTCCAACGTTGCCACGAGCAGGAAGGAGGAATTCTTGGTGCGGCTTCTCTGCCATGTTGTTGTGCTGCTTCCAACCTCTGTCCCCGCAGTCTTCCTGAACGCCTGCTGGCGATCTGAAGTCTAAATCATCTAGACGTTGCCTCTCGTATTGAGGTTTTGGGGGAAGATCTACAGCCGCACTGAAATTGTTGTACTCTTTGATGATGGTTTCCCGACTTGGGGGTTTCTGTTGCTGTCAAAAACAGATTTAGTTTCAATTTATTTCTACTGGGTCAGCGACAGGCACTATGAAGGACAATCACAGGAACTCTCCAATTTAAAAATTTTTTTTAATGTAATTTCCCTGTAGAATGGACACGGTGAGACATACCCCGGCTTTCTCCATTTTTTTGGCCTTGAATTCTTTCAGAAGGTCACAAAGCTTGTTCTTCAGAAAGTCAGCCTCTTCCATGTTATCAATTTCAATGTTGCTCTAGCAGAGGAAAAGTCATTGATTATTTCACATTTTAGAAACAGAATCATAGTAGTAGGTAGTAAAGCATAGTAATAGGAGCTAAGGAGCGTACTAGAATATCTCCATGCTTTGGTATCTGACACTGTCGCATGCTAATCAAGTCCTTCCACAGTTGGTGAGTTTGGATCTGGTCACCATATTAGCACTACAGTATGACATCATCTTACCAGCAGGTCAAAGACAGTCCCAGAGTCAGACCCTCCTCTTTGGTAGCTCTCAGTATGACGTGGGCCCTGTTTAAAAAAAAAAAAAAAGCTTTACAAAAATACATATAAAATTCATACAAAATATATTACGTTTTTGAAAAATTATGTATTTACCGGTGGTCTTGTAGGCTGTGCACTATCAGCAAACTTTGGCTTTGGGGGTCCATACTCGCCCCTCAACCTTTAAGCAACAATCAGACAACAAACCAAACATATATATAGGATCACAGCGGTCAGTAAAATAGCTTGTATGATGAGCGGATGGCAGGTTTAACAGACATAAGTCACTCACATGTTCTTTGCTGTTTCAATCTCCTCAGCCGAGGCATCAGAGAAGCGACTCTTTCTCTTCCTTTTTCCCTGGTCGGTGTTGATGGCCGGCCCGCTCAGGAAGCGCTTGAAGGGCTCCGGGATGTCAGCCATGCACCTGCTGACTCCAGCTTGTCTATGGGCGATGCTCAGACCTGGTCTACCGCTAGGCCCAGGGTCACAGTTATAGTCTTCTTGGTGCACTTCTCTCGATTTGTGGCCATAATCCTGAATGGTAACTTTGGTGTCAAATGGCCAGTCACCCTGCGCTGTAGAGGAAAAGCCCCTATAGTTGCTTTCTGGTTCACTTAAACCCTGCCCCCCTGACCTGTTCATGCCGACCTGTCTCTGAAGTTCCCTGTCCAGAGACTGTCTGCGGCTATCGGCGTCTGAATAAAGCTGCTCTTGGGATTCGTACTCAGCAGGTCGACTCTGCCCACCTCTCATATCCTTTGAGTAGAACTCTTTCAGTGAGCCCCTTTCTGGGTAGGGTCTCCCGTAAGGAGGGTCTTCACGTGGAGCCTGCCCGCCGGTTGGCTCAGCCCTCGACTCAAATTCATTGCGACCAAACTCCTTATAGTCCCTTTGAAATTCAGGCTCCATGTAATCTCGTCTCTCTCTCTCGACATCGCCGTCCCTGTAGTCTGCTCTCCTTAGGTCTCCTCCATAGCGCTCACGGCTGACGGGATCTTCATCACGCATCGCACTGTTCGGCATGTAAGAGTCCTTTGAATGGGCTGGGGGTGTATTTCTGCGTTCTGGAGGACACCTATTTGGCACAGTGGGGTCAACGTTGAAGTCCATGAGTCTGGGTGGGTGGTACGGTGGCTCACTTTGTGCAGAGCTTTGTGGATAATTTGGGCCCCAGTTATTTGTTTGCTTTTGTGGATCTAGGAGGGGAAGGGGGTGGGGGGACAAACATGCAGCTTAGGTAAAACATAACTACCATTGCAACTACTTCTAATCATCTATTTACCTCTGTAGAAGTTTGGTTTGTTCATTTTGTTTACTGGCAACAGCTGAAAAAAAAAAAAAACAATTAAAAAAACAACATAATAAACTTTGCTAAACATATTCAACCAATCCAATCTGGACGTCCTACCACTGGATGTCCTCGTCCATCTTGTCTCTCCACAATTTCTGCTCTTGCCCGTATAACCTTTCCTGATTGAGTTGCTTGAGTTTGCTTATCCCAGGTCACCAAGTCTGGCCGTTTGGTTTCCTACACAAAAAAGGTACTGAATTAGTTTCAACGAAAGAATAAAAAAGGATTTTGAAAAAGGCTCCCCTGGAGGAGAGAGAAAATGCTTGAAAAGCTTTACCAGATACTTCTGCCGATGTTTCCGTCCAATCAAATGGCGGAGCATTTCTGTTAGCGGCGCGTTCTGCCGACACAGCAAACATGTGTATCGGGGCTCAAATCTGGGCTCGCCCTGTGGATCAGCGACAGAAACTTCCTCCACATAGTTTAGACCTAAAATATATAGGCAGGAAAAAAAAAAGTACTGAGGTCAAACTCTTTAAAGTAGTATTTCAGTAAGTATAGTATGAGAAACAGCAAATTTGTAGTCACCAATGATGGGCTCATCCAGCTTCATGTAATCCAAATAATGTACAATGTTTTCAAACCTCGGCACATCTCTTTCTCTGACGAGAACTCCTACAAAATCCAGAGAACGACGTTAAAAAGATGAGAAAAACAAAACTTGGTGCATGGTCATATAGGACATAAGCATTTATTAATATATGCACTCCTGAGTTCCTCAGAATGGCCTTACCCATCCAGGAATAACTTCCACAATATACAGCAGCAGCCCAATGGTGCGATTCTTCAGAAGTCATACGGAACTAATTAGTGAGTGGATATATATGTCTTTAAATGACTGCCTACATTTTATCTCTGAACGCCACAACCTGGAATCCAGCACTACTTACGTCGCTTCATAGATCATCTCTCTCTATGGGCAAGCAGGGTGCAACCACTGTTGAACATCGTGTGAAAGGGGTAGCGGCAACAGGCCGATGTTACATTCACCACCACAGCAAAGGAAATTAGATTTCTCCATGGGGCCGCTCAGAGCACCGTGTGGTTGCAAAACATCTTGCCGTCACCTGGTGGGCGGGCACACAGTCTTTTCCGGGTTGCAGAGCAAAAAGGTGTCAAGGGTTTGTGCTCCGGCATGCAAAGTTTGGACTGGTCGATTAGAAACGAGTGGTCCTGTTCGGCTCCGTTTTGTGCAAAAGCTGCCAGTTTAAACATCCACCGAGTTTCGTCCATTAAAAGCCAAGTGTTACCTCAACAGTCCATACTTAGGTGGGGGGTGGGGGGTGGGGGGAATCCACAGTCTACAACTCCTCCTGCAGATAAAGTATAGACAGTCACTTTACCATCGTCCCCCTGGTGGTAAATATGTGCCTCCCAGAGCAGAATTCCTTTCTTTCAGTCAGGCAGTTGTGGGGCAGGATGATGGTTTTCCTCAGCAACACTTTCCGGCATCTCTCAAAGGACCCCAAGGTGCTCCAAGGTCAGTGCAGATTTTTCCAGCGAATCCTGGATCTACCCGGGGTCTTTCTGTGGAAATGCCTGAAATGTTCTTAATTTAAAAAAATGAAATACAATACAATTTTAGGGGCCTTCAGACAGGAGGTTGAGAAGGTGCTGTCCAGTGTGATGGGTCAGCAGGAATTCTCTTGAGCCTGTCTTTTAGGATGGGGGGGGGGGCATCCAATAGTTTCTGGGAGAGTTTATATTAACCTGCAGAGAAGTCAAGACACCCTAAGGTGGAGCAGGTCACCAGCAGCTTTGCCTTGTGGTGGTGCCCCCACAGTAGGTGCAGGAGGTGGAATTTCGGCAGGGCCCTTTTTCCATCGCTGCTGACGATTTGGTCTTCTGCTATATGTGAAGGATGACAGCCGTGGGAAGAAGAACGCTGTCGATTAGGGGAGTTGTTGGTTCCCCTTTTCAGTTTTCATGCACCTAAACCCAGGTGCTAATAGCTGCTATGTCGTCGAGTGCTGAAATCTTTCAATTTCCTGCAGCCTTTTCTTCAGTTACTTTGTATTGGCTCTCCCACTCATGTTTTTTCTTTATTCCAGGAATCTTCAAACTTCTTCTTGCCAGCAGCCAACAAGAACCGGCCTTGGGGGGCGATACTGGAGACATTTCCAGGCCTGATGAAGTATGGAATCAATCCGGCAAGTGAGCAACTATCTTCATTTCCTTGTCCTTGTTGCAGAAAACTTCACAGCCTCCGAGGAGCAGCACAAAGAGGTCGCCATCTTTTCCCCAAAGCAAAAGTCAGGAGATTCATCAATTCTTAGGGGGCATTGAGGTGACAGAATTCAGTCACCTTCAGTGGTGGAGAAAAGGCATCAAACAACCATGATTTCCCATAACATGGCTTTAGGTTTGCAGGGAATGGTTTCTGGATGATGGTTTCTTAACAAGATTTAGGGGGAATAGCTCAGGCTGTACGTCAGTCTTGGATGTTGTCTTTCCATTTGTCTCAAAAGTTTTTGTTGGGAGAGGTCACAACCCAGATAAAGTAACTCCAAGATGTTGTCAACGGGAAACAGAGTGTGTTAAGACCAAGGTTACAAGGCCTTTGTCGGGATCCTACAACATAATCTTGCGCAACCTCAGACTTGAACCCCCTGCATGTTACATCTAGGCAACCTCTCTGCTGCCTTTTGGTGTGGAGTGAATTACATGGCAGAAGAGACAGCAAATATACTTAAGGAAAGTCGAAAATATAATGACAAGGCCAAAGATGACATCTACTTACCCATAGAAACAAGGGAATCCTCTTTCTGCCAAGAATGAAAGGAGAGCAGTACAAATTAAGTCAACAGATGCTGGGCAAACAGAAGACTGGGTTCACGATTACAACAAACAGAGAAAAAAACAGTTCAGATGTCTGAATAAAACATAGCATGGCAAAGAAAAAGGCAGTGAAATGACTTCTAGTCAGTAGTTTCTATCAGGAACCCTCTTACATATCAACACACTGAGCACAAAAGGAAACAGTGATTGAGGGCAAGGAGCATTTCCTTCGGCAATTTGGTTTTTGCGTTCATTGTGTTCAAGCAGACTTGAAAACAGAGTAAATTAATCAGGTGGTGATTGGGGGCAAAAATCTTCAACACTAGAAATTGACAACTGATTCTTCTTCAGCAGGCGGCTCATTTTATGAATCGGCAGACAAGAACAAGGACAACGACGTGACTGCTGACTCCACGCACAGAGTCTGGACAAGAGCCAATAGCAGGAAGTAGCATTGTGTCCTCCAGAAGGAAGTGAAACTGCAACCAAATGCCAAGAAAGAAGGACGACTTCGTGAGGGGAAACGGGATGTTAGACCGACAGACGATTCAAGAACCTCCATGACTGGAACCACAAGCGACAACAAGTGGTTGAGGCATGAAGAAAGAGAGAAGTCACAGCAGGCTGGAAAACCAAGAGCTGCCATTGAAGAGAAGGGTGTGGAGGATGAAGCTGTTGCAGCTCCATCAGAAGTGAACAAGATTCCTTCTTTAAAACAGAAACAAAAACCAGCACTTCACGCTTCTCTCAACAAGTAACGAAAAAAGATGAAGTTACAGCGGATTGCAACAGGTTTTGTTGTTTTGATATGGTGGTTAGATTGTCTGACGATCCAACCAGCGTTCCAAACATTCTTTGGGGATGGAGCTGGAATGAAATGTGCTTTTCAAACATTTCCTGTCGGCCATTTCCAAAATGTTAACAATTGATAAGTGAATCATTCCCTTTTGTATGTATGTCAGGATAAAAAAAAATACTGTCTTCATCAGAAAGGGTTCCTAAATGATACTAATGGAAGACACTGCGAGAAAAGTCAGTGTGACCTATCTAGTATAGGTCTCACTGCCATTAGTGCCACTAGTCAATGATAGAAACGGTCTTCCTGTAAACCACAAAAATGCGATTGGTTTGTGTCAAAATACACGAATGGTTCTCACCGCACATTTCAATTTTGAAGACGATGCCCTCCTGATAGTGAAAGACAAAACAATGGGAATACTCCATCTTGGTTTGACTTTATGACTTGTTGCAAATAAAGACTTGAATGCAGTTCATTCGTAGTAGCAGAGACGCAAAATTTAGAGTTGATTAAGATGTCCGCCAAATTGTTCCATACATTCAAATAAAATGCCTTGTCATATGGTACTTAAAATACCATCAGTCGCTTGATCTTGGGCATCAAAGATGCAAGAAAATTGGAAAGGATCCAAATTATGATGATGAAAAAGACTTGAAATTGAAAATGATGAAATTAAGAAGAACAATATTCCCACAGTATTTTTGTAGACGTTTGGGGACAGAACTGAAGAGACTGGAGATGTAACTGACTTCTGGGGATGAGGGGGAGGCTAGGGGTGCAAACTACAGCTTATTGGAAAGGCATATCACGTGTTATGCTGGAAATAAGAACTGCCCTTCCTTCAACATCATTAAATAATGCCAAGTACCTTTAGATGTCCTGGTGAGGTCACATGAATCTTGTAGAGAGTTTCACCTCTAATGGATTTCTCACATACCTGAACATGACACACACACACACACACAAGGGTCGTAGTTTAATAGTAGATAACAGGCTGTTGTGTGTGCAAAATGTAAATATGATGGCAACAGACTCACTGTGCATTCAATGTATTCTGAATCTTCTTCGTAAGGAGTTTCAAAGCCGTCCATTTTTTTTAAATGTCCTTCGTGACGCGACAGTTAAAAAGCTACAAGTAGCCTAGCTTAGCTCGATGCTAACTGGCTAACGCTAGCGAAGATGAGGCTATCCTTCGGCTGTTTAGCACGCTGCTACACCAAAATCAAAATGAACAGTATTTTCCCCCGTCAAGCAAAAACAATTTCGATTATGCATGCGGTACTTGTGTATCTTTTATATAATACGTGAGACAAAAGGTGACGCAAACTACTTCCGGCAAGCGTGCCGATTAAGTCTCGCGATAGTAGAGATGTGTAAAATTACCGTCGCAGTGACAGAACGAACGTCAGAGCAACAATCCGTTTCCATAGAGATTCAGCAACACAACTCGCACCAGAGCTGTAAACCATTCTTTTTATTTGTCTCTTTCAGTGTTCTCCTTTTGACTTTATGTCCATCATCAGAGAACAGACAGCCAACCCCTTCTGAAATTGGGGTATCTGTCTGAGGCATCTGTACAGTAGTCAGTAGATTTTAGGATTTAGGGTGACGGCGTAACACAGAGAAAACAGCGGATTTGTTGACCTGGTGCACTGAACGTGTGACCACATTGATGATGCCAGGAAACTGGAGTTGTGTGTTTGCGCTGTAATTTTGCTTATCATGGAGAGAACTCTTGCACTGTGGGGGCACTTGATTAATACCAATATATATATATACAAACAAATTTTCATATTTGCTTGGACAGTACCTGAAACACCCATTTGCGGCTGTGTAGATGGCATGGCTTGTTAACGGACAAAAACATCTAAAACAGCAGAGAGGTCAATTACTACACAGCATAAAAATGACGCTGCTTTTGCAACTGTTGCAATAACCCATATCTAAGAGTAGAACAGACACACTTTGTAAGGAATTAAAGTAACAAAAGCAACTTAAATGACAAAACTAGTAAGATCACACTGTTATCTTTGGGTGCATTACCTCAAAGTGTCATAAATATAAAAATATCCCACCAGCATCACCCATGTCATTTTAAACCTGTGGTCTAAATTAAAAGGGCACGTTCAAAGCTTTGTGAGGGCTGTCTGTTGATTATAAATCTTACTTTACAATGTACTGACAGTACAGCACATTAACATGGGTTCACAGGGACAAACAAAAATACACATTTCTACTAATAAAAGCCTTGTGGATAAAACGTGTGCAGACCAAAACCTTCATCAGACAGACACTTTGCCAAAAAAACCAAAAAAAACCCAAACAAAACAAAACATGTGGGCGGTTAAACCACTAATTAAACATCTATGAGAAGGGTTGAGACAGTTCAGTAGCAGGAGGGGTAAAGGTCCAATCCACCGGTTAAACTTCAGTCAGTTTGAAGAGTTGTACAGTCCACCTGGGAGATTGTTCAAACGAGACCGCAGCTCCTTCCGGACCTGGGTCACCTTGGCCAGCTTCCGCTTGTACTCCTGAAAATGTCCACAGCAAAGACAAAAAGGAAAACAAAAACCATCAGAATTTATAGGAAAAATGTCAAGTTTATGACAAAGAAATCAGACTCGCGCATCTGATTTGAATTTGTGGTACCCATTTAACACAGAGACATTTTGTAAGTTAAGATTTCTTCTCGAGTCTCGCATGTAAATCTTAATGTTGTGTATAAAGAAATCAATCAATCAATACGCTGTTCATTTTCAACTTGTACACCTTCTTGTCCAGGCCTAATGTTTTAAACTTTTTTTTTTTTAAAATTTGATCTTGCCATCTTGTCACATGGCTCACTTTCACTTAATTAAAAAAAAAATACATTAAAGCCTGTTTAATAAAAAAAAAATCTAATTTAATGAAAGGGTGTAATTTTGTATTTCAGTAGAAAAATTTTCAGACAGATTTGACCGCATGAGCGAAATGAAAACCCTGAGCATTGGTCAATGCCAAAACAAAAAGAAGTAAGACTTTGGTTTCACCCCCCAACAGACGTCATGTCAAGAAGTGGGTTTGTTTCTTAGTTAACAGCAAACGTCCACTTGTTGCTGATGTTAAAACAAACTTCTGCTGCATGTTAGCGAGTTGTGAAAGAAAATGTCTACCCTGCAGGCTCTACATTGCAATTAGAGCAAAACCCTCAAAAATGTGACTGCAGGCAGAAAGCAGATGATTCCATTTTAAACTAAATATCAAAAAACCTGATTATTTTGTGTGAACAAAGAATGAATCTAATCACTAGTGATGTTTGTCAGTGGATTCCAAACTATTACTGGCTCATTAAAAAAAAAAAAAAAACTTTTGTATGATGCATGTAGCAACAGGGGCTGCATTCTGAAGCCAAATAAAATGAAACTCACAAAATCATTTTTATCATTTATTAGCATTGGTTTTTATTACAGGAGACTTGCAGGGTGGTCGGAGACTGAATAGTGAAAGAAAAGTGAAATTCTTTTTCCTCTGGGTCTTCTGCGGATGACGGCTTGACAGTTAAGGTCACCACGAAAATGATGGATAGATAAGAGAGCACAAGAAGCAGCAGGGGAAGGTCAGTTCAGTCAGACATTCTGTTTCATACTTACCTGGACGCAGGGACGAGGCTAAAATGTATTGAATGACACAATTTGAGGTGAAAAAGTCTGATTCAGCAACAAAATACTGAAACATCAGTCGCTTGCCGGACTTGCAGAGATACGGCAGTAAGACAACTGGGTGTCTCAACACAAGTCAGCACAGACAAGAGCATGATATAGATGGAGGTCGGACCTACACACCCACACACTTAAACACAGACACACACCAGCCATTAAATAGGAAAAGGCAAAAACGAATTTACGCACTTCAAGTTTCTGCTCATTCTGGGCCAGGCCGTCCTTCTGACTTTGCAGGAAGACGGTGAGTGTGCGTGTGAGCTGCCTCCTGTCGTCGATCTCTGCCGCCAGGCGGCCGCTGTAGTCAGCCAGCAGCATGCAGGCCTCCTCCACCAGCCGGGAGAGACGGTCTCCCGACTCCTTATCTGAGGGGACGGCAGAGCAGACAAGGAGGGGAGGGAGCTGCGCTTAGCATTATTGACCAGTAGGGGTCTCACTCTTTCCATTCACTCATACTGCGCTGCACCAGGTGCAAGGTCAACGCTTGAAAGGTTTTAAACCATCACAAACATCCGCAGTGAACTTGTCAATGGAGCCGCTGGAGTGCGACGAGGCCGCTGTGAGGGGCGACCCGTCGTGGGAACGCACAGCAAAGGTGAATTTTGCCTAACGCACTAGCGCGCTGCGCCTCCCACCTGTGATCCTGTGCAGCAGTGACGCGTCCTGCACCTCTGCAGGGAGGGAGGAGATGCGCTGACGTAGCACCGAGTCGCCAGAGGCTGCATTCTCCAGCTCCTGCAGAGCTCGGATTAATTCCGACGTCTGAGGGATAGAAAGAGAGAGGGTGGGTGGGTGATGAGCGCAGGGGGGCAGGAGAGAGAGGTGTAAGGGAAGGACGGAGACAAATGGTTACCGAGCTGTAGTAAAAGGTCCCTGTGATGGAAGAGGTGAAGAGAGAGAGCAGGACGGATGCACATAAAGTAGATTCTGCCTCCAGCTTTCATTGCAGGCGATGGTAAGTTGCACTACCTGAAGTCACTTCATCGTAAATGATCATACAGAGTTATTTATTTCATAGCTATGACCAATTTTATTTTCAGGGTTGTACGGTGGCCGACAAGGGCCAAATTCAATACAACTGCCTAAATGCGCCTTAGCTGGCGAAAATTCCTGGAGGTATTGGAAACGATGCAAATTCACAAACACAAGTCTAAACGAGGTAGAAAAAGAGGGCCGTGGTGCAAATGAAAAAAAAATCACTCACTCGCAAGACATGAAAACAGAAGCCTAATCATGAAATGCGCTGCAAACAGCGAAGCGATGCAAAACACAACGGATACAAACCAAGAAAACAGATGTAAACAAAAAAATGCTGCATAAACCAGTCACTACAGCGGAAGTGCTCCAAACATGCAGGGGGCGCTCTTAGCGGAACAGCCCAATGGAGAGAGGCATTTGCATCGCTCCTCTGTTTGCAGCGCATTTCATTCGTATACAGGTACTAACCAGAAAATTAGAATATCCTGAACAGGTTGTTGTATTTCTGCAATTCAACATTAAAGGTGAATTTGACATATTATATAAAGGAATAATATGCAAATCAATATATTCCAAGTTTTTATTTCTTTGGATTTTGCTGATCAGGTCTTGCAGCTTAAAAAAAAAAAACCCTCAAATTTTATAATAATTTTCTGAGTTTGTGGTTTTAATAAGTTGAAAATCTTAATCAGCAAAGTTACAACAAGGAACTGCTTGAGATGTCAATTTGCGTGGAATGGCTCAATAAAATTTGTTGCTTTCATCTTTTATGTTAAATTGCCGAAATAAAACAACTTTTACTTGAAATTCTAATTTTTCGGGGTAGTACCTGTATGTTTTTATGTCTTGCAGCACCTTTTTTTCCTTTGCACCACGATCCTCTCTCGTTTGTGAATTTCCATCACTTCCACACCTGCAGCTGTTTTCGCCAATTGAACGCACTTGACAGTTGTATTGTGTTTGGCCCTCGTCAGCCACTGTACAATTAACATAGGTAGGAGTCGCAATAATACCAATGTTATATAGAAGTTATTCTAAATCTTTATCCCTCCCGTTTTATAAAGTTGAGTATTTTAACCTGCGAAACGGCAAATTAAATGACACCCTTGAAGAGAACAAAACTGTGCTGGCAAATAGCTGGGAAGTGAATTCTGGTTTTTGCAACAGGCCCAGAGGCAGAGGATACGAGAGTGTTGACACAAGCCATGTACAGTGGAGTGGTGATGGTCATGTGTCTTCAGCAGAGAAGTGAAACTTCCTGTGCAGCACCTGTGGGGGCTCAGCCGGCGAGCTCTGAGAGGCAAAGTCCTCCACGTCCGGCTGGATCTCCTCATACTGCCTCTTCTTGGCCTTCTTCTCTCCGTCTATTGGCGGAAAGACATTTACAGATTGGAAAATGCGTCTCGTGCACTTGGGAGTTTTTGCTCTTTCCTTTCAATTTGAACAATAATTTTGCGACTGTATTGGACACCGAGTGGTGCAACCGGAGGGCCCTGGTGTACCTGCACACTGAGGGAACTTACAAAGGACCTGCGACAGCTGATCCAGCAGGCTGCTGTCGTACACAGCCCGCTCCTGCCAGATGGACAACACCCGGCCCAGCTGTTTTCTGCTACTCTCCTCACCATCTCTGAATAGGAGAGAAGGATGAATGCAATCATCCGCAGCCCACACCGCACAATTCCGACAGGGGCAAACAACACGGAGGTCAGAATGCATCCGGCGCCGACTGACCTGTACACATGCTTGAACGCATCGACTATGACCGGCGCAAAGTCCTGAGTGAATTCAGGCCCTTTCCTCTTGCTGTTCTGGATGACGTCATTGGCCAGATAGAGGAAGGTCAGCTTGCGTGGCACCTGAGCTGCAGGCATTCAAAGATACAAATAGGTGAACAACATCCAACAACGCACTCAATAAAATGAACTGAAAAGGCAAACACAGACTGGACAGAAGCGTAAAAAAAAAAAGACAAGTTTAACTCTGCTGATATTTGTCTTCTGCCCATGATCTTTTTTTTTTTTTTACTGTCCTTAATGGTCAGTGATGACTAATAATAACAATTTACTATTACAGTTAAGCTTATCATTAAGCTCAACTGTAATAATTATAAGTCCAATAATGGTACCCTTCTGGCTCTGTGTTGGCTACAGCCCCAGCAGGTTTCGCCCACTTAAGAGCTTAACTTCAAATGATTTATTATCCTCCTAGTGTGCAATCCCTGTAGCTCACTCTGTGTTTTACTCTTTCTTGTCTGTGTCCCTAGTGCTGCTAACACGGCACTCTGCACTCCTAAAAACACAACACTGACTATCATTGTCATGTCATGAGGACATTGACTGAACAGCCAACCCTGCGCCTGGAAGGGAAGGGTTGTGCCACTGGCAGCTGGCAGGCTGACAACTAAGAACTCAAAATATATAAAAGTACTCAATATCTGAATTGACATTTAAATGGCTTAGTTAGGATATGTTCATCAATATCCAATGTTCCTATAAAGCCCAATTTAGAAAAGGAACACGATTGTGATTGTGTCAAAATCTAACAGGAAGCATCTTTTAATGTGAAAACACAAAGTTTTGCAACCAAAATATGTCAAGAATGAGATGTATTATTAGTATAACGATAATAAGAATTCATTTAGCTTTTGCCCAATTTCACTTTCTCAATTCAAAACAAATAAACCAGAAGACGGGCAACGTATTTTGCAAACACGTGTTGATAAAGCATGCAGATGACACACAACAGAGGTGTCATCCTTGCCCCCTGCCTGACTGTGGGGTCAAACATTGAGAGTCCTTGAGCACAGTGTTTGTCTTCAACCCGCGATGGTAAACACCTGACACGAACGTCCACCCATTCAGCACAACTGGGCTGATGCTGGGAGGGTAATCAGCAGCGGATGTCCAGGCCGCTTGACCAATAAATAAAAACACATGAAAGGCTGCGGATGAGTGGAAAGCTCCGTGGACTAACATCCGTTACAAGGTTCGGCCACATGGGGGCGAAAGTTAAGACATTTTTTTTCAAGAAACAAACGCCTTCAGAAGTTGGGGTCTGGCAACGACTGCGTGCTAAGAGCTAACAGGGCGTGCACGGCAGCCTCACTAAATGAGAGTCTTCTCCGTCTTTATGTTGACATCTGACAATCAAACAAACAGACAGACATGTTTTCAGTCTTGTGAACAGAAGACGAGGGCCTTAGTTCTGTGCTAGACGGTTTGGAGGCTGCTATAACGTTGTTTACCATGGCCACCAGAGTGGCACGAGCGTATAAACAAGACAATTAGTTTGCATTTCCCGTTGTGTTATCGACGGCGTGCTGCTCTTGTAATGTTCTTGTGTAAAGGACATAAAGTCGCAGCGACTAATGTAAAGTTTGACGTTAGCCACTGCGGTTGCTAACACATCACATGCTAGCAGAGCCCAAAAGTTAGCTAGCGTTAAAGGCAACTGTGAAACGAAGACCGTTGTCACAACAGCCATGGCCGAGACACACGCAGCATGAACTTTGCAGCACTTTGACCACAGTAGACAAACTACCGTAGCGAACGTGAGGCGGAACGTGTTATGTCGGACCAACGCGAGCGCGCTCGCGGAGCAGCTAGCCTAGCCGACTCACCTTTCTTCAGCTCGTTGAACCACACGCCGACGATGGTCCTCGAGTGTTTCCGGTGGTGGATGAGCCACAAGGACAGCGTCTGCACACTTTGCTGGGAGTTGCTCAGCTCGGACAGCTTCTTCTCCAGCGCTGCCTCGGAGAAAACTGACATTTTGAGACGTGACCGTAGGGGGGTACGAGGCAGTTGCGAGGTTCCCCCCTCTCCTCTCCTCTCCTCGGAGATGCGTGAGCCGCCGCTGGCTAGCTAGCAGTCGCAGGAATGTCGGCCATTCAGATTCATAAAGTTTTTTTTTTTTTTTTTTTAATATAACAAACCGCTTCTGTGAAAAGCCCGTCTTGGCTCTTTCGTATCTGCAGCGGTCTTCAACTAAATTGTTCAGGTGGGGCTTCCCTGACGGCTTCGCTTGGCGACAACCAACACAGTGGGTGTGGCTTCATTTCTGGTCTGTAACGTTGCATTCGGGTGCATCGTAAATTTGCGCTCTCATCGATGTGTTCCAACATCTTTCATTTACCTCCACTTTAGACAACGTTCTAATCAACCGAACCAACTCCAAACAAAGCATCTACAGTGAGCATAGAATTGAAAAATGTCCGTGAGTGCTTTGACCGGAGACGGCACAACCTCGGACTCAGAGACAGGCAGTGAATGCACCATAATGAAAAATGTCAGACTAATAACGAAGACTTGCGTGAAAACTTTTTTTTTAATTATTATTATAGAACGCAGTTATCAAACGTAGAATGTATATGCATTCATGAGCACCAAAATCAATCAACAATTTTGTGATTTACAACAATGTTTCAAACGTTGATATACCAGTGAACACAACTGTTTTGGTCTTCTGAGAGTGAGACAAACGCCATAGAACGCCTTATTCCACAGAACGAATGTAACAAGGAACATCACATCTAAACCACCATGTTCTGATATAACAGCTTAGCAACAGAAAGTATTGTCTTATTCAGTGGGTCAACACAGAACAGAGGGAAAGGAAGGAAAGGAAATTGAAAAATAAACTTTTCCAGTGGAATATTCTAACAATTTTTTGTGACCATTTTAGAGGTGAAAGTAATTTTTAAAAAAAATTAAAAAAAAATCTGAGTTTGTGCAACAGCAAATGTCTGCGTAGTTCAGTGTGTAGGGTGCTTGGAATGTTTTGGGAAGAAAGCACAAATGTAAATCTCAAAAAAACAAAACAAAACAAAACATAAAAACCATTCCACAGAGGGAATTTGTGGGAGGTATTTCATGGAGGACTATTTTGTTGGAAGTTGTATATACTGTACATATGTGCCTGTAAAAAAATATACGTTTTGCACATTAAGCTTAAAGCTTTATGTGCAGTTGAACTGAGAGTTTTCCCCTCTTTTTCAGACAGCATTTTGTCTGCTTTCATTCATTCACCCACTCAAAGACCGACTACTACAAGGCCTCAGCGCGAGTAAAGAATTGAGATGGATTGCTGCAAAATACTGTCAAACACATTTGAACAAACTTTCATACATTCAGCAACAATATAGAATGGATATCAGGAAAACCAACTCCCTCATCGACGTAAACAGACATCTTTCCAGTGTTCCAGTGAAAGAAAAAGACTTCAAAAATAATAAAAACAAATATATCCAGTAGAAAAGAAATCCACTTTTACATTTGTGCAAAATGATATTGCAAAATATTATTCCTAAAGACAGTGTTTAGTAATAATATTCAAAGTCAACATAAATCCGGTGTCTGTCCCTTCAGGTTCCCGTTTGGACCAAATACAGATGCATACCAAAAACACAAACACAAAAACATAAACTCGGAGTGGCAGCAACCTGTGCTTGACCATTTTCATTCCATACAAACAAACAAACAAACAAAAAAAAGAGTTGTTCAATTTGAGCCTGGCTTTGACTAGCGAGCGGCTGCCTTGAAGATCAGCGTAAAGTCCACATGACCGTGTGGTGAGAGTGACAGTGCTGCTGAGCAGCGGCGGGGGCGGCCCACCTCTGGCCAACCTGATCGGGTGTCATCTCTCGGCCCGCCCCCCAGGTGTGGCACCAGGCTGTGGCGTGATCTTGGGGGGCCGCCTGGTTCGGTCCGAAGGGCATGCAGCTCATGACCGACCGCCACGGGTGGCTGCCATCAGCCGGCTGGGGCTCGGCCGCAGTACCGCCCATGGCAGCAAGGGGGCCTCCAAAGGGAAGAGGCGCGTTGATGCTGTTGGTGCCTGAGCAGCAGCGTCCGCCGTGCTGAACCACGGCGCCGCCTAGCGCCATGTACCGATACTGCAGCTGATGCGGCTGGTAGTAAGACAGAGCCTGGCTGGAGGTCGACTCCAGGCTCCGGCCACTCGACATCCCCGCCGCCGGGCCGCCGCCGCCGCCGCTCTCCAGTCTTCTCCACAGCTCATCATCCGCGGGCTCAGAGGGGGAGCGAGGCAGCGGCCCGCCGGCGCCTTCGGACCAGCTTTGCGTTTGAGGGGGTTCGTCCAGCCAAACCGTCCGGGTGATTCTCCAGTCCTGTCCTTCCTCCGAGCCATCGTCGCTGCTGCCGTCATTCCCCAAGGACGACAGGACGTTGGCCACCCTCAGACTGTCAGGCTGCACAGCTTGCGCAAAATCACCGTCCACTTCCTGGTTTCCCTCCGCGTCTTCGCCGGAGGGGTCCTCTTCTCCCGCCTGCGAGCCAAACAACGAGCACTGCTCCTCCAGCTCCAAGTCCTCCGAGTGCTCCTCCAGCTCCGAGTCCTCCGAGTGCTCCTCCAGCTCCGAGTCCTCCGAGTGCTCCTCCAGCTCCGAGTCCTCCGAGTGCACCTCCATCTCCGGCCAGGGGTCGAGGGTCGACTCGGAGGGCGGCGGCTCGTACACGGTGGACAGGGGGACCCTGTCTCTGCTGAAGGACGTCCTCTGCAGCAGCACGGACCCTTCGGTCAGAGGCAGGCTTACCTTAAACACAGTGCTGTCTGCTTTCCGCTGATTCCCCTTTTCCACAGTGCTTCTAGACGGCACATCGCCAGCCCTGGGCTTGTTTGTGGCAGGCCCTTAAAGCAGTGGAAAGCAGAGTCATTCATCAGTAGCATGAGATATAAAAACACGTTGGACTGCGAAGAAGGTGGAAAAACACACACACACACACACACCTTTGCCATTTAATTTCTTGTCATAGTGTGAAGAATTTGCCGGTGGTTTTTTTAATGCCTGCAGGCCTGGAAAATGACAAAAGAAAAATACTGTAACATAAAATGCATAACTTGTACATATTTTTTTTTCATGCAATGAGAATGCATTCAAATGTGGAGAAGGAGAAAAAAAACAAAAACAATCCCAAATAAAAAAAAATGCATGAGTCACGACACACACTAAAATGTGGCCTACAAACATGCAACAGCGTGGCTGAAGTTTTTATACTCACTCACGTCACTGGAGATTCTTTAGAGATTCCCTGTGAAAGAGGCGAGACATGGCCAAAGGAGTTAACAGTGGGAGGGGCAGGGGGAGGGGTCTATACTTACACCAGTGGTAGCTTTTGCTGCTCATGAGACGACAGAGAGACTCGGGCAACGTCACCACCTGGAAACGCCAGACTCGTGCGTCAAATGTGAACGGATGAGACGAGCCAAAGGGAAAAAAAACTGTAAAATGTCAGAGAAGGGATGAAAATAAAACAACACCTCTGGCCTTCCTCCGCCCTCCTCTTCCTCCACTTCCTGCGCCAGGGTCTGGAGAGGAACTTGTTGTTGGTGATGCCTGGCATCAGCGCCTGCATCTGCTCAGGACGAGTTTCCAGCTGCACAAAGATGTTGTTTTTTTTTAAAAAAAAAAGGTGGGAATTTTTGTTTTGGAGGAAAACCCTGGGAATATCACGCATCTGTGATGGAGGACAACCCTCATATGTGTGTGTGTGTGTATGTATGTATGTATATATCGTATCTGGTATACTCAGAATGTTAAAAATGCATATATAATTATATCTGTCTCTATTGCACATGTAACATATTGTACAGATAATTATAAATAGCTCATAACATTTGGAACTGGGTGGCAATATCCATACATTTTGGCCTTCATTCCTACATCCTTTTTTTAAAAAATTATTATTATTATTATTATTATTTTTCTATTGTTTTTCTATATTTTTTTGGTGTGTTTCTCTTATTTCTTCTTTCCCTTTTGAAGATGGCCATAAAAACCAGTTAAAGGGCGAGGTGATTAGGGGTAGGACTGGATAAGTCAAGTACTTCTTCCTACTCCTTTCGAGCATATTTAAGTTGTGGACATTGATTATCGTTGTTGTTGTTATTGTTGTTTTCTTGAGGAATAGGCTTACATATTCTTATTACTGAATCCTTTTATTTCTATTCCTTCTTTTTTATGCTCGAATAATTAAATAAATAAATAAAAAATCCAAAAATATTTGGCGACGGACGAGCACTAATACCCACCAGGTAGTTGATGAGATGGGAGCTGGAGGACAGGTGGTAGACGATGCCCCCAGCGCTGCTTCTCTGGCAGCAGCAGTGACACAGGAAGCAGCGCGATTGGCCTTCCTCGTTTTTACACTCCAGCACACGGCAAAGACCTGCGTGGACGCGGCACCCCGGCAGTGTTCAATGTTTGACCTCTGACCCTCTGAGCGCACAACATTGCTATTATGTAGCTGGTAAAAAAAAAAAGAACTACAATTCTTTTTTCTCCAAGATGATTGAATAGTGAGTTGTACCATTAGCTGTTGACGCGTTAACTCAAATTCTTATTACTAGCACTAATTTTTTTAACGTGTGATTAACGCCCAGTTCACACCGGAGGCAGAGTAGTTTGCTCAGTAGCTAAGAACTGCTAATTATACTTTGCTACATACTGTCAAGAGTTGATAGTGATTATATTTTGTTTGTATGTTTCACTGCAGTTTTTCAAAGAGTTGAGAGTGGATTCAACCTCACTGTTCGCGATGGAAAAGCAAAGAAATCAGGAAAAAAAAAAAAAAAAATCGTACATTTCCAAGCTTCCAGTGTTCATCGGATCGCCTCACACGTTGACCATCTGTTTAGTTTGACATCAAGTCAAGCGAGGACAGAACATATTTTCACTTGAGTGCTCACCGAAGAGATGAGTGTAGCCGTCCAGGAAGCTGCTCTCTGACAGCGCCGGCTCTTCCTGTGAGGAGGGAGGAGCCACGGGCGAGCGCGGCTGCAGCCAAGCGAAATCGTCCTCCTGCGTCGGCGCTGACAAAGGCTCCTCGTACGCCATCTGCTGGTCATCGCGATCCCTAAATAGCGCAGCGCTATCCCACTGGGGAGGGGGGATCCCGGCTCTGCGCCCGCAGCGCCTGATTGGCTCTCATCATAATCTCTTACAATATTAACCAGAGCCATGGCTGCGGCGTAGCGGACAAGGACAGACGCACAACGGAGGGGATGCGTAAACAAGGGAATGACATCACGCAGACAGGAAGTAGGTGGACGGAGGAGTAGAGATCGACTGATTTTTCTTATTTATTTATTTATTCCAGTTTTAAAGGCTGTTAGATCATAAACATGACGATGCAGTGGTCGGCCACAGCGAGAGGGTTGCGAGTTTGATTACGACTCGGGTTTCACTGTGCAGAATTTGTATGTTCTGGTTTGTTTTGTTTGGTTGCACAGTAGAAAAAAACATCCTGTCATATACAGGTACTAACCAGAAAATTAGAACATCCTGAACAGGTTGTTGTATTTCTGCAATTCAACTAAAAAAGTGAATTTGACATATTATATAAACAAATAATATGCAAATCAATATATTTCAAGTTTTTATTTCTTTGGATTTTGCTGATCAGGTCTTGCAGCTTGAAAAAAAAAAAACCCTCAAATTTTATAATAATTTTCTGAGTTTGTGGGTTTGTGGTTTTAATAAGCTGAAAATCTTAATCAGCAAAGTTCCAACAAGGAACTGCTTGAGATGTCAATTTTTCGTGCAATGGCTCAATAAAATTTGTTGCTTTCATCTTTTATGTTAAATTGCCAAAAAATAAAACAACTTTTACTTGAAATTCTAATATTTCGGGTTGTACCTGTATGTGGCTTGCAGTGGATTCTGGACTCTTCTGGAGGAATAAAGGGGCATTCAGTGTGTGACTCAATGCAGAACTACAGCTGAATGACCTTCTATTGTGCTCTGAAATGTTCAAAATCGCAGAATACAATAACTCCAGCGTTACATGTTGCTGTGAGTCATACGCTTGTCAATAAAAGCTGATATTTTGTCTCTTTTTTTTTTTTTTGTTAAAGTAACACCACTGAGGATTTCCAGCCAATCAGTCGACCTCTACAGCAGACACGGAGGATCGGCAATGGACAAACGAGCACGAGTCACTGACCATGGTCAACGCTGGAGGAGAGCATCCTGTGGTGGAGAGCATCGTCAACCGCTAACAACTTCACAGGAGGACAGGCACAAAAGAGGACGTCAGTCAACACACCTGCCGCTTACAGCCACTGACAGTGAGTGGGCGGGGGGGGGCGTGGACGTATACAACCTAAATGAAGAAAAAAAAACAAAAAACCTGGATGTCTCCCGGTCCCTCTTCACTCTCCAGCTTCTTGGCCATCTCCATCAGCGGCCAGGCCAGCTCACAAAGGTCAGCGCCATCCTGCCATTCAGACACTAGGTGGGGATGACGAGCTCTCTGACAGCGAGAAAAAGAAAAGCCCCTCAATACAAGAAGTCGTGCCGGAGAAACGATAAGAAATCCAGAGGCGGATTCTTCCGCCGCCACACGTACGATGTAGTTGTATCTGTGCAGGCTGCCCGTGATGTGGTTCCGCACGTCGGCTTTGCCGAGTCGCAGCACGCACACCTCGCACAGGTACAGCGCTTCCGAGCAGCGCCCGTCCGCCGTCCAACACTCTACGATGCTGCCCAGGCCTGAACGGGCCAAAGAAAAAACAAGGCCGACAATGAGGAAACACAGCGGACAACACACACACACACACACACACACGTAGATGACAACATTCACTCTGTGGGACGATGATGGTGCAGACCGATGATGGGTTGCAGCCTGCTCCCGTTGTTCAAGTACACCTTGAGTGAATCTACAAGGTGGCTTTTTCTGCGACCAGCTTCTGCACACAGACAGTGCAAAAGTCAAACAGATATACAGTATATATATATATATATATATAGATATATATATATATATAGATATATATACACAGTACTACCCAGAAAATGAGAATATCCTGAAAAGGTTGTAGTATTTCTGCAATTCCACTGAAAAGGTGAATGTGACATATTATATAGAGGAATAATATGCAAATCAATATAGTTCAAGTTTTTATTTCTTTGGATTTTGCTGATCAAATTCAAAGATTCAGAAAATTAGAATATTACATAAAATCAAATGTCATCAAATCAATTAAATTATGAAAATCTTAATCAGCAAAGTTACAAGGAACTGCTTGAGATGTCAATTTGCGTGGAATGGCTCAATAAAATTTGTTGCTTTCATCTTTTATGGTAATTTGCCAAAATAAAACAACTTTTACTTGATATTCTAATTTTTCGGGTTGTACCTGTGTGTGTGTGTGTGTGTGTGTGTGTGTGTGTGTATGTCTGGTTGAGCGGCAAGAGACAAACAACTCATCATCCAACCTCTTTGTGCGTCAACGTGCTGCATGCCGCCGCGCCGGAGGAATGGCCTCCACCGTTGACCTGAGGCACGAAGAGGAACAGCGAGGTTAGGACGCTGAGACGGCACTGAGACCTCAGAGGACACGTAGACAAAACACGCAGGGTTTCTACTCGGGAGCCTCTGGCCGAAAGACATTCCGTCATTCCTTTTTCCGGGTCGACGCTCACAGTCAGAGTACGAGGCACTCTGAGCAGAGTGGCGCATCTGATGAATAAAGGAGCAAGACTTTTAGACACATGGGAACGTTGGCAAAAAATTGGGAAGCACGCAGAATAAACAGGAAGTCATCAAAGGTCAGAGCTCCACTTAGAGGAGAGGAGAGGAGAGGAGAGGAGAGGAGGCGTCTTTCCCAGTGAGGGGGAAGTGTTTGCAACTGCGGGGGAGCGACTTGCAGTTCATCAAACTCGGCAGAAATCGGTGCCTCTTCGGTTCAGAACTGGACACGACATTGGACAGCACACGCAAGAAGAGGATTGACATAGTATCCTACAGAGCAAAGAAATCTATTCTGCTTAACTGGAACCACCAAAGACCCCCATCATTTAATCTGTTTAAACAAAGCTTCAGTGAAACTCTAAGATTGGAACAACGCACATGTACCCTAAAAAATAAAGGGGAAGTCTTCCGGAAGATATGGGAAGCTTTGATGAACCTTTGACACTACTACATCACAATGAGACTCGACATGCCTACTCAGGATGAACTGTGACCATGGACTGATTTGATTTAATGTAGTATTTTATTTTTGTCTTGTTGTTGTTTTTTCTTGTGGGTTCTCTTTTACGCTTCGTCTTATTTGTTTATCTGTCCCTTTTCCCTCATCTCCCTGTTTTTTTTGTTTGATATGTGATTAAAATGTTCAAAATAAATAAAAAGATCAAAAAAACTAGGTAGAAATTTCAAAAGTATTCCATCATTCTAAGAAGACCTCACGCTTAGAGCCAAGGAGGAGTTGAGTCAGCTGGTTTCCAGGCCAAGTGGCAGTTAATTGTATCAAGTAAGAGACATAACTATGAACATATCCAAGGGCAGAGTGAAGAACAGCTTTCTGAAGGTCTCTGGGATGAGTCTTGCCGTGGAAAAAATAAAAACTCTCTGACCAGATCACCGTGTGAGGAAGTTTTTTTTTTATAAGAAATAGAGTGGCAGAGAGTGAGCCTACAAAGGCTACTGATAGAGGAGGAGAGAGGATGCGTGCGTGATAAGGAGTCTCAAAGATGCCGAGAGGCCGAAGCACGCAGGAATCCCAGTGGCCTCGCTCACAGGCCTACCGCTGGGAAAACAAGAGATACCAGACTCTCGCAGGTGTGCGAGTACACAAGGCAGCGACTCCACCAGAAGGACACTGCTCAACTAAGCAACATCAACCAAATGCAGGGACAAGTGGGATATTAAGACCTACACGACAAAGTGGTAAATTCTCCCAGTCTTTGACAGCGTCGCGCCCTCTCCCAGTGGGAGCGGGGCCAGGAAGACAGGGACAGACAAGTGCAAACAGAGCATTTAACAGACATACAATGGTGCGCTTAACATGGGAAAAACATCATGCACCAACATGTGAATAACAACGTGAGGATAACAATTTTCCATTACAGTCTCCACCCCTCAACCTCCCTTTGTTGTGGAAAGAATAAGGACAGTGATGCAGAAGTGCCGAGTAATGAGCCATTTTATGGAGAAAGGGTCGGAGCTCCGAAACACAAGCACAGCACAAACAACCGAACAGATGCGACAAGTGCAGGCGCCCGAGTGTGTGTGTGTGTGTGTGTGTGTGAGCGCAGGTGCAAAGAGATAAGGAAGGTCTCTTATACCTTGGGCGGGACAAGACAGAGAATAATATAAGACTAGCTGCTCACCCTGGCGGAACACGAGGAGAATAATATAAGACTTAGAGGAAGGGTCAACCCCTAGTGTACTGCACAGGGGAATCATGAGATTCCGACGACTACAAAGGACCGCATAGACGTTCCAAGCGCTGTTTTTTCTTTTGCCGCCGCCATGCTTGTTTTAGTGCGTCGTCGCGTTCACTTATTTTTTTTTTTCCGGTTGTTTTTCTGAATTTCAGCCATTTTGTGGATAGTAAGATATTTTTAGCTAGCAAAATATTTCAGAAAAGTAATGGAATTGTTACTTGATATAAATATCAATTTTGCCACAGTAATCCCATTACATTACTCTGTTACTTTAAAAAAAAAAAAAAGTAGTTTAATCACAGTAGTTGATTACTTCGTAATAGATTAGTCGCCAACACTGGACCTGGGTGTCCGATCGATGCCTGACGTCTTTTGGAATAAACTTACTTCTACATAATCAAGTCGGTGTCAACGATGATTCCTTCATCGTCATCGACACATCACTGCTGCTGCCTGACAATCCAGCACAGGTTGTTTGGTGAATGTTCTTTCCTGATGAACCTCCCCTGTTCTTTATCTACATGCCAGATAAACAACAGAGAGCATCGTCAAGGTCCTTGTCAGGGTCAGCGTGACTCCCTCTGATCTTTTCCCCGTGAGAACTGCACCATTCTTTTACATTTTCTTCATGTCAACATTCCGCAGGATTGTATCCACAACTTGAAAACTGGCGACTGCGACGTGATTCAAATCCTGATGCCAATGCAAATTCCCATCCAAAACTTCTCCATATGTGCGTGAACCTTGCAAGGCATTAATTCATCATCCCAACCTCAGAGAGGAGCTCTCCTGCACATTCCTCTCCTGCAGACAGAGGTCAGTGTCGGGTCAGGTCAGGTCAGTACGGCTCCTAAATCTCGGAAATACACGTTCGGAAGTTTTGCTGGTAAATTAGAGGTTTATTCAAAACAAACTCCCCCTGAGCGCCCATCACGAGAGCCGTTTGCTGTTGCTTTGAAATACTTAGGCTTTGACACACATTGTCCGCCAGATGGCGCATAAGTACTGTGAGTTGCCAGTGGTTCAAAACAACAGCCAATCTAAAGTGAGATAAAACTGAGTGGAATGAGGGAAAAGGGGAGACTGTGGAGGGAGGGGGAGAAAAAGAACTGCGCCTGAACCGACAACACCACACAGTAACGCAATGCAAGCACAATCAGCACGGCAGACAATACAATTAAAAGTTGAATTAAGAGCAGCGCCAGAATATTGTTTTTAGATTTTCTGTAAGCTGGAGAATGAAGTGACAACGGTCTGTACAATACCGCGATGATAAGATTTAAAAAAACGAAGAAGAAGAAGAAGAAGAAGAAGAAGAAGAAGAAGGAAAAAGGAAAAAGTCAAGTATTACTAGGAAAACACTTCGGTGTCGGCGGTACCACGCGACAGGCAGGCAGGAAGGCGTTCCCGCTACCGAAACATGAAGGCGCGTGATCGCCTGGATTCAACGTCGCCAACTTCGCCGGTAAAAGTTACGGGAGAGAAGAAGAAGAAGGAGAAGAAGAAGAAGGGGGGGGGGGAAGAACCGATTCCATTCGTCATCAACAGCGGAACACTGACTGTCATAACGGTTTTGACACACACGACCTCGTTCTGCGTGACACCGGCGCCGCGCGGGAATAAACGTTTGCAGACAAACTCACCGACATCACGTCGTCAAAAAAGAAACAGCGTCCGCGAGGCGGGAAGCGGCTCTCTGGTGTCAGCCAACCTTAGACATGCGCTTCCTATTGGCCACGTTGGACTGTATCAGAGTTGGTGGTGTGCGGGGGGGGGCGCGCGCAGTACCAGCTACCTGGCCCGCACACTGAGCCCGAGAGCTTTGTGTTCTTCTGCTGCTGCCTTTGGTTTTTCGTGGCTGTTGACAAGCAACGTTTGATGTGCAACACTGCCACCTTCCGAACTGGAGTGGATCAGAATAATGCGCTCTTTTAAACGGGGGCCTATTATAGTAGGACAGCACAGTTGGGACGCTCATAAGTTGTTACTGACAGCTTCTGGCTCTTCATCAACACGACACAACCACACGCTTGCCACATAACCAGATTCCATCCTCATCATCTCCTCCAAACCCCCTTCTTCAGTTCCCTCCTCTCCTGCGGGTACTGAGGATACTCCATAACATTTCTAACCCACAACAACATTTTCTGTAATTTGAATGACAGTATGTGGGATACCACCTTGACCAGAGGCTGACTGGAGATGTGCACATTGAGAAGGCAATAAAAACTGCCTCCAGGCGGCTGCACCATCTCACCGTCATGGCGAGACAAGGACTACCAGCAGACGACCTCGTTATCATCTGCACCACTCTCATCAGGCCGTGTCTTGAATACAGCCCAGTGCTCTTGGTGGGTTCCTCTAAAAAAAAAAAAAAAAAACAACAACAGGCAGAACCAGAGCGAGTTCAGACACGGGCCTGTAAAATCATCAAAAGGAGAGCTGATAACATCTCACAAACCCTATCGTCACTCCAGACCAGGAGGGAGGAGGCTGCAGTGAAGCTGGTCAGTGACGTGCACGATGGGCAACACCCCCCCTCAAGACCTGTTACCTCCAGCACGAGGCAACTGCACCTCCAGGACTTTGAGGAACCAGCACAAGACCAGCAGGAAGAAAAATTCAACACTGCATACTGAATATAAATATAATGACACTATTTAGACCAGGGGGTCACCAACGTGGTGCCCACGGGCACCAGGTAGCCCCCCAAGGACCTCATGAGTAGCCCGCAGACCCGTTCGAAAAATTGCACAGCTCGTTGAGCTGTGTCTAAAATTCTATTTTATCCAACCTTGTTAAGTCATTTTGGATAATTATTGAGAACTCATGAGCTTGATAAGTGTCTTCACATAGAAGAGTATCATTAATAATAATATATAACTCTAAGAGTTTGTTATTTCAGGAGAATCTAGCAAACTGGTAGCCCTTCATACAGGACCCATGAAGTAGCTCTCAGTGCCAAAAAGGTTGGTGACCCCTGATTTAGACCATACAAATATTATAGAATGGCAGATTGAGATACAGATCGCCATCTGCCCTTGTTTTGTTTTTTTTACTGTTCTGAAATATCTTTAAACCTTGAAATTGTTTTTTGTATAATTGCTGTGTAATATTCTGGCAGTTTTTTTTAAGCGTGAATTAAATCAAATCAATCAATCAATAAAAAATGTGTTTTGTAATAATGATAATAACCCTGGCAGATTGTAATGCGTGGTAGTTTGTCATGCAGCAGCAATGTGTAAATGATGAAAGAATCTTAGTTAACACTGACTTGATTGTTCAACTCATGGTTAACAAGCATATTGCCCAAAGCACGTGACCGATCAGACACTGCGCACTGGTCAGCAATGAAGAGATTTTATTAAAAAAAAACAAAAAAACAAATAGAAGGCATGAAAAAAGCACATTACAATAAAACGTCATAAAAAAATAGAGACAGCAAACAAGACAGCAGCAACCTTTTCTTTGCTCTAATCAACAGAGCGGAACATTAGTATGGACAATAACCAGCATAGATGTAAAAGAAACTAAATAAATTGGAAAACTTATGGCAGCTGGAACAATCTTGCATGAACATTAAACATTTTTTACACAACATTACGTCAATGTCAACTGAGGTAGCTCAAATGATAACAATTGTCATCATTGGCCCTGAAATCAGTCTCCTTCATATTAAGAGTTTTGTTGACGACATAGTTTAAAGTCACCTGTAGTACGACTGTGGGAGAACGCTGGCCTGACTGCCGAGCGTCTGGTCTGCAGCAGCAAACAGGTTGGCACTGGGCCAGGGGGTCAACTGCTGCTGCTGCTGCTGCTGCTGCTGCTGCTGCTGCTGCTGCTGCTGCTGCTGCTGCTGCTGCTGCTGCTGGAGCTGCTGCTGGAGCTGGAGATGCTGCTGCTGCTGCTGGTGTTGCTGGAGCTGGAGATGCTGCTGCTGCTGCTGCTGCTGCTGCAGCTGGAGCTGGAGATGCTGCTGCTGCTGCTGCTGCTGCTGCTGCTGCTGCTGCTGCTGGAGCTGGAGATGCTGCTGCTGCTGCTGGTGTTGCTGGAGCTGCTCGTGCTGCAGCTGGAGCTGGAGATGCTGCTGCTGCTGCTGGTGCTGCAGCTGGAGCTGGAGATGATGCTCCTGCCCGTGCTGCTGGAGCTGCTGCTGCTGCTGCTGCTGGTGGTGCTGCTGCTGCTGCTGCTGCTGCTGGAGCCACTGTTGCATCCCCTGGCTGTAGCCAGCAGCAGTGCCTGGGCTCGGGTAGCTGGTGGCCACCTGCCCAGCGCAGTACCCTGTCGCCCAACTGCCGACTGAAGAAGTGGCACTCTGGTAGTGAAACGTGGCCACCGCTTCCGTCGATGTCATAACTCCGTTGGCGCCGAACCACGGCTCTGTGGCTCTGTCCGTGACGATGGTGTTGATGTGTAGCTTATGACAGTCGGAACCGGTACCCGTTTTCTGGCTGGCATCACCAGCTGCGGTCGGGCCGGGAGTGTTGGTGTGGAGGAGCTGCAGGTTCTGGTTGGAGTCTGGAGGAGGGGGAGGAGGTGTTGGAGGAGGTGGGTTAGGAGGAAGAGGAGGAGGAGGATGAGGCAACCCCGGGGACGTCACAGAGGCCTCGGCCTCAACCTGGACTTCCCTTGCTGTGTGCAAATCTGTCTGGCTTCTTTCACTGTTAGGCATCATCTTGGGCACGGTCTGCAAGGTCACGTGCTTGGAGTTATCTTCTAGCCCAGCGGGAGGTGACTCAGGAACGCTGGGTGCAGCAGTGTGAGGTGGACCTGGCATCATGGTAGTGGTAGTAGCAGCAGCAGCAGCAGCAACAGCCTCACTTCCCTGGGACTTCACATGTTTTATCAAGGCCGCTAGATTTTCCAGAGCTTTATCGTTATTGTCCGCCGTGGCTGTGACCTTTAGGTCAGCAGACAGGAAGCTGGAGGAGGAAGAGGACGAGGAGGACCGCGCGTATTTGACCGGGCAGCCGTCATCAGGTTTGGGTTTTTCTGTGTCATCTGTCGGCCTTTTCCTGCCCGACAGGGAACCTGGTCTTGGCGGCGATGGCGGAGTCTGATTGGCTGTGGGACTTCTGTAGGTTGAGGAGGAGGAGGAGGAGAGGGAGGAGGAGGGGAGTTCTGGGGGGAGCTCTTGGTGAGGACGACTCCATGATTTCAGTGGTTTCAGTTGTTGGTTCTTGGAAAGACCCTTGCAGGCTTCGTGAGGAACGTTGCGAGAACCGGGATCAGCGTCCTGGGAGATGCGCTGCACGTGCGGGTGACCGGAGACAGCAGTCTTGAGAGAAGGAGGATTGTTTGTTTGTCGTCTTAAATCTAAGAAACACAAGAAAAGAAAACAAAAAAAAAATTAGTATTGGATTGTTGGATGTTTTTCATTGGTAATATTTGTTTTCAAATTAAAGTACTCCTTTAAAGTTATTACAAAAGCCCCAATTCCACTGGCCAAAAAACGTGGTGGTTTTTTTTTGTGTGCAAATAATCGGCATTTGGTGGCGGTGGAATTGGCTCACCGAGCCGCGCTGTTGAGCGACATAACGGGTCAAAATCGGCTCGCGATGAAATTGGAACACCCGGGACAACACCACCTTTTTTTTTTTACCTGCCGCACGGGGTGACGTTGAGCGTCACGTGCGCTAAATCATAATATCGCGCCAGTCGCGGCGTATATCAAGTACCGATGCCAAAGTTTTCGATCACGTTCCATCAGCGCTCGATAATTGTTCATCGTCCTCTGGCTGTTCCGCCCGCTGCTCGCGGCACAAAATGCACCAGACGCCGAAGCAATCGCTGCACGGCGGGAAGCGGCCGCGGAGGCGCGCGCCGCTCCAAGTCTGGCGTGAATGACGTCATCGTCCCACGACACTCCAAAAGTGGCCAACAACTAAGAACACTGGCCACCGCCGGACTCTTGAATTCTGTAGCGCTTCATCATGCGATCCCAGCGCGATGACGTAACCAGGTGACGCTTCCCTGACTTGCACGTGTACAACTTGCCACAACCCTGTTTGGGAAATCAGCCCTTTGTGATGTCACCAAGGTCACCGATACCTCCCCCAGGTTACTGACAACCCAGCAAGGTGTTGGCTCGGCCCACTTTGCTCTGAGAGGACCTTGTTTGTTTTTTTTTGTTTAACTTGCAAACGTGCAAGGTGGGACAGAGCATTCATTTTTTTAGCAGGAGACTGAAAACACGGGGCTAAAAGGCAAAAAAAAACAAAAACAAATAAAACTCTCCTAAACTCCTCTCATATTCGTATTGACTTTATTCAAGAATAACTAACTAAATAAATGAAAAATAATGTTGTACTGTGACCATCAAAATAAAATCAGGTAAACACATCTGAACTCAACATAAGCAGCAGGGAAATGAGTGTTTGGTGGATTAGAACGCTTCGCAGTTGCGGCGCTCCTCAGCAACACATCTGAGAGTTCAGGTTGACTTTATTGACAACCTTTGTAACAAACATCTATTTTATGGGACGAGCAGCAGAGCAGCAGAGACCCTACTTTGCAGAGCTCCAACGATAGAACTTGTCCACATTCAAACAACTTTAAGCGTCTGACAGGAAAGAAAACTGCAATAATGGGATCAACACATATACATTGTAAATGGAAACGGCAAGTTCAAGGGTAAAACCAAACTGATTCTTTGCCCTCTTTGTCATTTGCCTCAATGAGGCATCTGCTGAACAGAACTAGAAAATGTTTTCAACATTTTAGCGTCACAGGAGAAACATCTGTTTAAATGTCTTTTTCTCTGGGGTCTTACAGCGGTCGTCTCGATCTTGTGCCGATTCTGGAAAAAAAACAAAAAAAAAAATCAGAATAAGCTGACTGAGCTGCACACAAATAGCCAATAAAACAAACAAAAAAAGGAAACCATGGAAAAATTCTTGGGTGCGTACCGTTTTGTCTAGTACCGCTGGAGATGCTCTGGTGTGGCGGACTCTTGATTTTTCGGACCATTTCCACAGCTGGAGGAAAACAGAAGAGTCGATGCTGAATACACACCTAGGCAGGGAGGCCACACACCTGCAGAGCCCTGGCAAAATGAACACTACCTTCACTGAACGGCGCTGTCCGAACGCAGTCGTGCATGTCGCTCCTCAGCAGGACCACCTTTCAGAAGGAAGGATGCAAAACAGATGGAAATTAAGCAGGGGGGACAAAAGGTTCCATTGTGTTGTAATGTGTCTGTTTCCAGAGTCACAAAACCAAGTCAATACATAGTGTGGTGGTTTGTCCTGCAGCAGCAAAGCGGAGGAAGGAATCTTCATTGACTTGATTGTCTAGGTGTGAGTTTATTACACAAGAGGTCCAGCATCAGTCAGGCAGCCTGGTTGGCCTGAGGGAGCTCTCATAGTCAATGTGGACAGCTCCAGGGATAGAGACACAGATCGAATGAATAGGCGATAGGGTAAAACATTACGTTTATATGTTGGAATTATTATATTGAGTTGCATGTGTAAATGTACTGAATGTCACTAAATGCAGTGCTTTGATGATTATTTGCTGATCACGACCACTGACCAGTGCCCTGGGGGTGTTCAAAACCTTGTGGGCAAAGAGCGTGTGACTCATCAAGCCTCGTAAACAGTGACCCTGGGTGACCCAGGGAGTGGGCAGACACAGGAATTGCCTCTGCGACCCTCGTAAAAGTTTGCGACCTCACAGGAATGGGAATTTATGACCTCAGGCTTTTCTTGAAGGGAACTGTTTCAGCAGGTCATACCAGCAGCAGAGGTGGGTAGTAACGAGTTACAGATACTCTGTTACATTTACTTGAGTACATTTTTGGAGAAATTGTACTTCTATGAGTAAGTTTAATTCACAAAACTTTTTACTTTTACTTGAGTAAATTTGGAAAGAAGAAACGCTACTCTGACTCCGTGGCTCGTTACTACCTTAAACCTTACGTTCTTTAAAAAATAAAATGTTTGAAAGTTTTCATATTTTTTTTTTTTTTTAAAGAAAATTAGTTTCAAATTGAAACTAATTTGGCAAGAATATTGTTTTGTGTACTTTGATTTATTATTTTTTTTAATGTAAACATTTATTATAATTTTATTTAAAGACGTTAACCTGAATTTGCACATTTTGTTTATCATTTTGTTATAGTACAATAAATCATGTTTGATCATGTCAGTTACTCACTATTTGAGTAGTTTTTTTTACAGTGTACTTTTTTACTCTCACTCAAGTGCTTTTTTACGCCACTACTTTTTACTTCTACTGAAGTCATATTTTTCTAAAGTAACTGTACTCTTACTTGAGCACAATTTTCGGCTACTCTACCCAACTCTGACCAAACGGAAGGATGGACCATTTGGCTCACGGCTGTGGTGAATTCTTCAGGTGGCTTCGAGGGATGGAGATGTTGGAGGAGTCTCCGCTGACAGTGACTTGGTTGTATAAAAACTGGTTTATTGCAAAGAAGTCAGAAATCAAACAGGCACCTAGGAAGCCTGGGGGATCTCTTTGGCCTGATGTGAGCAACTCCCAAGGATCCTTTGTTCACATCTCCTCTTATACACCCCTGTAACCTGAGATGAAGATACATGGAGTGGGGGAGAATGTATACATTGCTTAGCCGTACCCCAAGTGTCTACCAGCGCAGGAATGTGGTGGCAGTGATGAATAACAGGAAGCCCACTTGACCAGACCCCTTTGCAGAGGCACCATATGGAATCAATAACTGCCTTATATGGAGAGGTTCACCCGGTCCTTCTTGGTTCAAATGAGTTCATGGACATAAGTTCAAACAAGTTCCTATACATAGGTTCATACACATAGGTTCAGATACTACACGGCCAAGTGAGGACTTGTTTCCCGCCTCAGATATTAGCCTAAAACGGGGCAACAAAGGCTACAACCACATCCAGTGAGGCTGGGAAATGAAGAACGGACAGCCAATCGAAGGACGACACTGGAGAAGACATTCGCATCAGGAGTCGGCTTGTCTGTCTTTGTATTGAAGGACTTTTTTTTTTTAGGAGAGAGGAGTCAGTCTGACTCGACTCCAGAGATCTCTGTACCATCTATCTTGTTCATCTAACGCGTGCTGCTTCCCTATACAACAGGCTCACAGCTATGGCAGAGGATGTGTCAGACACGACAACAGTCAACAGTGAAAACTGCTCTGTTGACACTGGCTAACGCTTCAACACTACAGACAGTGCTGCGGATGCGCGGACAGTTAGTTACCCGTGCATCAATGTTGGCCTCCTGCGCCATCAGCTGCTGCACCACGCTCTTAAAGATGCTCAGCTTGTAGTCCTCGCTGATCTCGTGGTCGGCCCAGAAGTACAAGTACTGGGGGTACCGCTGCATCTGGTCCATCAAGCAGATCACATCATGTCAGAAGAAACATGTAACACACACACACACAGAGGTGTGAGTCTGACGGGCAGCAGCTCACCATGTAGTTGAACTGGTGTTGGGTGCTGGACATGTGTTGGCAGATGTCGTGGTTCAAGATGACCTCAGAGCAGCTCTCACACAGGAAGAAAGTGGACAGGTGGCTGGAAGAGGCGCCCCGACACTCCCACATGGAGCTGAGACCTGAGGAGGAGGGCACGCGAAAGACGAGAGGGGCCGTCACTTGTCACGTGGGATTGAAATGACGAGCTGGATCAGAGAGAGAGAGAGAGAGAGAGAGAACAACGACAACTCACCTATGACCAAGTCACAACCTCTGACCTCCAAAGAAAGTGACAAGTTGCTCCGGCAGCAAAGCCTTTCCCCTGTGACGGCCAGACAACACACAACACAGTCATGAGTGCAAAAAAAAAAAAAAAAAAAAAAAAGCACTCATGGTTCAAAGATGGATGGATGGGTGAATGGATAGTTGGATAAAGGATGGATGGATGGAGGAATGAACGGGTAGGTGGATGGATGGCTGGTTGGATGAATAAAGGAATGGTTGGATGATGGGTGGAGGCAGGGAGGGAGGGATAGATGAATGGTTAGATGGATGGATTGAGGGTTGATGGATGGATGATGGATGGTTGGATGGACAAACAGGGAGTTGGGTGAATGGATTCAACTCAATCCATTCAGCTAAGGATGATGGATGGATGGACGGAGGAATGGATGGATGATGGATGGATGGATGCATGGACAGATGGACAATCCCTACCTCGCGATGTTGGAGATGGAGGTCTCTGTGCACATGCAGGATGTTTTGGTCCAGGCACCTCTGCGTGGCTGTGTGCTGCCTGGTTCTGAAGCTCTGCGGCGGAGGAGGAGGAGGAGGAGGAGGAGCAGGAGGAGGAGCAGGAAGGGAGAGGGAGAGGCAGCGGGACTCTGAGTGTCTGAACGAATGTATAGTCGTTCTTGCAGCAAGGTGAGCATAAAGCATGCAGCGGCAGACTGTGGGCTGCTTTCTTTCATTTCCTGTATAGCACAGTTGCAACCGCAGTGTCTGAGACATCTTGACATACGTTAGGAACCTTTGGCAGAGGAACACAGAATAAAGCAGGCAGTTTGGGCTGAAGGGTCGCTGACAGGAAGCAGAGGTCAATCTAAAGGAAGGGGGTTTGAAGGAGCTCCATACAATACGTGACATGTTTCAACATTTCCCATGTGATCAAGCCCATTATAAACATTCACACATTTCTCCTGTGACTAACCACATTCATTCTGGCACAGTCACCCATGTTCCCTTCAAAAGAAAGACCATCTACGCATTAGATCTGGATTTATACATCTGCCACACACACTACGCGCTGCGCTGGACGCCGCCTCCGCTCCGACGTCGTTGCTACAGCAACCAGTCCGATGGGTCAATAATGTGGCCCAGTCTGAACAGAGCCACGTCCCATTTGGCCACTTGCTAGAAACAGTGTGGACGGCCAGCCCTGATTGGCCGATTTGAGAAGGAATCTGATTTGAAACCGATTCGCCTGCAGTCTGAACGCAGCCTTAACATTGCATCGACTCCGTCATTCATTGTCAAAGAGCGTGAGTAACTCACGAACAAGATGACACATACCTGCCACCCTCATCCCAGCAGCAGCAGCACCGAACTCAGGCTTTGTTTTCGCCACAGGACAGCCGGAATGATGCGGATCGGGACAAAGACGTTTGTCCTCCGAGCTCCTCAGGTACTGACGTCCGTCCGCAGCTCTTCCCATTCTGGGAGCGGGATACTGATCTGGAGAATTTTTTTCATTCATTAATTTCTTGATCGATTTATTTTTTTTTCCGGAGAGTTGAGTTTGAATCCACCAATTTAAAGGCTTTTAAACACCGTCGCTTTTATTACCATGACGTGACGAGACATCGCTGGGACTGATGAAGACGGACTGCACCTCCGCTGCTGCGTTGCCGCGACTGCTCGCAGAGGCCTGCTCCCTCTGTCTGTTCCGCTTTTCTCTGATGACTTCAACCGCTGCCGTGAAAATAAAGAGGGGGTGATGCAGAGACATGAGAGTCGCTGGTGTGCCGGAGAACTGAAACCGCGACAGCTCCAACATCACAGAGAAGCCATGAAGTACTTGACCATAAATATGAACATCCATCCGTCTGTTTCTCTAAATTCAATAGGCAGTTGTTGTTTCTAAATGGAGTGGCTTAAACATCCTGTGCCATATGTTATGAGCCTTTGCGTAGGAAAACAGGACGAACATGCAGTAAATGAAGCAATCTGTGCTACTGGGTTCCTTCCCTTCAGAGGAAGCAGAAGGGTCGACTTAACAAGTCAATTTAAAGGAAGAGGTTCTTCAGGAGCTCCAGACAATATACAGGTACTACCCAGAAAATTGAGAATATCCTGAAAAGGTTGTAGCATTTCTGCATTTCAAATCTAAAAAAGTGAATTTGACATATTATATAAAGGAATAATATGCAAATCAATATATTTCAAGTTTTTATTTCTTTGGATTTTGCTGATTAGCTTAAAAAAAAAAAAACCCTCAAATTTTATAATAATTTTCTGAGTTTGTGGGTTTGTGGTTCTAATAAGCTGAAAATCTTAATCAGCAAAGTTACAACAAGGAACTGCTTGAGATGTCAATTTGCGTGGAATGGCTCAATAAAATTTGTTGCTTTCATCTTTTATGTTAAATTGCCAACTTTTACTTGATATTCTAATTTTTTGGGGTAGTACCTGTATGAGATGTTCAACATTTTGACCCCATTCACTCTGGGACAGTGATGCGTCTCCCTTTAAAACAGATTTCCATCTGTGCATTAGATCTGCGGCGTTGGGAGCTGTAGCTTCAGAGTTGCCCACATTGGCTACAAGACCTCCCTCAGGTGAACCTGGGTGCCCGACTGACGTTAGACTTCTCTGATACAATCAGGTCGGTGGTCAACGAGGATTCCTGCATCATCTGCACAACAACTGCCTATTGTTGTTTCAGGTCCGTTCATACGATTTAATTCTCTTCTTCCAAGGTGCTGCTGGTGCGGGCGGCCACATGCCGCGTCGTCCTCACCTTTGTCCATCTGCATGCCGGCCAGCTGGTTGTACTCGACTGCGTCCACTTTCAGCCTCTCAGCCTGAGAGAGAGGTCAGCCGTCAACTGATAAACGCGCAAGGTGCACATGTATGCATGTACGTGTGGTGGCAGTGAAATTCAATGCATACGTACCGTACGTACGTACATCCACACACATATATATATATTCATCTCATATTTATGAACACGCACCTTGTTGTCGTGGGGTCCAGCTCTCTCTCCACTTCCAAAAAATGGGGCAGTAATTTGTCCAGTTTGCTCTCAGGCAATCCGTCAACAGTCGGGGTAAACTTTCTCTGGCAGGAAAAACAAACAACAAACGAACGAGGATGTGGAATCACCATCATGAATAAGCAGCAATACAGTGCTCATGATATTAATTCATTCTTCTTCTTCTTCTCCACTTTTCCTGTGTAGTGTCCGATCGCTCTTGCGTCGAAATTTTGCAGAGGTGTAAAGGTGAACGCTGGACGTCTGACCAATAAAAAATGATGCCGGCATGTCGATGATCAAAGCTTTGGCAATGTTCTCTCCCTCTGCAAACGTGGAGCCAGTGGACGGAGGAGTCCTTACAAACTGTCCGACGGACATTCTAAAGTACCGGCCAAATTTCACTGGGTCAATTTGAGTTCCTGGACGGTCGCGTTGAACTCACCATCTACTCTTATGTCGGCTTCGAAAAGCTTTCTAAAGGATCGGCACATCCAAAGGAAAACAGCATCATCTTTTATGGCAGCGGGAACTTCAATAACATGGTCAATAAACTGTTTGTAACCGCCGCTCCTTAACTTCTTAACCTATATATCCACCTGGCGCTGTGCTTGGACTTCCATTGTTTGGTAAAAAAAAACTTTATTTTTCCACAGTAGGAGTCTTAAGTGAATTCAATTGCTTGATGCAGACCACAAACACTCGTGCAAACTGCTCCTACTCTCTGTACCATGTATGTATGTAAAAAAACAAAAAACCACCCCTACTGTAGGTCCCCACTTCACTTGTACTCATAGATTGGTGATCAAATAATTCCCGTGACAGTTCGCTCCCAGGTGGGTTCGGCTCTGGACTCACCACCCAGTTGGATTTGTGGAAGTGACGGGACACGTGCTTGGAATTGCAAATCTTCAACGAGCACAGCAGGCAGAAGACCTGCCTCTTCTTCCCGCATTCCACCACCACCAGCTCATTAAGGCCTGGTGGGGAACAAAGAAAAATTTCAAACAAATGCGCCTGGTTTATATATCATACATACATACATACATACATACACATATATATACACATTGATGGCCTAGGTGTGAAATGCATGGCCCGCCACTGCACATATATTTCTATATGTATGTATGTGTAGGAGGTGAACAGGACATACCGACTTCAGGAGTGCTGTACAACGGGCGCGCTCTGCTTCTGCAGGGATCCGGCGGCCCTCTGGGGGGGTTCCTGTCGCCCACCGGCGCCTCCACCTGGGCGGGACGTAGGCCTGCGGTCGGGCTGAGGTGCGTGGCGTCGCCACCGGACTGGATCCACTTCAGGCTGAGGTCCACCCAGGCTTTGACATGATCAAATTTGCCAGATGACGGCAGAGCTGCGGCCTCAGGGCTCACGACAGCAGCGCCCCGTGGCTTGTCCGTGTCCCTGCGGGGGTCCGACGGCGCTCTGGAGGGACGATGGCCGGGCGGGGCTGTGGCGGCGCTGCGGTACACTGCTCGAGCGTCGCGCTGCACCGGCCTCTCACCAGTGTTGGTCCAGGCTTTAGCCTGATGTGGCGGCTCGTGACGCGGCTGCTCCTTGTTCCTGCGGTGGTCCGGCGGCGCCGTGGGGGGCTGCGGAGGAGCCGCCGGGGGGCCGGTGCGCATTGCTTGAGCGTTGACCTGCCCCAGCCTCAACAGGATGTCAGCCCAGGTTTGACCGCCTTCATGGCGTGCAGTCTCGGGACGTGGGGGGGCGGAGTCACGCGGTGGCTCCTTGTCTCTGCACGCATCCAACGGCACGGCTGCGGCGGGGCGTTGCGGGGGCTGCAGGACTGGGGGAGGGGCTCCGGTCGGATTGACGGTTGAGGCGGCTTGACCTCTGGGCTGCGCCGCCTTCTGCGCGACGTCGGCGCAGGCCGCAGCACGAGCGCATCGCTGAGGCGACGGTCGAGAGGCGGGCGGCGGCTCGCCCGGTGGTCCTCTCGGGGGGTGGGTTTGGGGTCGGGGGGGGCACGGCGGGCTGAGGCGTGCTGCTCGGTCACAGGGTGGCGCCCCCTTCTCACCAGAGTGGACCCGGGCCGTCTCCCTTTCACCACAAGGTGGCCGAGACGCAAACTCGGGAGGTTTGCAGCTTATGACAGCGTTGGAAACTGATTGGAGGTTTCGACTGGGAGCAGACCGCCCACTGGAGGCGGCGCTGGTCCCACCGGCGCTGGTCCCACCGGCGCTGGTCCCACCCGCTTCTGCAACTCTGGCAGTCGAGGGAAGGACGGGCGTCTTAAGGATGGAGGTCGCCACCGGTGCAGATTCTTGCGGCCCGGCTGAGGCCAACGCGGACACCGGCGTGGCCGCCTTCTCCTGACGTGACGGCGGCGTCCTGAATGTATTTTTTCACGCTGAGGAAGCAAGCGGCGGCGCTCGGGCTCCTGTCCACCGTCACGCACGATTTCGAGGCGACGGGCCGCAAACAGCTCGGGTTCGTTGCGCTGGGCGGAGCCACACTGGTAGAGATGGCCGCGGTGGACGTGTTACTGTTGTTGCTGTAGGATGGTGAAGGCGCTGCATTCTGTTTCATATCTTTCTTTGTCGGCGACGCGAGCGCTGGCACCGATCCCGAGGTCACCCGGCAAGTTGCAGTGCTGGGTGACGATGCTTCGGCGACATCGACGCCCACATCGGTCACCTGTCAAGAGAAACACCTGCATTAAATCTCTCTGCAACATCCACACGTTGCAGGTGAAGTTCCAAGTGACCAGTGCTACAACTGTGCTTAGACACGCTATGACGCAACACAAAACCTTTCAGTACAAAAAACAAAACAAAAAAAAAAACTGAAGTTGTGTGTTAGGTTTTTGGGTTGCAAATGTATGTAACATCTTTCATGTATGTTGTCAGAGACCTTTGTTCAGACACTAAAATTACATCAAACAGACACAATGCTCAAATCAATTGTAGGCACATCATCGACCACCAGGATCCAGGGTGGAGCCCTGAAGGGTCCTGGTGTCGTGACTCACCTGGAGGCGGACCCTCTGATGGTCGTGGACCCTCTGATGGTCGTGGACCCTCTGATGGTCGGCCCCAGCAACGTGGCCACTGACTTCCTTCTTGGGCTCATAGTGAGCGCACTGCAACTTATGAACTGTACCAGAGCCTAGAATTAAAAAAAGTTTGACAAAGAAAGTCCACCATCATTACTGTTGCAAAAACAAAAATGGAAAAACTATGTAAATGAAGCTTAGATGTGCAGCTAAAATGGAGAGAATCAGATCAGCAGTTTAGTCACATGTAGAGTTTATACAGCAACAGCAAGTCATCCTGATGAACTGATGACCCTTCAACACGCTGCAGGGTCCTAGTGTCTCCCATCACCTTCACTTTCTGCAGGAAAGTCACGTGACGTGGCGTCCTTTTCCACTTTGACAGGCCACGCCCCCTCTGGTTCCTTGTGGCTAGGGTTCGCACGACCTTCACACGGCGCCTGTGGTGGTGGCTGGTGAAGGGGGCGGAACTTCTTGGGCTCCGCTCCCGCCTCCTCCTCCTGCTGCTGCTGCTCGGACGCGGCGCTCAGCCTCTTTCTGCTCTTGGCCGGAGACCCTCCGCTCTGCCACTCCTCCCAGCCGCCCCCGCCGGCTTCCTGTTTGATCTTCGGCACATCAGCCGCGCCGCCTTCGCTCTTGCAACTTCCAGCGGTGTATGGGGGCGGCTGGCTCACGGGCGAGGCGTCCATCGGTTCCTCCTTGATCCCTCGCAGCGACCAGCACTCTACTATCTTGATCCCCAACGGACTGCCATCTTTTGCATTCTGCTCGTCTTCCTCTGGCTCTTTTTTTATAGGGAGCTCCGGGTTCTGTTCCACTTTCACAATACTCTCAGTTTTCACTTCAGAGATCTGAGGAACCTTGACCGGGGGAGTTTTGCCGTCTGACGGACTGGTTTGTCTCAGACACTGCTGTGCTGTCTGGCTGGTTTTGTCACTTGTGGGTTTCTCTTCAGTCCTCACTGTTGTCCTGGGCACTGAGAAAGACGGAAAGAAAATGGAGAAATGCATTCCTTCATAATTAGAGCCCCAGAGCTTGTTAGATCCCCGAAAATCACCCCCAAAAGAAGGCAATTCCACCAGCTCTCTTTCCAAAGGGTCCGACCTTCACCAGAACCAAGGGATTTTTTACCCTATCGGAACTGGGAGATTGCTTATGGTGGTGGCGAGGAGATTCGGAGGTTCTATTTGTACACGTGCCCATGCAAGTGCCTGAATGTTTAATCTATTAAATCTTTCAGTTATCTTTTAAATATAAACAAACTTCCTCCTACTTCTGTACGCATGCTTAGACAGGTTGATAGGTATTTAGAGATAAATATATGTTGAAGGTTTAATGTGCTTTGAACGGTTCTAGTGTTGGAACAGCATTTAACTAATTGTGATTAATGCGTCCACGTTGACAGCACTACAACGCCATTCTTTACTCACCAAGTTTCTTTTTGGGAATAATCAGAGGCTCAAGTCCTCCTTTACCATGCCTCTTCTTTGCACATGCTAATAGGTTTGTTACTGTGGAAGGGGGAGAGGGGCAACAGTATGAGAATAACCAACGCAGCGGTTCGGTTAATTTACAAAACACTCTTAGTTACTTACATTCCTCATAAGTGCAGGGCACGCTGATGGCTCTCTCCAATTCCACCACCTGTAAAACAGATTGAAGCACATATTGAGGTGCCCAAACTGAAACATTATTCAAAAACAGATTTAGTAATAAATAAATAAATAAAATAAACAAGTCTTAGTTTATTTTTGCGCATTTATTTCTTTCTTTTACGTTTGCATGCAGCATCTTCTGGGCAGCCTAGTTGTACTTCTCCACCCGACTCTGGTGCAGGCCTCATCAGAAGTTTACACTTGGAGCCCACAAGTACTTCAGAGATGAGAGTGAACCTCTACAGCTGAACCGCGTGCCGTACCTGCATGCATTTCCTTGGGTGAAGTTGCGCCGCTTGTTGAGCCAAATCCAACATCTCTGCGGCCGTGTTTGGATTTGCCGAGGTGGGGTGAAACTTTTTCTGCGCCAAGAAACGCACACAGTCACACACTTTTGCGAAGGAACGTCTTCTGCTCGGGGTTCTCTTTGTCTCATTTAACTAATCCCCGACGCACTACATCAAACCACCGCACCAAACATTACGAATGTAAATATGGCTCAAGGCTTGCCAGCAGATGAAAGGTGTTGGGAAAATACATATGTTTTTGCCTTTATCCCAGACTATGCTTAATGAACGGAAATCATGTATGAATGAACAATATTAACGGATGTTATATCCATGGGGAACCGATTCTGTTAGGGGGGAACTCCAAGTGGAGGAATTGTAGCCTCAGTGTGACCGTCCATATGTTTGTCCAGACTGAAAGAGACAAGTCATCAGCCATATGTAACCAGGGACCGACCCTAATGCAAACAGAAAGAGGTCTGTGGGACGAAGGCACTTCAGAGTGATGTGGACGGAGAGTGACTGAAGTTGCCTGCCGTTCCTGCTCTCCTCGCGAGAAAGACATGCTTGACTCCTGTGTGTTTCTTCATTATTATAATTGTAGGGTTAAAGCTAACAAAGGTTTAATGGCAGGTAGAAAATCCAGATACAGGCAGGCAAGTTGAAGGAAGCCCACCTCAGGCCGCTCACCGTCGGCTTTAGGCGTCGCATCGCTGCTTTCGCATTACCACAATGTCAATGTCTCTATTTTAAATCTAATAAATGTAAGCCTGAACACTTTTATGCAGACTATGATTTGTGGCATTCCTAATTCCGAGCAGAAGCTAACACGATGAGCAAAGGTGGTCGGTCTCTCTGAAAGGAAAAAACGCAGGGATGAGGACAAAACTCACGAGAAACGCCAGGACGTGCTCCCGACTGAAGACGTGAGCAGGCAACTCCGGCCTCGCCAGCCTCCTGTTGCAGAGCAAACACAGCGAGTCCAGGCCAAATGCTTTGCAGCTGCCGGAGACGCTGTACTTGACGAGGAACTGCTCCCCTGCAGCGACGGGAGAAGTGGCGCGTAAACGGAATGGGAAAAGAAATCCCGGCCGTGGACCTGGGAGCAGCAGCAGCCACCCGGCACGAGTTAATGTGCGTCCTTGCTTACCGAGCAGAGGGAAGCTCTCGCTGTCCTGGAGCCTGCTGAGTGTTTCGCATCGCGGGACTGCACAGAAGATGGAGAAAGAAGAAAAAAACCAAAAAAAACAACAACCAAGTGATTATCTGAAACAGCAAACCAAAGCTCTGTCAGTTTGACTTTTTAAGGATTGGAGGGATCATATTATAATACCATAGAACCAATAGAATAATCACGTTTTGCCATTTTGCTTTGCCAGTTACACAACCATTTATTAATCCCTAGATGACAAGCTATGAACATGTGCTGTGAGCTACAGACTGGGAAGAGATGGGACAGAGAACGCACTTACAATCACATCAAGCAACAGATGTATGACAAACCTTCCTGACTCAGGAAGAGGAAGTGGAACTTGAGGAAGTTGCCACCACACTGTGGTCAAAAGGGCCTACAGATGCGGGCTTGATGAAAGAAGTATTGCCAGTTCAAATTAGACCTAAATCAGAGTATCGACCATGCGTGAGACGGTATCCGCTTAAACCAGATGCGATAGAGGGGATGAAGAGGGCACTGCAAGATTTGTTAGAAGCTAAAGTCGTAGAATACGTAATAATAATAATAATAATAATAATAATAATACGTAATAATCGTCAGAATACGTATTGGGAGATATTATTATTTGTTTCTAGGTATACAAATCATTGGATCCATGGACACTTTGCAACCTGACAACATATCCTGAAGCTTGCTACTAAAGCCACAGTGAAATGGACTCTCTTCTCCTGGGGCTCTTCATTCAACAAACATGCGGATCGTCAGCAAGACACTCGAAAATAAGGCCATCAGCCAGGATGTAAAATATGTTCTTACCTTCCTGCTTTAAGACCGCAAGGTGCAGCTGCAGGGCAGCCATCACTGCGGACGACCAGAGTGCAGATTTGAGTCACTTGAGCTGATATTTAACAAGTGTTGCCTCTCTTCAACCACATTAGAGGATCATTTCTTACCTTCGCGGAAATTCCGAGTTACGTTCATTAACTTCCTGCTGGGGATGTCAAAGACCTAAGAAAATAAATGAAACGAAGACATAGATTGAATAAAATAAACAGGCGCACTCCTTTAGGCGGTTGCTCTTCATACGTTTTTGAACTAGCAACAGAGGGGATTATTATTTTCCTTCCGGATTTTTTTTTGTTCACCTTCAGTGTCTGCTCCAGGCCTCGTTCCTTCTCCTCCTCCAGCGCCATCGACCGCATGACTGTCACATTCAGCATATTCTCCCAGGCAAAAGGCAGACGCCAAGGATTCTGGTAGAGCTGAGGAAGGGAAAAGCAAGGTTTGATTAGAAAGGAACAAAATACTCAGAGAAATAAAACCTAGCTTTCCACGGTTATCATTGTTTTGTATAATTTTTTTTTTAAAGGTTTGGCGACAAGTTGGAAAGAGGGGCAGAGAGCTCACCAGTGTGTGGATGAGATGCTGCTCAGAGGCAAAGTGCCGCTCCAACCCCGACTCGGGGAAACACTCCTCGCAAGCAAAGCACAAGTAGAACTGGTCGGTCTGAGCGTCCGTGCTGATGCACAACACCACCGTCGAGACGCCTGCCACACATCCAGGTTTTGGAATTAGGCCCATTTCAGTTTTAACGAGCGAAAAGGGCGACTGCGACGATAAGAAACCAGGTTAACTCACCGATTAACGGTTGATTTTTCTTCAGACTGTTGCTGATGAACTGGTACAGGCCGAGCGGGGGCGTCCAGCCCCCCACTGAGGAGCAGGAGAAGATGGGAAAGAGGAACAAACATGGTTATTGCTTCCTCCATCTCAACACAAAAGGTGTAAAACACACAATGAAAAGCCAAAAGTAAATAAAAAGAGAAAAAGACCCACCGTTCACCTCACAGTTACTGCTTGTTTTTTCACCTGTGATAAGAGGAGGCAAGCAACCACACGTTACATCACACGGCAAATATTAAATACATATTAATGCAAAGAAAGAAGAGGAAAAAAAATGATGAAGCTACCTTCGTTGAATAATTTCTCCAGAGACTGAAAAAAAAACCCAAAAACAAGAAATCAAAAAAAGCAAGATGATCAATCTGACAAAAATATGTATTATAAATCACATAATGATGATAATAATAAGAATAATAATGATAATAATAATGTACCTTTGTGTGTATTTGCAATTTTACGTGTGCAAAAAAATGTATGTCGTTCTCGAAGAGGATGCTGCAGTCCTGCATCAAGGGAGGCAAACGCACATGACGCCAAAGCACAACAAGAACATGCAAACTCTCTGAAAGTCTTAACCGCTCACCTGGCAGCGAACTTTGCAGCTGGAGTTGGGAAGTTGAGGAGCAACCTCACATCCTGGAAAATAACAGGAAACAACGTACAGTGCTTGAGACGGAGCCTCTCCGCAGTTTGAATGTGCTACAAACATTTAAATCAGCTAACTGGCTCGCAAAGAGGTGGCAGGAAAAAAAAGCAAATTACATAAAAATGTCCAAAAGACATTTGACATCAGTGGGACCAGTTTAGTGAAGCTCAAGTCAAACTGGGTGGATGAGTACATACCAGTTCGTTGGCAGCTTTGACGGTCTTGTTTATCAGCGGCTCAACGTCCTCTAGAGCTACAGGTCAACAAGAGCCTGAGTTACTGATTTGAAATATATGCACAGTATATACACACACATATCAAAAAAAAAAAAAAATACGCTGAATCAAAAAAAATTGAGACGACCAAAACAACACAATGTAACTCCAAGTCAATCAAACTTCTGTGAAATCAGCCTGTCCAGTGAGCAAGCAATGCTGATTGTGAATCCATTTCACCTGCTGTTGTGCAAATGGAACCGGCAACAGGTGGAAATGAGAGGCGATGACCCACACCCACTATACTCTTGAGTTCAGTCACGTTTGCCTTTTGTCAGTGTCCCACCCCTGGAGGTACCATGAGGCGGTGTCCACCACCCGTTGAAGTCGCTCAGCTAGCGCTGCTCATCCAAGATGGCACATCACTGCAAGCTGTTGCAACAACCCAGCAGCAGGAACTAATGTGCACGTTTCTGCTCAACCGGTCAGGAACAGACTCCACCTATGTATGCATGCATGTGTGTATATATATATATATACACATGTAAAAACACAAACAGGAAATCATACCTTTTACATAACAGCTAAAATCCACCGCAGAGAACTGGTCAGGCTGAAGCGTCACCTGCTACACTCAGGGGACAAAACAAGCTTGCGTCAAGACAACAAGATCACCATCGCCATAAGTGGATATATTTGATGTTAACATCTGGAGTAAAACAAGCAAACAAAAACAACCTGTAGCTCAGTGCTCGGAGGGCCGTGAATGGCCTCCGTGTCCTGGGCCAAGAGCAAAATGCTGTGAGGCAGCGAGTTCTTGTCGTAGCAGTAGGCACCCTTTGCCATCAGGTTGGAGGGGTGCCATTTCTTCTGCAAGGGTGCCAAGCCACGCCAAAGAGACAAACAGGATGAGCGACTCTTCATTAAAAGGCTAAAGACGCAGATAGACAGAATCTGGCTCACAAAGTAGCAGTGCAGGTGGTCCAGGCTCAGCATGTGCTTGATTACGGTGTGCGAGGCCAGGGTCAACTTGCACAGCTTGCACAGGTAGTGTCTTCTCCCCTGCGGTTCAGCACACACACATTCAATCAACTCCTCCAGTCCTGCCGGGGTAAGAAATAGCGTTCATTATTTGTGCAGCCATGCAGAACAGAGCGATTCTGGGGGTCCTCCAATCCCCACAGCAAGAAAACTGTTCCATCTCCTCCTCAGCTAAGTCACATACAGGCTCACACACACATTACACATTGGAGAGAGCAATTTGAATGTGAATTTAAATGTCATTGTCACTCAAAATCAGTCATCTGCTATTTTGCATTTATTTTAATTCCTCTTTTTTCATCTGTTTGGAAAAATGAAGATGTTTTGTATTTTATCTCAAAGATGAAAATATACTATGCATACTACAAGCGAAAGTCTAATAATCACAGCTTTGCGGCAGACGTCTTGCAAAAAGAAGAACAGGAAGACTCATGTGCACGAGCAGCTGATGAGACGGAGAAGTGAGCGTTTCCTGTTGTTTTAACAGCTAAAGAAGAAGAACTTTCCATGATCTCCTGTTGAGAAGGAAGTACGATGTCTTCACCGTCTAGTGAGGAGGAGGTGTGAAGTCTGAGTGCTGTCTCGTGCATATGTCACCTTTAGATGACCTCAACCCATGTCACCAGGGACTGCCCCAAAAAGATGACAATAAAAAGGAGGTTTGCAGTCGGAAGCGCTTCAGCGAGCATGATGTACTTGACTCCTGTGTGTTCCTTTCATACTTTGTGAGTTTAAACCTGACATCATCTCAAGTCTATTTCATCTCCATTATTGTGTGAGTGAAGGTGTGGTTGTTATTTGTGATGTTTCTGAATTTGAATTTTGCCTTTGGGAAAATGAATAATCGTAACTGGGAAGGACACAGTGGACCTTATTTTTAGATGATCCACTCTGGGAGGTAACAAAAACTCCCACCCACAACACACAAAAGAGGATGTTGAGGTCACAGTGTCGTTAATCAGCAGCACACGGCGATCCCACACAACAGAGAGAAGGTTTGAGGGAAGTAGTTCCCCAAACACAGAGTCTGGAGAGCAAATGGCCTTGGAGGAGAAGCGAACCACGCATACAGTGCAACTAAAACAAACTTGGATATGGAGCATTTTGTAGTATCTGAACTTATGTGTATGAACTCATTTGGACTAAGAGTGACCCTGCTGCACTTCTCCATATAAGGCAGTTATTGATTCCATATGGCGCCTCCGGCAAAGTGGCCTGGTCAGTGGCCTTCCTGTTATTCTCCACTGCCAGCAACTTCCTGCGCAGGAGGACACTTGGGGTACGACTAAGGAATGTATAGATTCTCCCCCACTCCTGGTATCTTCATCTCGGGTTACGGGGGTGTATAAGAGGAGATGTGAACAAAGGATCATTGGGAGTTGCTCACATCTGGCCAAGAGACATCCCCGGGCCTCCGTGGTGCCCGTTTGATTTCTGACTTCTTTGCAATAAACCAGTTTTTATACAACCAAGTCGGTGTCAGCGAAGACTCCTCCAACATCTCCATCCCTCGAAGCCACCTGAAGAATTCACCACAATTTTTTATATACTAACCAAGTAGAGGGTGTTTCCTTTGACCATCTTGTTGGTATGTTTGTATTGTCATCCTCTTTGGCCTGACGGCTGAGGAGAGGGGGAAAAAGACGATGGACGGTAATCACAAATGATTATACTACGGTTTACACAAGTAAAAAGAAAAAGAAAAAGAAAAACCAAAAGCAAAACAATGCCCTGACAAAAGATCTGCAGATTTAAAGCCCTTATTAGTCATTTACAGAAGAAAGCAACCAATTACTAGCATATTATAGTTTTAAAAAAAAATAAATAAAATGTTGGGCACACCTTCAAAAAGCTTGAGGAGTTTGTCATTTTTGCACAGCAGCATCATCACTGTGGAGATGAACCAAACGCATGTAATTAGCACACAGGGCAACGCGAATGGCAAGTGAATGTCACAAATGTGAAATAAAAAAAGATCGTGAAAATACCCTCCGCATAGGTGCCGGACGCAGTCTGATCCAGCAGCTTCTCAGGCAGGTCTAACACCTGCACAGAGGAAAACAAGGTTGCAAGACGCGACTGCAGCAAGAAATGTCTCTCGATTTGGCCGTTAAAACCAGCGGCGGTGCTATTATCCTAAGAGGAATCATAAGTGTGCATGTAAGTGTGCATTTCCCAGCCGGAAAATGGAAGAACAAGTTCAATAAGTGATCCAGTTGTCCAAACCATTCAAATACCTCAACATCACTGGGATATTGGCAACTAACAGATTAGTGTACAAACCTGCAGCTCCTCCAAACCGCTTCCAGGTATTTTCTTTTTTAAAGCCACAATCCAATGGCTTCTCAAGTCCATAGCGGGGAACCATGCAAAGGGCAGCACATTGGGGTCGGAGTGGACCTAGTTTCAAAACAGGGTTAGGGAGCAGGAAAACCCAACAAGCCAAAGAAAAACCACCAATAAAGACAGCGCTAACATTATGGCATTGGACACGTACAAAGAAGTTGGAGTTGTGGGACGTGGAGGTCGCGTGGCTCATGATTCTGTTCATTGGCACCTTTTCCTCGCACACATGACACAAGTAAAATGCCTTGGCAGTGTCAGGGCTGAAACACAGCGTGAGCAGAGATGTGGCTGGAAGAAACATAGGATAAAAACAAGAAGGACGGTTAACTCGCAGATTGGACAATTCAATCCAAGTGTCGAGGTAATGCTGTTTAACCCTAATTCAATGTGGGGGAAAAACCAAAATGCAAGCTGTGATGTCAGCTTGACTGTGTTCATTTACAAGAAGGCACTGACCTATGTGCAGTTTCTGACAGGTCGGACCAACAAAGCGTATGTACGGGAAAGTCCCTGCAGAGAGAGGACATGGTCATGTGACATCGGCATCAAACTGAGGATAAATAATATAGAAGAGAGATAAGATGATCCTCGACTGTCCCACAGCGAGGGGGTTTGCAGTGCACAGTGTGCTCTTGATGTTGGCGTTACAAGTAGAGGAGAATTGCACTTACCGGGAAACTTGAAGTATTCTAAAGAGATCAGAAACAAAGGAGCAAAGAAAGTTTAATTAACCAACAACTGCTTCGTGTGAGTTACACAAGATTTATTGTGTGAAAGATTAAAGACGGAATTACTTTTTTGGAAGATCTCACTCATTTTCTGTCAGTATGGAACAGAGAAAGTATGCTTAGACCAATCAGGTAAACATTCAACTTTTTTCCTCCCAACATGATGTTGAACATGTATTCGCACCTGTTTATGGCATTTAGAACGCACATGATCTTTAGATCATGAATCCGACTGAAATGAAGCAGGCAGACCTAAAAAAGAAAAAGAAAAAAAGAGAACAGCAAACAAAATTCATTAGTAATTTTGCTTGTTTATATGTCGTCAGTTGTCTAGGCATTAAAAATAAAAAGTCTTGATTATTATTCAGTGTAACAGGAGAGCCAGTCAGACGACTGTGAGATGACAAACAACAGGCATTTATACACCAGGAGTTTGAACTATAGTCGTTTACATTGGCTATGAGACCTCCCTCGCGTGTGTGGTGAATTCGTCAGGTGGCTTCGAGGGATGTAGATGTTGAAGGAGTCTTCACTGACACTGACTTGGTTGTATAAAAACTGGTTTATTGCAAAGAAGTCAGAAATCAAACAGGCACCCGGGTCGCCTGGGGGGTTCTCTTTGGCCTGATGTGAGCAACTCCCAAGGATCCTTTGTTCACATCTCCTCTTATACCCCCTGTAGCCTGAGATGAAGATACCAGGAGTGGGGGAGAATCTATACGTTTCTTGGCCGTACCCCCAAGTGTCTACCGGAAGAAGGATTTTGCTGGCAGGGCTGAATAACAAGAGGCCCATTGACCAGACCAGACCCCTTCGCCGAGGCACCATATGGAATCGATTACTGCCTTATATGGAGGGGTTCAACCCGGGTCCTTCTTGGTAATGAGTTCATGAACCTAACTTCATATACAATGGGCTCATGCACATAAGTTCAGATACTACACGTGGACAGCCTGATCGATGCTAGACTTCCTCTTCTTCTGCCGCATTATTCAGAATCGGGTCGCAGGGGCAGCAGCCTCAGCATGGACACTCAGACTTCCCTGGCCCTAGTCACCTCCTCCAGCTCATCCGGTGGGACCCCAAGGTGTTCCCAGGCCAGCCAAGAGACATAATCCCTCCATTGTGTCCTGGGTCTTCCTTGAGGCCTCCTCCCGGTGGGACATGCCTAGACCACCTCCCCAGGGAGGTGTCCAGGAGGCATACCCGAGCCACCTCAGCTGGGCCCCCTCGATGCGGAGGAGCAGCGGCTCTACTCCAAGCTCCTCCTGGGTGACTGAGCTTCTCACCCTGTCCCTAAGGCTGTGCCCAGCCATCTTATATAAACCCATTTTGGCCGCTTGTATTCGCGATCTCGTTCTTTTGGTCATTACCTAAAGCCCATGACCATAGGTGAAGGCGGGAACGTAGATTGACTGGTAAATCGAGAGCTTCGCCTTCCGGCTTAGCTCCTTCTTCACCACAACAGACCAGTACAGCGACCACATCACTGCAGATGTCGCACCGATCCGCCCGTCGATCTCCCGCTCCATCTTTCCCTCACTCATGTACAAGACCCAAAGATACTTGAATTCCTCCACCTGGGGCAGAGTCGATGCTGGCCTTGCGATGGAATTGGGAATTGGGACACCCGGGACATCATCACCTTTTTTACCTGCCGTACGGGATGACGTCGAGCATAACGTGCCGCTGAGGTGTGCGCCGCAAGTCCGGCGTGAACGACGTCATCGTTCCACTACAGCCAAACGTGGCAAACAACATTGGCTGCAAGACCTCCCTCAGATGGGCCAGTGCCCCACTGATGCTAGACTTCTTTTGTAATAAATTTACTCCTATACATTCAATTAAGTATCAACAAGGATCCCTTCTTCATCTTCACATCATTTCTGCATGACAAACCACTACAGTCTCTTGCATCCCAAAAAAATGAGGAAAACCAAGAGACTCTTCTCTTCCTGCTGCAGGTTGAAGTTCCAGCTCCAATAAATCATCCATGCATGCAGTCACTCCCTGCATGTCCATCCATTTAATGTTTGGTTGACCTATTCTTGATTATCATCATATCTTTACTTTTTGGGTAAACAAGATTCCTGTACAAACAAGGAGCTAGAGTAGATTGGGAGACTTCAATTCTGAAACCAGGCGATCTTCAGGTTTTCAATGGAACCTCTTCTGATAGCTTTGCTTTATGTGTCATTGGAGTTTTCCTTCAAACATCTTCAGCTGCATCACCATTTAATTAACGCTAGGTATTTCCCACTCTTGTCTAACAAGGGAACTGGAGGCTTGGGCCTTCTGGCATTTAGACTCTTCATAATTCATCATGATTTGTTGAGTCTTTGGTGTCCACTGTAAAACTGCATTTATGGCAGCATCAGTTTGAGCATGCATGAGAGTTTGGCTCAAAGTCATTCCAAGTCCTGAGCTCATGAGCACAAGGACTGCAGATGGTCACCACGGGTTTTCCTTTCTTCTCATCACTCATCATGACATTCAGATTATGTTTTCCACTGACATCAATAGTCAATTTGAGAAGTTTGTGACAGAAATGAAAGGGCTGAGATGCTCATATCATTTGAACGGGTTTAAGACCCAGCAGGCATGGATGGCAGCTCTGCACACAGACTGGCATCATGTCAGGGGTAATTGGAGCCCCAATCAAGCAGCAGACCAAGGAGCTCTGGCGCACGACAGTCAAGAGCTGACTGTGCGCATCACAGCTCTGGCAGAACGCGCTAGGAACAGATACAGACAGAGGGCAAATTACACAACAATTGGTCGCACAAAGCAAAAAGACGACGAAACTTTTGAAGACTTTGTGATCAGAATGACACAGGTGTTCAAAAGTGTTGGACAGAAAATGCGGCACAGGCTTTTTGTAACTTAAAACAAGCCCTTGTATCGGCTAGTGCATTAGCATTATATGTAACCAGGGACCGCCCCTAATGCAAATAAAAAGAGGCCTGTGAGACGGAGGCACTTCAGAGCTAGGTGGACGGAGCTTGACTGAAGTTGCCTGCCATCTCTGCTCTCCTCGCGAGAAAGACATACTTGACTCCTGTGTTTCTTTTTGTTATAATTGTAAGGGTTAAACCCAACACAATTCCTTAGTGATTTAATTACGTTTGGACTGGCGTTCCAGCATGCTTTTCAAAAAGAAATACAACAAAAAACGGTAAGCACGCAGGAAGACAAGCTTGTAGAATGTTCCTGGATTTATCAAAGTGATCTCTGGAAACAAAAATTACTAAATCAGAAAACAAATTGAGGGAGAAAAAAGACAAAAACATAAGAAAGACTGAACTCCAAATAACAAAAACTGAAAATTGCAGCAAACTCACAGGACAAACTCAACAGTGAACACAACACAACAGTGCTGTCCTTTTCCTTTTTGTCCTTCAAAGACGCAGAAAAAATAATCCATGCTTTTGTTACGTCTAGGCTAGATTACTGTAACTCGGTACTAGCAGGATGCCCAAATTCATCCCTTAGGACATTACAGTTAATCCAAAACTCTGCTGCACGATTGTTAACCGGAACTAAAAGGAGGCAGCATATTACTCCAAACTTAGCTTCCTTGCATTGGCTGCCAGTCAAATTTAGAATTGAATTTAAGATCCTAGTTTTAACTTACAAAGCTCTTCATTCTCAGGCTCCTTGTTATATTAGGGAACTAATTGAACTTTATCATCCTCCAAGAGCCCTTCGCTCTGAGGATTCAGGTCGTTTAGTTATCCCAAAAATTTCTAGAGTTAGGTCAGGAGGCAGGTGTTTCAGTTTCCTGGCACCTTTATTTTGGAATCATCTTCCAGCCTCGGTGAGGGGGGCGGACACAGTTAGTTTATTTAGGAGAAGACTTAAGACTTTCCTTTTTCTTAAAGCTTATAGTTAGATTCCATCCACTGTCAGTTAAGCTGCTGTAGGCTTACGCCGTGGAGGGAGATCTTTCGCTCCCGTTACAGGGATCGTTGCTCTGTGCAGGCGGAGCCTCTATCACTCTCCTCACCCAATCAATCTTTGACTCCATCTACTCTGTCCAAACTAGCTCTCATTATGCTTTGTACAGTATGCTCGATATGCATGATACTGCCGCAGTCTCTGTGTTCCCGGCAGGTGATGACCACTGCGCCAGGAGCTGGATTGTGCTGTCCTGGGAGTCTTGGTGTCATCGCTTTGTCCCACCACCACGCCTAGGACCTGGACTTGTTCCATCGACAGATTGTTCATCGAGCTAGGCTCTTGCCTTCCAAAGCATGGACAATTACAGCCTACGTGGACAGCAGCCTTGAATTATTTCCTATTCTTTGTGTCTATTTCCATTTTGTGAATGCCTGGTTGGTGTATCTGTTTTTCACTCTGTCCTGTCTGCCACCCTGGCTCACTCTGCTCCTTTCTCTCTTTCTCTGTCTCTCCTCTATTATTGTATTTCACCCCAACTACTCATCGGCAGATGATGGACCTCTGGAGTCAGTTCTGCCCAAGGTTTCTTCGCACAGGGGAGATTTTCCCAGCTTGCTCCGGGGGCCCGGCTGGTTCTCTCTGATTGTATAAAGCGCTTTTAGAGTTAAGTTTATTATATTATATTATTGTAGACAAAGAAGATCCTGTCTTGTGGCAGGGCCCCGTTATCTTTCATCCTCTCTGGACTCTCCAGGTGGCGCCCGTGCATCAGCACAAAAAAAAAAAAAAAACTTTCAGAAGGTCACAAAGAGCATGGAAACACTGCCACAAGAAGGCTGCGGGTGACTGTAAAACCCACGGCTTTCTTGCTGCAGGACAGTTCACTGCATTCAACAAAAACAGCTTTATCAACACATTTTCAAGCAAGCAAGATGGTGTCAACAGATTCCTTCATTATTTAAACATCACTGCTGTATGACAAACCACTACACTATTTAAATAACACCTGTGTAGCCTGCATCTCCAGCCAGGGGACAGTAGTTCAATGCTCATAAGTCATCTAAACCCTGTCTGGAACGCTCCGTCTCTGGGTGAATTCCTCTATGGGGGTTTCCCTCTGTCTGGCAGGCTTTTCACCTTGAACTTGTTCCTGTGAGTGCTGGCTGTTTCCCACTTACTTAAGCATGCAGGCAAGCCCTTACTCAAGTAATGCTCACATAACGATGAGGAAATACAATTATTCTTACAGACCCAGACAACAAAAGGAAGAAAACTGCTGTCCCTTTTGTTGAAGGTCTTTCAGAAAAACGAAGGAGGCTTTGCTCCAAACATGACATCCTGGTTCCTGGCAACACCCTCAGACAAAGACTGGTCCATCCATAGGGCAAAACACCAAGGCACAAACTGGACAACATGGTGTATGCAGTCCAGTCAGAACTGATTAAATGTGCGACGTTGCATCCGAACATTTGCCAGCCACCGTTGATCCGAAAATGAAGCCATCACCACTCTGTCCCACCAGTCGTTACTCCTCGTTCGGATCCATACGCATCTTTCTGGTTCCGCAACTATCAGAGCAGAGACAAATGCTGCAGCCCTCTTTCGTCTCCATGCTGCTCTTCTCTTTAGTCGGCGCTCTAAGACCATTAACCGGCTTTGTCCACGACTTCCGATAATACGGACGAGCTGCAGTAGAATTAAAACGAGTGACTTGATATAGTCCGCTAACAGGAAGTTGATTCAGTGCAAACAGGGCCTCTGGCCATCCCCCAGCTACATACAATGCAGCCTTGAGAACTTGATCAATCTTCACACCTTCAAGGGAGCCCAACGGCTCAGGGCAGGATAAAGAGTCTAACCGTCTCACACAGGTATCCATCCCTGCAGTCACCATCACTTTGAACACCTTGCTTTGCTAATAAAGCCAGAATGAATCTGAATGAGGCTTGACAAAGTCTTTATCTACACCTGGGGCCATCAGCTCAGACTCCACTAAGACAAGCGTCTCTATGGTCCCTTTCCCACTGGCCAAAAATAATAATGTACACCCAGTCTCTAGTGACACTTCTCATCTGCAACAGAAGGCTGTTTTGGACACTCCGTTTTTTCTCGACTGGATTCTTACAAACCCGAAACGTTTCTGAGACTGGTGAGTGACAACTTGACTTTACATTTTCATAGGTAGCAACGAGTCTTCCGTATTTTTCTCTGACTTTACTCTGAAGGTTGTGTTGAGACTGCCACTCAGGGCAAGGTTTGTGAGGACTCAGGAACTCTGGTGGATAATATGAGAAAGAAATATGGACCGGACGTAACCTGACGTAATGGCATGATGAATTCAAGTTTCCAAGAGAAGGGTTTGAAGAACAATTAAAAGGGCAACGGGATAAAAAGTATGCAAATACAAACAAACAAAAAGAAGTTGACCAAGTTGACCCTAGGAACTATTCAAATGATTGAAGAAATGGGGAAGGTATCTGAAATGTGGAATACAGAAGCTGAGATGAGGGAAAGAAAGAAACACAAGAGAGGCCTGGCTCTAGACCCTAAAGAGAGGCCTGGCTCTTGACACCACACGCACACACACACGCACAGCACACGCACACACACAGCACACACACACACACACACACACACACACACACACACACACACACACACACACACACACACACACACACACACACACACACACACACACACACACACACACACACACACACACACGGCCACTGTCTGAGGCCTCTGCTCCAACTTTGCAAGCTTTGATAATGACCAAGGACGTAGACTTGGATTCATTGCCACATTATCAGCAGCAGGTGCAACAACAACCAGCACACGTTATGGCTGCTCCTCCCGGCCCCCCGACAGGAAGTGGGTGCATCCCAAAAACCAGGAGAAATCATTGCCACGCCCCCAGCCACACAGCCCGGGTGTCACACATCCATCAGTGCAACTCCCACAGCCGCCTCCAGGGGTGGGTGCAGCTGTGTAATCACTACTGCTGTGCCTGCCGCCAATGGAAAACATAGTTGCACTTTCTCCTCCACCACATTGGCTTACCTGTAACGTGAACTAAGGAATTCTTCAACCTCACCCCAATCTTTGTTTTTCTCCTCACCCACCTCCTTCAACTCTCATTGCTACACAGTATAGTGTAAAAATAATAAACTCATTGTTTATGTCACAACCTCAGGGTAAGAACGTTAAAGCAAAGACGTAACTTTTTCATAATGGGAACTATATCCTTGGCCTCCACATGCACTCTGGCTCCTCCTCCTCCTCTGAAATTTGCTTACACTGCAGTAATTATTTGTCGTGCAGCGATGATATGTAGATGATGAGGGAATCTCTGCTGACACCAACATGACTGCATAGGAGTAAGTTAATTGTAAAGAAGTCTGGCATCAGTCAGGCACTCAGGTTTGCCTGAGGGAGGTCACATCTAATGTAAGCTCACTCAGTTCCAACATTTCCCATACATAGGTCTGTGGTTTCCTCCAATGAATTCATCACATACATTTCCTCTGGACCCATGCATGGGTTCATACATTTTTCTTTCCATTTCAAGTCATCCTTCTACTGGAGTTCTGAAAAAAACTCTTCCTTTCAGTTTACATTCCAGCAGTAAGTACCCATTAGCACAGAACGTATGATTAACTGCATGTTCATCCTGCTCTCATATACGCAGCTCAAGACGTTTAATGTCAGATTATCCATCTACGTCACCTATATGCTGTGTTTTGTTTGTTGTATGTACATGTATGTACATTTTATGATATGTTTAACAGTTCCCATGCATGTTCTGTAAATAACCCCATTCTTTCCTGGACGGTGCAGATGCCATCTGGTATTCCTTGACAATTAATATTGAATAACTTGCTCATAGTCATTGATTAATGAACTCACAATTGAAATAAGGCAAAGTCGTCGAGGATCAGAGTCATTTTTTTCAGGTGTACTGATAGATTATGTTTTTATAGCAACCTGGGGTCATCCAAAATTTAGCACAGAAAATGATACATGGCAAAACTGCTGTCCGTTGTCTTGTGAATGTCCAAATCAGGGGTTCCTCCAAAAATGGATCGATAGCCCACCTGTCAAACTCTGGCCTGCCTGAGAGTATTTTTGTGGCCCCCTTAGCCAGCTGCAAGTGTCCGTCAAAAGACGGACTTTCTGGCATTGTTCTTACTCCGTCTTTTCTGCTTGTACCATACAGATAATTCATTTAAAAACTACCAGAGTATCTTTGGAGTTGATTACATCTGCCCACAAGACGTCCCTGGGCAGACCTGGGTGCCTGATCGATGCCGGGCTTCTTTTGAAATTAACTTACTTCTATATACTGAAGTCGGCGTCAACGAGGATCCCTTCATCATCTACACATCACTGCTGCCCGCCTGACAATCCAGCACAACGTATTGAGTAGCAATCGGGAGGGTATTTTGCACACAGCTAATTTCCAATCATCCCCCGGGGGAGCTCCATACATTTGCTCGCGCCTGTTAAGATATGAGAGACAGAAGAAGAGGCGGCGAGTCTCAACACCGCGCAGCCAGGGGGCGTCAACGCCTCACGTGAGAGCGGTGTGACACAAGGCACACCAGACACGGCACTCGCCAACAGCTTCCGCTAACTTCTCCAATTGGCAGCCTCGGCACTTGCGATGGCAGCCCCCGTTTTGCACCACCACCACCATCACCATCATCATCAACAACCAATGTCGTCTATCACGCGCTCTTTAACAACTCTTAACCGCTCTGCACGCACGGACATCGGACAACAAACTTCGCTCAACTTCTCAACTCACTTCGAACAAGAACGCGACAAAAAATAAAAATAAAAATAAAAATAAAATAAAAAAATCGCGGCAGAGAAGAAAAATCGACTGCGATGAAAGGAGCCGCGCCAGCCAGCACAGAAAAGCAGAACTAAACTGTTCCGTGTACTGTCTCATTCACGCGGAACTGACCAAGGCAGAGGAGGACCTCTGGACGGTTACGTACCTGGCAACTCAAGCCAACATTCATGGTGTCTTGGCGCAGCCAGCAGCAGATTAAAAAAAAAGAAGAAGAAGAAGAAAACGGCCGTCGTTGTCCTCGTGCCGACTGGGGGCTTCTGCTCTGTTCTGTGCTTAGATGTCGGCGACTAATCAGCGGCGGATCCGATGCAGCTGGGCAGACTGGGCAGGTCACGCCCCCCCTCCCATCACCTGCTGCCTTGCGATTGGTGCGACTGTGTGTGAGGCGGGAGGAGACGAGATGTTGAAGGAGTCTCCGTCGACACCGACTTGGTTGTATGAAAGGATTTTATTAGAAAGCAAGTCAGATATCAGTCAGGCGTCCAGGTTTGCCTGACGCTCCAATGATCCAATGCAGTGGCGCCACCAGGGGGTGGCCAGGGGTGGTCACGGCCCCCCCTATAAATTTACTGGCCACCCCACTGGCCAGTATAGGTTGTAGTAGGGACCCTACTACAACCTATACTGGCCACCCCACTGATTTTAAGTGTCCCCATCTGGCCACCCCTATGAAAAATTTCTGCAGGCGCCACTGATCCAATGTTAACATCACCTTTTATGCCCCGCAACAGGGCCGGCCCAAGGCATAAGCGAAGTAAGCGACGGCTTAGGGCCCCAAGGCCACTAGGGGGCCCCCAAGAGCAATTAAAAATAATAAATAAAAAAATCCATGTATAAATGATGATTTCTAGATGATCAAAGATGTACAAAAACACACTTTCAACAGAGTGCAGCTGCTGATGTATACCTAGTGTTTCTTAATGCCTCTGTGCCTCACTTTGTGCTTTATCACTTGGAATGTTGTGTAAATTAACCCCAGCACACTCTTGCAGCTGGATGTGCTACCCTTTGAGATTGAAAACCATATGTGGCACCCTGGACGTGATCCATGATGCACTCATTGAAATTATTCGGATTAAGTTTGCATTGGTATTACTTATCTTTCTGATTATTTTACCTTTGGAGACTCAGCAACAGCATAATTTCAACGTGGAATACATACATGTGTAAAAACATGTCAGGCCGTCACTAAGATGTAAACAACACTGCCAGAGCTGCATTGAACTCATCGCAGGTGTGTGAATGATCAGCTATCAATATTGGCTGAAATAGAGGACCCCAAAATCAAATTTACGGGATGAGCAAAAAAACAAATGTTGGGGGGAGGGGAGTATGTATCCGATGGAAAGCCCCTCGGTACCCCGAAAGGCGCCTCAACGTTTCCTGGCACAGGAATTGCAAGTTTATTGTTGGGAAAATAAACATGTTTTGCTTTTATCCCATATTATGCTTAAAGCTAAAAGTAGTAAGAGTAAGGTGGACGGAGTGTGACTGAAGTTGCCTGCCGTCTCCGCTCTCCTCGCGAGAAAGACGCACTTGACTCCTGTGTGTTTCTTTATTATTATATTTGTAGGGTTAAACCTAACATTTATGTAATGTATTGGACTGGTCACGTCCACACTAGACGATGTAAAGGAATAATATCACCTTATATGGAGAAATACAGCAAGGTCATCATTAGTTCAGATACTACAGTTCAAATATTTATTTCAGGTCATTTAATCAGATAAAAACGTTGCACTGACATTGTTAAAAAGAACAACAACAACAACAACAAGCCTTTGTATTCTCCTGAATGTAAAAGTAAAACATGGATAACACACTCTCTCCATCTCTTTTACAAACACCCATACACACATGTACACAGACGCACACATAGTCACACATGCACACAATCCCGTGTGCACATTTGATGGAGAACACAAGCAAACACAACAACGCACCTGACCCACAGACTAACAAGGACCTGGAACACACAACACAATGTTTATGACTGAACAGTAGAGGGTGTCAGAGGTGTAAACTGTATGAAAAAACTCACTATCTATACATTAAAAGAACAAAAAGGAAAAAAAAAAATCACACACTTTCAGATGATTTTAAGGACAAAGAACATTTTCAAGAACAATTTCAAACTCGACATGGCTAGAGAGGTCGGCTAGCGCTCGGTCTGGACCGTCACCACGTCCCTGGAGTACCGTCATCCTCAAACACTTCTTTCCTGCAGGTGTCGCGAGGAGGAAAATAAGTGTGTCTGTTCACAAGAATCTTCCTGGCCTTGGACAGCGGCAGGGCAGAGGTGGGAGAGCAGTGGGGAGTCCGACTCCACCACACAGCGGAGGTCAAGGTTACACCAAACTGAAAGAAGAGCGTCGAGTTTGGAGAGACGGGAAATGATTTAGCAGAGCCGTGCGCTTGCCTCCCTCTGTGAACGTGCTTTTGTCTAAAGCTGTGTGAAGGTTCAAGCCTCGAGAGCAGACTTGTTTTTTTTTAGTTGTGTTTCTTTGTATGCATCCTCATCATTTTCTGATTGTAGCCACGAGACCCGTCTGCTGCTGAGGCGCCTCTCCTGCCGTCTGCTTCGTCAAGGTCGAGAACATCACGGCTGATGTTAGTTTCCTTTCCAAATAACAATTAAAAAAACAACTAAAACAAACAAAAAACAGTTTCCTTACTTTCCAAAATCAATCTCAAGTTCGAATTCTTATCCTTCCTATCCGTCCTTACCCTTAACTGCACTCACGGGTTCTTCAATTTGAAAATAATAACAATAAAAAACCCTCCAACATCTCCTCCCTGCACCCCGCCTGCATGTTTCTTTTTCCTAGTCTAACACCCGCGAATACAACCACAGCAGCAACCTCCCACCCCTCCCCCCACCACCGCTATCCGTTATCTTAGCAGCGCGGCCCCTGATTTCAGTGGGAACTGTCATCATAGCTCGTCGTGGACAGACTCGTCGGCCTTCAGCTTGAACTCCTGCTCCGTGATCTTTCCGTCTCCGTCGCGGTCCTGGTTGGAGAACATGTTGTCGATGATGCGGTACGGGTCGAAGCCCGGGGCCAGGCGACCTTTGCCCTCGTTGACCTGACGCATGATGTAGTCGGTGAACTGTGAAGCAGAGAAGGAGGAGGAGGAGGAGGAGGAGGAGATGGTGAGGGGAGCGGCTCTGCGGCGCTCGTCAGGCTCGGCGGATGGCGTGCGGGTGGCACCTACCTCCGAGGCCTCCACCTGCTTGTTCTCGTCCTTGTCCATCTCGGAGAAGAGGTCAGGTGACACGTCGCTGTTCCAGATGAACATGTAGCCCTCAGGAAGTCCCTCCTCCATGTCGATCAGCTCCACGTTGAACACCAGGACGGCGCTGCCTGGGACTTCGTTGGCTGCACACACACACACACACACACACACACACACACACACACACACACACACACACACACACACACACACACACACACACACACACACACACACACACACACACACACACACACACACACACACACACACACACACACACACACACACACACAAAATCAGCCTTGTTTACCATTTATAAGGTCTGCATAATTTCCTCGCTAATGCTAACTAAATTCCAAACTGATGGACAAGGTTGTGTTGGTTTCTGTGTGTGTGTGTGTGTGTGTGTGTGTGTGTGTGTGTGTGTGTGTGTGCACTCACTGACTCCTTGCTCCCCGTAGCCCAAATGAGGAGGAATAACCAGGTGCCTTTTCTCGCCCACACACATGTCCAAGAGTCCGTCGTCCATCCCGGGGATCACCTGGTTTGCCCCAAGGACGATGTTGTATGTCTTCCCATAATTATACCTGTGGGAGAAAAAAACAAAAAAAGAACAGCTGGATTTTATTGGATGAAGGAGGAAAAAGGAGCTGCTTGGGTCCTTTAAATGAAACAGGTGCTCTTTGGTTGGGGTGTATTCATGGACGCTGACAAATTCAGTTAAATCCTTGTGGTGAATTCTTCAGGTGGCTTGGAGGGATGGAGATGTTGGAGGAGGCTTCGCTGACACTGACTTGGTTGTATAAAAACTGGTTTATTGCAAAGAAGTCAGAAATCAAACAGGCACCACGGAGGCCCAGGGATGTCTCTTGGCCAGATGTGAGCAACTCCAAGGATCCTTTGTTCACATCTCCTCTTATACACCCCTGTAACCTGAGATGAAGATACATGGAGTGGGGAGAATGTATACATTGCTTAGCCGTACCCCCAAGTGTCTACCAGCGCAGGAATGTGGCGACGATGGTGAATAACAGGAAGCCCACTTGACCAGACCCCTTTGCCGAGGCCCCATATGGAATCAATAACTGCCTTATATGGAGAGGTTCACCCAGGTCCCTCTTGGTTCAAATGAGTTCATGGACATAAGTTCAAGCAAGTTCATATACATAGGTTCATACACATAGATTCAGATACTACAAAGGCTAGAAGCTGAAACCCATAGGCTCAGTCTTCTATCTGTGTAGCCATTGCAGTATCTGGAATGATGATGGTCACCCCGGTCATTTTCCATGAACACTGAATATTCTGCACCTTGAGATTGGGGCCCACAAGGATGTGCGGGATCTTTACCATCCGTTTTCCATCGAATGTCGGTGGTCTCCCCTCAGGCAGACCTGGGTGCCTGACTGATATCTGACTTGTTCTATAATAAACCTTTTTATTCAATCAAGCCGGTGTCAACAAAGACTCCTTCATCATCTGCATACCACGACGGCCACCTGACAATTCACCACACCGTGCTAAAATAAAGGCTTATTCATTTTATATATAAAACAGAGTCGCCTTGGATTTCTCAGTTTTTCATCCTGCACTTCACTTGTACACTCACCATTCATTGTGCAAGGATTTAACTGAATCTGTCTGCATGTGGATATTTACACTCTTAGGAGGAAACACTTCACTTTCCCGGAGTCCAGGACTGGACTGGACTGGACTGGACTGGACTGGACTTGGGTTGTTTCCAAACCAAGAATGGCAAATGTCAAACTCACCATATATTTTATGGTGCTCAGGAAAACCTCCTCCTTGAAAGTTTACACTCTAGGTATGACCAGAAAAATTAGAATATCAAGTAAAAGTTGTTTTATTTTGGCAATTTAACAGAAAAGATGAAACCAACTAATTTTATTGAGCCAGACACGCAAATTGACATCTCAAGCAGTTCCTTGTTGTAACTTTGCTGATTAAGATTTTCATAAAGATTTGAATTTATGTAACATTCTAATTTTCTGAATTTTTGAATTTGAGTTTTTTTTTAAGCTGCAAGACCTGATCAGTAAAATCCAAAGAAATAAAAACTTGAAATATATTGATTTGCATATTATTCCTTTATATAATATGTCACATTCACCTTTTAAGTTGAATTGCAGAAATACTACAACCTTTTCAGGATATTCTCATTTTCTGGGTAGTACTGTGTATATCTGTGGTGTTGGAGCTGCATCACCGGAGCATCAGGCAAACCCGAGTGTCTGACAGAAGCCAGACTTGTTGAGTAATAAACTTGCTCCTATACAATCAAGTGGGCGTCAACGAAGACTCCTTCATCATCTACACATCGTCGCTGCACAACAAACCAGTATACCATCTACATACAAAAGCTGTGACGTATGACACAAGATATTTCAGACACTACGATCGATCGATCGATCGATACAGCCAAATAATGACACAAGGCCTCGGTTTCCCAGCAGCCTTTGCTCTAGGTGTCTACTCACGTGGAGTCGATGGATGTGCCGTCCATCAGAGAGGCGTTGTAGTGGTATTTGACAAAGTCGCCCTTCTTGGTCTGCCGGCTGCACTGCTCGGGCTTGTAGGTGACGGTGATGTCGGTGCCGTCCGACGGGTTGTGGAAGTCAATGATGTGCACGTCGAACACCAGCACAGCTGAACCGGGGATCTTGGAGCCTGAGTCAGGCAGACGAAAGAGCAGATGAAGGGCATTTGAGCACAATGCTTGCCAGAAGGGGCTTCGGTGAGGATTCTGGTTGAGACTGTCCTGACGCTAAATTATCCCCTGGAATTTATGGAGTGGATGAACTCATCGGAGTGTCTGAGAAAAAGCAGAGCCCTGATGGTCAACTATCTGCTCTTTATGGCTGTGCTCAGGCCCTGAACATATAAATCAGCATGTTGCACACAGATAACTAAGACCTGGCTGAGCCCTTTGCAGGTTTTTGTGAAAAACATCAAACCATAAACTTCAAGTCAGAACCTCAATAAATAACTTTAAAAAAACTCCTGAAATCCTGCACATGCATCATACCAAAGTATAACATAAAGCACTCTTCAATGCATTTAAGGATTTTATAACTCATCAGCTGGCATGACAAAAACATGAAAAAAAAAAAAAAAAAGCTGCAAAAGCTGCCACTGAACGCCTGAGAAGGAAGCTGAGGGTGTGAATCAGGGCTGAATGTTAATGCAGCAGTGCATCCGTTTGCACGCATTTGTATCGTCTCGTGCGGTTTCGCTGCAGCAGAACCTGTTGATGCAAGGCCCAGTGACGCACCTGTGCCTTCCTCCCCGTAGGCCAGATGTGGGGGGATGGTGACGGTGCGCTTCTCTCCCACGCACACGCCGATCAGACCCTCGTCCATGCCGGCGATGACGTAGCCCCGACCCACGTAGGTGTCGTAGGTGCGATTGCGAGAGTAGCTGCGTGTGAGAGAGAGAGAGAGAGAACAACACAACACAAGATTAAAAAAAACAAAAGATGGCCACAAAAAGGACTACGTGTGGAGGTTGTGGTTGTCTACCAAGAAATAACAATGCAAAATGACATCAAAAGAGCTGAACTGAACCACTTCCTCTGGATTTACGCAGATGCATGAGTCATGACCGGAAATTATTGTTCTGCGATTTCCTCTGACATTCTCTGCACGTTGGTCCCTCTCTCTAATAATGTCAAGTGCAACTAACTTTCTACACACAACATTTACAGACACTGCAAAATGGAAACTTCACAAGTTCAAAGTTGGCAGTTTATGCAAAACAATTTCCTGTCTGTGGCCCGACTTACATGGAAGGTGACAACAGCGTCGGCACATTGTAAACTTCCTGTTGCTAATAAATACTCGTTGCCAAGGGCAGCTAGAATTCTTAAAAATGTTAGAAATTCTTAGAAAAAATGTTAAAATTATATAGTATATATATATATATATATGTATATATATATGTAAATATATATAATATAATATATATATGTATATATATATATATATATATATATATATATATATATATATATATATATACATATATATATATATATATATATATATATATATATATACACACACACACACACACACACACACACACACATATATTTTCTCTTTCTTTTTCTCTCATCAGATCAATCAGTTTATTATTTGAATAAGCCCAGTGTCGGACAATTAGCTATGCAAATTTATTATCTGTTTTTGTTCTCTTTTTTCCCCCCACACAATAGTTGCATATTGTTGCCAGTTGCCTTCTCTATCCCTCTCTCACTATTCCTCTCATCCCTCTCTCGTGCTTGTGTTACTCAAAAGCATAAGTTTCTATTCCGAGGAAACGGGAACCAGAGAACAGGAGACACTTCTCCAGTCAGCGCCTCGTTAACCGGCAAATACAGCGATGCTGCCACCTAGTGGCCGTTTTGAAATACAACAGAAGTGACCCAGTGATAGTCCAACAATTTTTTGGGGATTAGTGACGAAACACACACACACACACACACACACACACACACACACACACACACACACACACACACACACACACACACACACACACACACACACACACACACACACACACACACACACACACACACACACCTGGAATCAAAAAATGTCCCGTCGAGGAGGCTGCCGTTGTAGTGGTAGCGCACAAAGTCCCCGGCGACGGACTTCCTGGTGCAGGACTCAGGCACAACCTGATTGGTCACCGTGATCCCGTCCTTGGGGTTGTGGAGGTCCAGCAGCACCACGTCAAACACCAGAGACGCCTGGCCGGGGATGTCGCTGCCTGGGACAGAAGCACCGGAGAGGACGGGGATCAGCCAGAGCTTGTTTCTCTCACTTGTTTCCTTTTAACTCATTTTAATGGATGTTTTTGTTGTTGTGTTATTCTTAACAAATCACAAAAAACTTATTTTCATACAAGAGGACTCATGATGTCTTACTTGACAGGCTGCTAATTAACTGATTAATGACAGACATGACTGAATAATTAGAGGAAACAGTAAAGAAAATGTGACCATTATTGATTATTTCCTGTTTCCTTTGTATGATAACCAGGAAGTGCAAATCATGATTATTATTAGAATTATCATAATCATTATTATTATTATTAGTAGTAGTAGTAGTAGTAGTAGTAGAAGTATTTTCTACCTATACATAATAATTCATAATAAAAGATAAAACCTGGTAAAGTTTAAGTGCAGGTCTATAGCTGGACTGCATTGTATGGGATTTACTGCCCTCAAGTGTTCTATATTTGTAATCGCATCACCTGTTGCTTTGCACTGCAACAGTCCCTGTGAAAAATTGCACACGTGCCATCGCTGACACTCACCGTCTCCATTCTCGCCATATCCCAGCGACGGCGGCATGGTGATGATGCGTCTCTCCCCGACGCACATGCCCAGAAGACCCCGGTCCATGCCGGCGATCAGCCACCCGATTCCCACGTAGGTGTCGTAGGTTCGCAGACGTGTGTGACTGTGGAGGAGGCCCGTGATGATTAGGCCCAAAACCAACGCCGTTGGCTCCTGTCTGTCTGTCTGTCTGTCTGTCTGTCTGGAGTCGAGAGCTCACCTGGAGTCAAAGAGCGTCCCGTCCAGCAGCGTGCCGTTGTAGTGGTAGCGCACGTAGTCGGAGACCTCCACCTTCCTGGCGCAAGCGGCCGGCGTGTGGTAGGTGTTGATCTGGACGCCGTCCTCCGAGTTCCACACGTCAAGCAGCAGGACGTCAAAGTGGAGGACGGAATTGGGAGGGATGATGTCACCTGAGGAAGAAAACCAGAGGCATCAGAGTGGATCTTTGTTTGGTCCATGAAATGACGCAAACAAGGTGTTCATAACACTGTAGGTACGGAAAGTGAATTTAAGACGTTACAAAATGAAGATTATGATGGTAGTTATTATAGCAGTCAAGTCATTTATAAAAAAAAAAAAAAATCTTTAAATCTGTTATATATAAATAAATACACAAAATTATTTTTATGCCATCAAGGTTACTCATACACCACAACTCACTACACTATAAACTGTATATCTCGCTATTACCGTGACAAAGGCAATGGTTTGATCATTGTCAACGGCTGCGGAAACCACAACGGTCCCACAGTTTAGTTTAGTGGTGGAATGTTTTCAGAGTCCTTTAGGACAGGGCTGTCAAACTCAAAGGCACAGTGGTGGCGGCAAAATGTAAAACTTGGACAAAGCGTCAGGCCAACATTGAGATTTATTGAAAAAATGATCCTCCAAATGTAAGAGTGAACCTTGCTTCAACCTGCATATGAAACAAGTCAAGCTGAAACATACTAATAAACGTAAACTTAATATTGCACACATGCAAATCGAATTTCAAATGAAAAAACTCATCAAAATTAGTCAAATGTAAATAAAAATTGTATGGCTCTTTTTGATTGGCAACCTTTTGATTTATATTTCAACAGTAACCTTCTTCCATGGGCTGCTAATAATTTTCAAAATACATACATACATACATACATACATACAATACATTTCTTGTTTGTGTTTTTTCCCCCAGTGCAGTTTGCAACATTATTTTCCTGCTCTTGTCTACTATTACAGCTAATTGAAGCTCCTGGCGGCGGCAAAAAACAATGAAGCGTCACTTTAGTGAACTGGAGCTCCCAGGGTGAGAATTCCTCTGCTGATGTCCTCCCAGCTTCCGGCTCATGTTTCCTACATCAGTGTGTGGTGGAAGACGTTTCTGTTTTTTGATGTACAAACAACAATCTGCACTAGACAGCTTCCTGCTGAAGGTCTGGATCGAGAGCTCCTGACTTCCTGCTCTGTGATGACCCTGTGACATCACTGGACAGGGAGCAGCCCACTTCCTCCCCTGCTTTTCCATGTCAGAGGTTCTGCAGGCCAGGCTGATTTTATTTTTTATTTTCTTTCGCCAGCTTTGGTTGCAGGACCAACATTTTTCGTCGTTGTTGTTTCAGGCTAAGCGGCGCCAGCTGCGCGCTCGCCGTAGCATGTTGTACATTGTCGATAAATGACGCAACCGCAACAGAACATGGAAACTGCGAACGCGCCCATACGCACCGTATCCTCCTTCTCCGTAGGCGAGCTGAGGTGGGATCTTCACCAGGCTCCTCTCGTTGACACACATCCCCACCAGGGCCTTGTCCATCCCTTTGATCAGCTGCTGCCGTCCCACAAACACGTTGTAGGTGCTGCCACGGTCGTAGCTGCAACACAGGGCAGAGTTAGAGCTTCTTGTACAACTGATTAGAATTAAATCTGTGGCACAGCGTGTCATTGGGCCTGTGTGTTTCCCTCAGGATGCACCTAAATGCCAGGAGCAGCCACGAGGCAAAAACATGATGAAGGGTGTTAAGATTCTAGTTGGAGCCTTGTTACTACTCTACACCCAAGTCATCATTGGTAGGATGTAATTAGGAAGTGCCCTTGCAGTTCATTTTGCAAAGCAAAGTTCCTTTTGGATTCAATATATGGAAAAAAAAAAAAAAAAAAGTTTATCAAGAGATGAAGTTGCACTGTAAATGTGGGCCTCTGCTGCCTTTTACATGATCCCTGATGCATTTCTGCTGTTGCACTGGGACCAAAAGAGGTGATGAGTGCCAGACATGGGAGCTTAAAAAATATATTTTTTCTAATTCCGTTCCAAAGTGATAAAAAAAACAACAACAAAAAAAACAAAAACGTAAGAACATGTAAAGTCACTTTTCATTAAAAAATGCCCTAGCGGTGCCAAGTCCTCGTCGCGAGAGCTCAACAGTGAGAACACGACCCTCTGGTGGATGCACAACTGCACTCAGCCTGCGTGTGCCTGCGTGGCCAACAAGGGCCGACCACCGAACGCGCACTTTTACGCATCGCGCACGTCACACTCGCACCGGCGGCTCCTCCAGGGCTGTTCCGCTACAACATGGACACGGACACACACACACACACACACACACACACACACACACACACACACACCCCAGATCCTCCCAACCTCTCTCCACGCCGGCACAGCTCACCTGGAGTCGAACTTCTTGCCGTCCGGAAACGTGCCGATGTAGTGGTACCTGACATAGTCCCCCTCCTTGACGGCGCGCGCGCACTGCTCCGGCACGAAAGTCTTCTCTATGATGATGTCGTCGAACGGAACCGGGGGCGCGTTACAGGCGGCCAGGGCCACCAGCACCGTCAGGTAGAGGAGCGCTGGCACGTACCGGGTCATACTTTTCGGACGATGGACGAGCGTGAGGACGACCTGCTGCTACGTATGCGTGCGTGGGTGCGAGTTGTGTGCGTGTGCGTGTACGCGCCCTCTCGCCTGTTCTCGTGTACTGTGCCGTTTCCTCTCCGCTCCGACTTGGACCCAGAAGTCCTGCCCCTCTCGTCCTCAGTGCAGGAATGGTCAAAGCCGACGAGGAAGAGCCAAACTTCCGGTTCAGCGGTGCACTTTAAACCGCAAGCGTCCGAGCAAAGTGCTGATTTTGCGAGGCCTCGCGTGAAAGAGTACAATTTGAACTTTAGTTTAAACATCTTGCGAATTTGTTTGCAACGGCCAACGCCGACATGAGGTCGGAAAAGCACCGCGTGCTTTTATTGTGACGCTCCAGACGGTCATTTCCTGCGTCTCGCTGCGTGATTCAGTCCGCCTTGACGCGGCCCGGGGGCTTGAATGGGATCGTTTTTTGGGCACCACGTATTGCTCCTGCGCAGTGCAGGCCTGGGAGATGTGTCAACGTGGTAACGTCGGGGTCTCCACGCAGCTGCAGGAGGCGCGCTCTCCTCTCACACGCACGCGCGAGCGAACGCAACGCGCACCGGTTTTAATTCACATCACAAGTCGAGCAGATGTGCGAAAGGCACCTCGGATGAAACGAGTTTGGAAGAGCAAGAAGATAAATCGTTGGTGGTGGGCGCGAGAGGTGGGGGGGTGAGTGAGGCTGGAATGCCTCTACGTGGCAGTGGGCGGGGTTCAATTAAGTGGGAGACCGGAAACAGGTGAAGCTTTAAAAAAAAAAAAAAAAAAGAAAACTTTTAGTTTTTTTTCCTCCCCTCAGCAAACTTTTTCTTACCTTTTAAAAAACAACAACCTTGTCATGTTTGCACAAGCATCCAACCGCGTGAGCGTGTTTGCATCATAAGCGGAACTAGGACAGTGATTTTTCTTTCTTTTCTTTTTTTTGACCCTCTCTCCCCCTCTCTGTGGTGGTGGGAGCAGCAGCAGCAGCAGCAGCTCCTCCAGCAGCACCCGGACAAACTTCTCCAGCGGAGGCCGGGGGGAGGGGGAGGTGCGTGCTGCAACTTTGAGGCGGTCCCAAAGACCCACGCACACGGCGTCAGTGCTGGACTGTCCCGGGGCAAACGCCACGACCAGCAGCCCCAACTCGGCAACAAAGCAAAGAAAGACGAGAAAGATGGCAGCGTCCGCCGCCTCCAAATTGGCTTGCGCGCTGCTCGTCGCCCTGTGCGCCGCCGTGGTCGACTCCCAGTACGAGAAGTACAGCTTCAGGAGCTTCCCCCGCAACGAGCTGATGCCCCTGGAGTCCGCCTACAAGTACGCGCTGGACCAGTACACCGGCGAGAAGTGGAAGGAGACGGTGGAGTACATGGAGGTGTCGCTGCGCCTCTACCGCCTGCTGCGCGACAGCGAGGCCTTCTGCAACCTCAACTGCAGCTCCGTGCGCCTGGACGACGAGCCCAAGTACGCCGAGTTCCCGGAGCTGCGCGCCTTCGGCAACATCATGAAGAGGGCGCAGTGCCTGAAGCGCTGCAAGCAGGGGCTGCCGGCCTTCCGCCAGAGTTTGCCCAGCCGGGACACCATCGACGAGTTCGAGCGCCGCGAGCCCTACAAATACCTGCAGTACGCCTACTTCAAGGTACGGCCGCGGAGTAGCGAGGGTCAGGACTTGGGCCCTTCTCCTCCTCCACTTCCTAAATACGTTCATGACGTCACGCCCCGTGCCACGGATGCACGGAGCAGCTGTGCTGCTGTGCAGGGACGGCGGAAGTGCTCCCAGACTACTTCCTCTCTCCGTGCCTGGGGAAAAAAAAGTGTTTCAGACAAGGAAAGTGGAGTGAAAGTAGCGAGAAGTTTGCTTCACAGGGGATCATTTGGATTTGGGTCGAAGGAGGGGATCAGAAGCTTTAGTTTTGGCCCGCTAGCAGTAATGGCGACTGATGTGAAACAAGTGCAAATGATGAATGTGGTGACTTGATCAACACACTTCACTCGGATTTGTTGTGTTTTGTTTTACCTTTGCAGAAATAATAGGAGTCGACCTGTGGCCGTCCGTCTCCTAGACTGAGACAAAAGTTATTAGATAATGGAAATGACCTCTAAATGATGCTGTGACGGAACTTTAACATCCCAGTAATCCTTCCCAGAGTGCGACCGATTGACTTTTGTGGAAGTTTAATGACACAAATGATTTGCTCTCCTGCTGACCTCCTGAACGCTGGTACAGATTGTCTCTAAACCGCCATGTTTCCAAAAACCTGAGTGTTTATTCATCAGTTAAATCACTGCCCTTGTTCTCATCTCCTCCACAGAAACATTCATACTCGGAAACGATGAGAAAACAATAATGACATCAATACGAATACTACTGCGACTACAAATAACAACGACAGTATGTCTTTCTTGATTAAAATTGTTCTTTTCCTTCTCCCAGTCAGATAAGCTGGCCAAGGCCGTCTCAGCTGCCCACACCTTCCTGCTGAAGCACCCCGACGACGACATGATGCAGAAGAACATGGCCTACTACAGGAGTCTGCCCGGGGCCGAGGAGCACCTCAAAGACCTGGAGACAAAGTCTTACGAGGTGCACACACACACACGTACCCATCCTAGACAGGAGCAGTGCTTTCATGTGGTTGCAGCCTGTCGGTCATCACACAAAAAGGGACACATCCATTCATGAAGGTCTCCTGCTATGAGGTCTCTCAGTGGGGGCTGTTTGCATTAAAGTCTCTGCTTGGAATATGGAATTTTGAATTTGAATTGAATTGAATTTTATTTTTGTTTACATTGTAAATTAAAGCAATCTTGTGCAATCAACTACAAAAATTATATATTTATAAAACAAACAAACACAACAAGCAAAACAACAACAACAACAAAACCTTCCACATTTACAATACATTTATCTACGTAGTGTGTTGTGTTGTGTTGTGTCTGTTTCTTAATGTCTGTGGTTAGTGAAGAAATGTTTATGTTGAGGGGAGGTCAGTGTAATTTTAGGGGATTGCTTATGTTTTCACAGGTACAGCAAGAACAGATGTGTGTCAGTGTTGGGAGTGAAATTATGGAATGAACTCAATGATCAACTCAGACTGAGTAATTCTCTTTTGACATTTATAAAGACTTCAAAGCCAAAAATAATGAAAGAATATTTGGCTAACTGAGAATTTAAAAAGGTGAATGTCAGTGCAATTCATTTTCTTTCCTTATTGTAAATGTTCTGGGTTATCCGTGATTATTGAAGTCTTGGCCTTCAGCTTTACTCCTTTCTTTGTGAGACCTTTCCTTTTCATTTCTGCCTTGTTGTCACCAAAATAAAGTCAGTCATTCATTCATTCATTTTTTTTTTTTGTGCGTCTGTGTGCGTTTGCCTGTGCAGTCGCTGTTTGTGCGTGCCGTGCGCGCCTACAACGGCGAAAACTTCCGCACCTCCGTGTCGGACATGGAGCTGGCGCTGCGGGACTTCCTGAAGGTCTATGATGAGTGCCTGGCCGCCTCCGAGGGTCCCCGGGACGTCAAGGACTTTAAAGACTTCTACCCGTCCATCGCCGGTCAGCTCGCCTCTCTTCCGCACCTCCAACTCTGCTCTCGCTCCTTGCGGCCGTTTGGGAATTAGTTTGTTTTTTTCTTCCTCTGCAGATCACTACATCGAGGTGCTGGACAGGAAAGCCAGGTGTGAGAAAGACCTGACGCCCGTCATCGGAGGTTTCGTGGTGGAGAAGTTTGTGGCCACCATGTACCACTACCTGCAGTTTGCCTACTACAAGCGTGAGGAACTCCCTCCTTTTTATCGCTCTTTGAATTGCGACTCCGCCCTAAGTTCTAACCGAAGGCTGTGTTTGGCAGTGAACGACCTGAAGAACGCGGTCCCGTGCGCCGCCAGCTACATCCTCTTCGACCCCGCTGACGAGGTCATGAAGAATAACGTGGCCTACTACACGTTCCACAAGGAGCAGTGGGGGCTGACGGAAGAGGACTTCGCTCCGAGATCGGTGAGCCGTGTGAACTTCTTTCCTTTGTCTTGCCTAACTTGAAGTCTAAGTCTGACTCTTTGTATCCTTTTTTTTTTTTTTTTTACAAACGTCCTAAAAATATTTGTTTTTCCTTTGAGGAGCAACAACTTTTTTTGGGGTTGTTTTTATTTTTTATTTTTTTTGAGAAGATTGTCTGGTGGTCGCTGCAATGACCTTTGAGTAAAATCAGGAGGTCAGTGTGAACGGTCAGCCGGTCAGCCGGATGAAAAATTTGATATTCCACATTCAGTCACACGTCTTAAATGTAAAATTGGATTTTGCTTGGATAGACCTGCCTTCTCTCAGGGCCAGTTCAGTTTAGCTGGGTCACTCGGCTGCTGTCCAACACGTGTCCGTGTTATTCATTACCACTGCAACTCATTAAGGGATCCTGTTAATTGGTAGTAAAAAAAAAAAAAATGACGATGTATATACACTGCCGGTCAAAAGTTTGAACCTGTCTTTGCCTGCATGTACGCGTGTTCTCCACAGGAGGCGCTGCGGTACTTCAATCAGACCACCATGCAGCTGCAGATGCTGGAGTTTTCCCAGCAGCACCTGCAGAGCGATGACGAGGTGAGTGTGGAGCAGTAACTCAAACAAGTCAACTCACACTAACTTAAAAGACACAAGGGGGAGGGTCACATGACACCCTGCAGTGCAGCTAATGGCCAGGCGGTGGCAGCACCTCACCGGCCGCTACTTGAAGTGTTGTGACGCAGCACTCAGAGGGGCGAGCCAGCATAAACCGGGATTAGATGTCGTGCGTGGTGGTAAATACCTCTCAGTTCTTGACTGTAATCTCTTGAGCGGCGCCCGCTACCACGAAAACCACACACACTGACAACAACAGCAGCGGATCGGAGGGGTTGAACCAATTCACCTGCAGCCAAATGTCACTTTATGGGTTTTTTTTTGTGTGTGTTTCTGCAGGGGCTAGTGGTGGAGTATTTAGATGACTTCCTGGAAGAGGAAGAGGAGCCTCACTTGGAAAGTCCACCCAAACACTGAAAAAGACAATGAGGCACCAAAAGTCTTGGGTTTATATTTATTTTTTATTTTTATTTTTTTTTCCGAGTCATTGATTCATTGATTGGTCACTGAGATCTTGTCCCTGGACTTACATTCAGTACATTTATCATCCCCTGCACTGTGCCGTAGATTTGAAAGGTAGTCAGTCATTCAACACAAGGGGCAAATTGATTTGAAGGTCTCCTATTTTACCCCTTTTTCACGTTTTTTTTTTTTCAACCAGGGATGTCAGAGGAGCAGCCTGGAGTGATAAATGCAAAGAGCTATTAGCCCTGTGTTTACAGCCTCCTCTCCTCCTCGGGGGACCCATCGCTTTTTTGAAAGGGGACAAAAAAAAACAAAACAATGAGGTGTCAGTGGGGGGGAGCCAACGCCTGGCTGGAGGTGTGGTCCCTCATATGGTCAAGGCATTGGTGCCCTTTGTGACATCATAAAAGAGAAGATTTAAAGAGGACTCCAGTTGACTGGCAGGATAGAGACACAGATTATTGTTAGAAAACAGTGCTCAATAATACATTTCGCTTAATTTTGGATGTTGAGGGTTATAGTAATGAAAAAGATTTGTTTTATGTCTCTACTGTGAATCATTTGTGTTTTTACAATAAAACATTTTAAAACGTGTGTCTTTTGAGGTTTTTTTTTTGGGGGGGGGTTCTAACAAATTTCCCAAAATGCACCTAAAATCCCGACTTTCCCGTGTAACTTACCACTATGAATGAAAGCAGAAATTCATTGTAACTTCATATTTTTTCTCAAAAGGTTACCATAAGAACATGTGGAATGATTAGATTGAGCGCTGCGTTTTCATCCAAATGTCCAGACAGACAGAAAAAAAAAAAGTGGTTTAACAGTGTTTGAACATGGAGTCTCAGTGCAGTTTGTCACACTGGAACGTTAAATTACCCACCGAGGAACATTCTGGCTGACTTTTAACATTCCCCTGCTGGGTGTATTTGCCTTTCTCATTTTATTAACACTGCTTTTCCTCGCAAAGTTGCTCTTTATGCTTCATTTGTCCTCTTTCAGTCCCCTCTTATGCAAATGTCTGCACAGACCACATTAATTCAGGAATAACAATGGGCTTGGAAATGAAGTCATGAGCTCGTGTGTCAGAATTGGTCCTTCAGGTGCATGGACAGACTGAACTCAGGAGTTGAAACCACATGTTTATGAGTTTATTGCGCCTTAAAGCGGACAACATACGGTACACAGTTTAATCTCGACACCACAAACACCAAAGGAGAACCACAAAAGAAACAAACACAGAAATGGCATCTGTGGTTTGTCATCTGTAGTTTGGAGTTAAAGCTGTAGAAGGCCTGACCTGCAAAGTGGTATTGACGCTATGGTAAGTGTTCAAATTTGAAAAGATACAGTTAATACTACCTTATGTACACAGTGGATACAGTGTGAATCACCTTATATTTACACTGAACGAGAATTTTGAATTTTGAAAACACGGAAATTTTATCCATACATGATGTTTGAAAAAATGACCATAACTGAAAAGGATCATTTGTAAAGATTAGCAGTCTAGCCCTTCCTTTGCAATAATCACCAATTATTATTTTAAACTTATAAATTGGTTAAAAGAAATTACTCTAAAGACAACGTGAAACCATAGACACTCACTCAGAACACATGGCAAAATTTCCAACAACCCTAATATTATTTGAAATCACATCAACTACAATTGACGACGCAAATCCAGAAGCGGAATTCGAGAATCCTCTCCAAAAACCAGACCACATTGTTACTCTATTAAACTCTAATCTATCGGGAAAAATGCAAGGAAAATATGTGATTTGTTGGTTTATCTTTGGTTTATTATGAAAGGTTATTTCAACAGTTATTTCCCCCAGTTATTCAGTACCAGGTCATGGTGGTCATGCAAAAACTACTGAAACCATTTGGAAATTCTTGTGTTGACTTTTGAAGATTTGGATAAAAGCTGCAACTCTGAAGGCCGCGTTTTAACTTTCTGTTGCCACGGCGGCACCGCCTCTGCTTTACCTGAACTGCGTCAGAAACCGACCTGACACACACACATAGACACACTCACACACACACACACACACACACGCACACACAGGGGAGTGACTGAATCTACAGTCTGCTGGACAGCCGACCCACATCTAACATCTGCAGGCGGTAGCAACAAACAGAAAAGGAAGGATCTTAAATATTTCAGATATTGTCCTCTCTTCTCCCCCTTCTCTGACTCTTTCTGATTTTACTCTGATGTGGGTTTGACTTGATGTGTTGTGTGAAAAAAAATCACCCCTGGACAAAAGAGAAAACAATAAAAAAACTAAAAAAAAACTAAAAGAAAAACCCTAAACAATCAGAAGCAGTCATTGAGGACAACAAAATTAAACAGCAGGCTATCAGATTTCCCAGAGAGTCTCTGAGACTCACACATTTAGGCAAAGGGACATGTGGCCTGCCTCTCCAGCTCTCAGAGTTGAGTTCAGTATGGATACAAGGATACAGCGCCCCCACCTGTCCAGCAAGATGTAAACGCTTTCAAAAATTAAATTGGATAGATGTAATAGTGTGTTCTATTAATGCTTGTAAGGCCTAAATTCTGACTTGCGAGGTCAATGGAAGGCGCCATAGCCAAGGCGGGAAGGAATCCTCTGGCATGGCAAGTGGGAGAAAGGAATCAGTCTGAACCACTTTGCCCTTCAAATACTCTCACCCCGAACTTAAATCTTCACCTGCGCGGCTCCATCTTTTTCCAGGATGAGGAGCCGTGTTTTCCTGCAGCTTTCGTTTAAAATCTATCCAACCCTCCTGCATGTCTTTGGCCCCGCATCAAACTCTGTCTTCCCTTGTGTCCATTTTCTTTGTTTTTATACTTTTTGCTGCATCTCCATCTGTTGGCTGGGCCTCATCGGACTCTGGCCCTTGCCGTTCATCTCATATATCGAGCTCTTCTGCTGTTGCCGCCGGTAGTACCACACGCCCAGCAGGGCAGCGATGGCGACCAAACACACGACCACAATGATGGCGGCCACCTTGGGCCCTTTGCCGGCGGGTGTCACAGGAGGACAGCTCTGCCCCGTGCACGTCGCCTCGCCGATCTCGCCCTCCCTTTGGCCGCTCTCACCGCCGTGCATGGTTTGCTCCTCCACCGGGGAGTCCCGGTTGCGCACCGGTGGAGGCGGGCTGTGGTCGGTGAAGGTATCCTTGGTGACTTCAGGGAGCCAGGAGCGAGTGGGAACTGCCTCGGTGTGCTCCAGGGACGAGTCATCGGTGGGAACGTGGCTGGGCCGCTTCTCTTCCCATTGATCCATGGCCGGAGACTCCGGAGACACTGGTAAGCTGGTGGCGAGTTCCGTACCTCCGTCCTCCAGCCCAACTCTTTCTGTCGTCGACTCTCCGTTTTCCGACTCTGCAGCATTCACAGGGTAGCCGTCGAGCCAGGTCTCATCTGTGGTGGCCTTCACTCCCTCTGTCCTGTTCTGACCTTCATCCCTAGCAATGGAAAAGATGACGTGATGCTGCTGACCGTTGAGATCTTCGTGGCTATCGTGATGTTCATAGCTATCATGGTCATCGTGTTCAGGCTCATCAAGGTCATCTTGATCAATAAAACCATCGTCATCATCATTGTCATCATCACGGTCACGGTCACGATGTTCCTGGCTATCTTCATGGTCGTCATGGTCATAATGTTCCTGGTCATTATCGTGGTCATCTTGATCAAATTGTTCCTGACTATCATCATGATCATCCTGGTCATCATGACCATCATGTTCCTGGCTATCATCGTGGTCATCGTGATCATAATGTTCCTGGTCATCATTGCGGTCATCATGATCGTCATGTTCCCGACTAGCATTGTGGTCATTGTGATCCAAATGTTCCTGGCCATCACCATGGTCGTCGTGGTCATCTTCGTCTGGATTCTCCTGGGAACCATCAGGATGTCCATCGTCGTCGTGGTCGTCAGCCGCATCTTTGTGATCTTCATAACTTTCGTGCTCATCGTAGGTGTCATCTTCGTCAAACTCTTGACTGCCGTATCGTGCGTGGCCACGTTCCTCCTCGTGTTCTCCCATGTCGTAATGGTCATCGTGGTCGTCGCGATCTTCATGGCGGCCTTGTCCAGCTAGGTCATGAGCCGGAATGTAATGCTTCACCTGATGCTGGTGGTCGCCCTCTTCCTGGTGACTGTCAGGGTCATCTTGGTCGTCATGATCGCTGTGATCATCGTGGTCATTGTGGTCCTCTTCGTCGTGGTCATCATTGCCTTGTGGCTCCACATCATCAGCATCAATGGGACTCTGATGGTGGTAAACTTCTTGACTCTCTCTTTCTTTGCTCTCCTCTGATTGGATGCTAGAGGTTCTCTGGGTAGTTTGTGAGATCACCTCAGTGGAGGCCGGACGTACCTGCTCCTGGAAGGTCTCAGAGGGGAACCAGAACAGGTGTTTTTGGGAGAGAACAGAGACGGGAGCGTCTGTGGCAGAGGCGACATCAGCTTTGACCTGAGCTCTCCTCTCCTCCTCCCATGCTGGATGCCCTGTGAAGTCCTCGACAGCCCTGTCCTCCACGGCTTCGTCATCCGATCGTCCACCAGCCACCTTGCCGACGGCTTCCACATCGTAGTTTGTCTCTTGACGTTCTGGATCAATTTTTCTCTCAACTCCATGCACCTTCTCGTGCACCTCTGCTCCATCATTATGGTGCTCCTCTTCTCCATAGGAATCTGTAAACTTGTCCTCGTAGTCTATGTGGCTCTCTGCGTGATCTGCAGAAACACAACGGGAACCTGTTCACCCCACTGCACATTACCAAACCATTTTAGTCAAAAGATGAAAGCGCATTGGACTGCCAAGTAAACTGGGTTTTTAGTTTGTCACTTTTGTTCATGCCATCTTAACTTGCTCTGGATTTACCAGTCAATCTATGTTCTGACTTTCACCTTTGGCCAGGAGCTTTGTGTCAAAACCACAAAATAAGGTCATGAATACAAGCATCCAAAATGAATTTCCTATGCAGGTTGGCCGAATTCTCCCTTTTAGGTTGGACGAGAAGTTCGGTCCTTTGCCAGGTAACAGTTGAGGTGGTTGAGGTATCTTGTCATGAATCATACTCTGTGCCTCCCTGGGGAGCTTTTCCGGTCATACCTGACCTGGAGGAAGCTCCGGGGGCCTGCCAAGGATACTGGAGAGACTATGTCTCCTGGCTGGCCTGGGAGCTCTTTGGGATCCCCTCAGAAGAGCAAGGAAGCTGGACCCCGGATAAGCGGCTGATGACAGGCTACGGGCTATGTCGTAATGTTAACTTAACTGGAATCCTTCATTTGAGCCTGTAGCCCAGTGCGGTTTTATACTATTGGACTACTACTAAAGAGTGGCGGATTGTGTCTACACCGACTAACCACAGCCACAGACTGTCCATTGTGTCTCTACCAGACAACTCTCGCCCCTGCTCGGATCTGGACCACACTCCGGTATGTCGCACTCAGGTATCACAGCTGCCATTTTCACCCTGACCGACAACTGAGGCTCTGTCTATCTTTTTCCTGAAAGATGCTGATCTAACAACAAGGAGCAAGGAGTCGATGGGGTCAACCTCAGCACGGCCTGCAGACTACACTTCACACAAAGAGATTCTGCCTCTTTCCTTCGTTGTCCTGTTATCTGTGCCTAGCAAGTACGAGTGCAGTCGCTCTCACCTTTGACGCACATCTCCACCAGCCCGTACCACTCTCCGCAGCTGTCGCACAGCAGGCTGAAAGCTCGGTGCCCGCTGGACATGGCGTAGCCTGGAACACAGGTGTAGAGCAGCTCATCTCCCATCTCGTAGCCAGAGTGCTGCTGCAAACGGGCATTTGGAAAGGACGGTGGGTCACCGCACGGCTCGCCTGTCAACAACAACACAAGGCACCACAGGAAAAATTACATTCTAAAGACAGAAAATAAAAGGTGTGTAGCTCAAAAATGTTGGTACGCTTTCCCAGAATGCAACTGCAGATACATGCAGTTTATTAGCCCTGTATTAAAGCTGAGATTTCAGGGTTGAAATTTCACTAAGCCACATTGCTGAGCTCCAAATGTTAAGTGCTTTCACTGGTCTTAGCATTCCATAACCAGTCAGCATCCTCTTTAGACAGGATTAGAGTAGGAAGGACTTAAACACCATAGATGAAGAACAGAAAGGAGAAACGTTACAGTGACTTTAGCTAATGCAGATGTTGCCCCATCATTTTTACTGACCTTTGTCTTTGACACAGAAAGCGTCCAGGTGTGCAACATCCTCAGAGGCATCTTCTGTTTTTACATCCACCGCTTTCAGCGAACTGCCCACAGCGTTACACACCGTTGTCCTGTAGACGGTGACGCAAAAATTATCCAAATAATTGTGCGAAACAAAGCAACAACTAGGAAGGGGATTTTTGTCTTTTAGCCAGACTAGCTCCTGTAGCACATGTAGACACAGAGGTACGATGGCGTAGCCTCTCGTAATCACAGGCTGATTTGTTGCTCATTCAAATATTTTTACAGCATGACATCAGCGTCTACGATCGCGCACACACACCCACACACACACACACACACAGGTCGATGTTAGCTGCACAATTGCAGTTGAAGACTAATCAAAACATGCTCCCATGGAGACTCCTGCCACCAATCAAATCTTGTACCTCAGTGATGTTGTACAGTTTACACTGAATGGTCAAATAACAACATGTGCCAATTATAGACACAGGAGACAAAAAAAAAAGTTGAAAGTGGCAGCGCAGCTGGCCTTTGAGTCAAGCTGCGTGCTGGTGCCACGCTGACTTTGGACTTATAAGGACAAAAAGTAGCAGAGAAAATGGGCAGCGAGTCAATAACCACCAAGAAAACATTCTGAGACAAGAAAAAAAAAATGCAGACTGTTTACACTTGGAACTGCAGTCCTTGCAGGCATCTCTGTGAGAGTGTGTGTGGGTGTGTGTGTATGTGTGTGTGTTTGTGTGTGTTTTTTTAGAGATAAATCCAGGTCACCTTTCACCTGACTGGAACACCATTTCTAAAGAAATGGACACAGCCTCGCTCAAGACAAAAACTCTACGTGCGTGTGTGTGTATATGTGTGTGTGTGTGTGTGTGTTGAATGAATCAAAGTGATGTTATTTGTTTGGTTGCCGGGGTAACACTTCTCTGACTGACAGGTAACAGGAAGATGTCGAAGGAGAAGAGAGACTTGGTGTCGTGCAGCAACCCTTTGAACAAAGTCGGAGCGTTTCAGGAGCTCGGCGTCGATCTTTACATTACTCATTTCAAAAAAACCCAGAAGGCATAAGAGCAAGTAGCCTGCCAAGCACCTGTGATGTAACACTGTGACCCACTTTCAGGCAGACTGACTGGGCTGTGGCTGGGTCACACACCGTCATATATGATGAGCGGGTAGGGGATGTAGCAGCGAGGCACCACATCAGCATGTCACTCTGTCCAGGCAGGCTTCTTCTTTTCTGCTTTCTACGTTTTCAAACTTAGCATTCTGCAAGGAAGCGTCCAGAAACACTGCCATAAAGACTGAAAGTGAAGATGTGAGATCTAAACAGGAGCATTGGGAGTCATCGGGAATGTCTTGCTTTTTTTTTCTGACAGCTCAGAGGTCAAGGTGTAGGAAACAGCCCATAAATAATTGTGCGATAATTCACCGGACGCCTTCGTCTGACACCTCAGAGTGTCTCCGCGTTGCTCCGTTCCGTCTTCTCTCCCCGGGTGCTGAAAGGTGCGTCACATCACCACACAGACGCGAGGTGCAAATGGAGGCAGTTGTCGACATGACACCCCGGCTCAGAATTTCCTCCTCCGCTGGGGAGAGACAGAGGCGTCTTTCTCCATCACCCGCCCTCCTCCCCCGACCCCTCTCCCTCCAAAATGTGTCACTCACTTCCCACTCCCCCCCCTCTGACTGATCCTCACGTCCGCCTTTTCCTCCCCCCCCCCTCTGTTCCTGACCTCTGACCTCTGGCAAAGACAGACAGGCGCGATGACGCGCCGGGACACTTTTTTTCTTACCCCACCAGGCCGCCGTAGAGCCAGCCGCGGGTGCATGGCGAGAAGAAGCACTCGGCCACGGCGTGCCGGAGCTCGGCAGAGGAGGCCAGGCGGGCGCGGAGCGAGGCGCAAGCCCGCTCTGCGTCTCTGGAGCCCGGGAGGCTCGTGGAGTTCTGCAGATTGAGCACAAACACTCGACCTGCGGGGACAGAGAGGAGGTGGACGCCATGAAAACTGCTGGAAATTGACCTCTGAATATTGTGAAGTCCAGGCACAAACCGAGGAGGAGCAAAATGTTTGATTAAAACAACAAAACAAGAAATTAAGAATAAATCTAGAAATTGTGAAAATTTGATTTCTTGTGTGTTGAGTTTGATTGCAGAAACTGAATGATCAGGGAAGTTATAAGTGGGATAAACATTCACAGTAGCTATTAATGATTGATTGACTGCAGGTGTGATGTTTTTAAATATCCCCCTCAATTGTTTCGTTAATGAGGTGGATAAACAACACCAAAAATCAACATCAAGACAACTTGATGAGGATTTGTGTATTTTGTCTTCAAGATAAAAGACCAAAAATCTTAATGGTAAGAAATGAAATAAAAACAATGACCACCTACAGTGGTTATATGATTTTTTATATATATATATATATATTAAATGGCATCGAGATTCAATTTGAACATTTTACATGATAACGTTGTTTGTTTTGTTTTTTTAATTCTCCGCTTAGTTTTGCTGTGTAAACAAATGAGTACCAAGTAATGAGTGAACTCACCATCTGCAGTCACAACAGAAGTGACAATGAGACAAGCCAGACATCCAAAGAGCAGTGGTAAGGGTTCCTGCATCTTCTCCTTCTTCTTCTTCTTCTTCTTCTTCTTCTTCTTCTTTCTTGGTGGATTATAACGTCCTTCTTGTGCACGCTAGTAGGACGACAAAAAACGTGAACTTACAAACTTTTCCCTGAGAGAAAAAAAAAAAAAGAGAACCAAAGTTCCACAAAGTCTTCAGAGTCCGTGTGGAGGTCTGCGGATGGAGCCGGAGGAAGGTGCGGGTGCGACCGGTGTCAAGTGCGAGTGATGGAGGAGTGGGGAAGAAAGCGGCGAGCGCGCGCGTGTGCGTGTGCGTGTGCGGGGCGAGGCGTGTCGAGGCGCGGGTTTATCTCCTTGGCCAGAGCGCATGGAGAGCCGGTGCGAAAACTCGCGCCCGGGTGTCAGTGAGCGCGTCACGGACCGAATCCCGCAAGGGTGAGCCCGCGCGCCCACCGACCCTACCCTACCCTACCCACACCATGGAGAGAGAGAGAGAGAGAGAGAGAGAGAGAGAGAGAGAGAGAGAGAGAGAGAGAGAGGGGTGTGTGTGTGTGTGTTATTGCTATTACGTTGTCAGTGTTGTTATGATTTTAACACTGTGATTTTTACCTGATGACTGTCACTGCCCCTTCACCCTTTGTTTTAAAAACTGCCCTACAAAATAATGATTCCCCCCCCAATTTTAATTGCTGCGGCAGTGCCTGTTGAACTCCTATTAACTCATCCACTATTAGTTAATTTGCAGTAACAAGCGCAGAATTTAGAGGCACTTTGCCGCCTCTGGAGGCTATTTAGGAGCCTCAGTTAAAATCCCCATCTGTGTTTTTGTGCGTGTTTATTGCGGGTGTGTTTTCCATTTGGCTGGAGGCGATAGCGACGGATGACCGTGGCCCTTGCAGAGCTCCTCGGAGGTCAAAGCCATTGTCTCGGTGAACCTGCAGGTGAAGATAACCGACATGAAACAGCACATGTGGGATGCGCTGGACCCACAGAGCGACATCACAGCCTATTAAAAAAAAACCCACAACAACAATACAGAAACACAAATCAAATATGCGTAGACTGTGGCAAAACAAAGAGGAAAATAGGGAGAAGAGAAACTCCTGAAGGAGTCGCACCTTTATTGAGGTTTCGCACCTCCTGGCTGCTCTCCTTTTGTCTCCCTGTGTCGCCCCAGCGGAGGCTTCAGTGATGATATTTTCCCACATCCAGTCAGTTCATCCGTACGATGACAATGAAGCAGATCCCATCTGTTCACGTTTGTGTTCTTGGATGCAACTTCACACACTGTACGTCGTGAACGCTCCCTTCTGAACAAAAGCAGCTCCTTCTGCACCTGTAAATGCAATGACAACAACCAAAAGAATAAACACGTTTGATCATTATTCATTTTCACTGATCGCTGATTTGAAATTCCCTCACTGCTGGAGCCTCTCCCAGCTGTCCCACGGCAAAAGTCACCAGTTCATCAGGCCCGAGAATCTGTTCAACCACACTCACACCTACTTGCAATGTAGAGGCATGCAGCGTTTTTGGAGCCACCCGGAGGGCGCCACGGGAGTCGCTAATTCTGAAAAGGCCCCAGGCCCGAAACGTTCTTGCTTTTAAAACATTCCAATTTCTTAATTGGAGTTTAGAAAAAATAAGAAGAATCCAATTTCTTGTGGAGTTTAGAGAAGAATATTGGGATTCACCCTGCAGGATAAATCAACAGACTCCAGCATGTTGGTGTTTATTTTCCTCGAAGGATGTAAACAGACGATCCCTCGACGTGGCTCAGGGCAGCTTTGCTTTCACACTTAAGTTATGCTTCCTATGTTTGAGTGTGCTCCAGCTCCAAGCCGTCTAAATTTATCCCACCATGCGCTGACAGAGGCTTCACACAAGGCTGTCCAGCGTCTGGATCACCAAGAGGCGTCCGTGTTTTAAAGCCCTCTGACACGTCTCACAGTTCCACTTCCTGCCCGGCCGTTCAGTCGTGTGTGTTCAAGGTGGGCTGTTACCTCGACTCATGCACGCAAGCTATTTCTGGATGGCCGAGGGCGGCGAGGGCGGCGCGGTTTTTGGGGGGGGGTTCGGATGGCGAGGACGAGAGAGGCGGTGATTCACACCTGAACCGTCTCAGAGCAGCGGGTGAGAATTATGTAGCGCCGCGGGTGTCTCCTCCCACTTCGCACAGGTTTGTCATCCCACCGCGGGCCTCCGGTACACACTCATTGCACAATATCCACTGCGGAGTAAAGATACACATACACACACACACACACACACACTCCACAAATGTTTTTTGCTTATGTCGTGATGGAGGAAGATTGTGAGGTAATGATTGAAGACGGCGGGGCAGCTAAAGACAATAGCAACTTCACATGAGAAATTAACAGTAATATTAAAAAAAAAACATGTTTGGGTGAACAAGAAAATGCAGATAAAAAAAACAGGAATGATAAACTATTGAATGACTCACAAGGGGATTTTGACCCCTGGTCCCCCTTGACCTCGATTATCTTCATGAAAATGCATCAAGCTGGGTGGAGTTTCTTCTCGGACTCCAGCGGACTCCTTGTTATCATCACATTCAACACTGAGCCGACGGCCGGGGGGCAGAGTTCACCCGAGATGCAGCATGAAGCTATTTGGAGATCTGAGATAAACGGTTTGGCCTTCCGCGACAATTTGCGAATGAGTAGCCGCGGAATAATGTGTTGCGTACCGATGAAGGGACAACCTGGCAGGGCTGCTGAATCACTGGGATCTTTTAGGTCTGAGGTCTCACACATCCATCCTGACAAGCTGCACTTTAAAGCACCCCTCAGTCGGTCAACAAGGCTGCGTTCAGACTGCAGGCGAATCAGATTCAAATCAGATTCCTTCTCAAATCCCATTTTTAGTGCTGACTGTCCACACTGTTTCTAGCCAGTGTCCAAATGGGATGTGGTTCTGTTCAGACTGGGCCACATTATTGAGCCATCTGACAGGTTGCTGTAGCAACGAGGTGGCAGCGGAGGCATGGTTCAGCGTAACGTGTAGCGTGTGACATCATATCATTGCGACAGCAGCGCTTGTTGCCATACATGGGCTGTGTCTCAATTCAGGGTCTGCATCCTTTCGAGTATGCATTTGAAGGCCAGTTGCGAACCAATGGTTAGCTTGATGCTACGAAAACATCACTTCCGGGGTTGGCCAGCAGGAGGGAACGGTGGTGACGCAACCAGGAAATACGCCGAAGGCTAGACCGTCCCATGTGGTTACCGGGGAGACGGGGTTTGGGTCGTCCTTCTAGGCCGGGTCCTTGGAGAACGCTTCTTTCTGACGGAGGACGCTTCGTTCGAAGGATGCAGACCCTGAATTGAGACACAGCCCTGGCCTGGAGCTTGGCTTGAATGGAGCTACTATATCTCCCCACACACTGATGAGCCAATGAGGTTCCTCCTCTGTCCAGGGACTGACTGCTGTTTTTTACTGCTTATGTCTGCTCCATGACGTTACAGCTGCGCACCTGGAGTGGCGCCCTCTGGTGGCGCTCTCTGGTCTGGCGCATTGGCTCTTGCTTTGCGTAGAGTGACGTCACGTACAGTCAAAACCCATCGCTGTGTTTGGAGCTGTTCACCCTGAGAGGCATCTGTCCAAATGCCATTTGAAACGACCTCCCAAAGATGGTTTCAATCCATTTTGTGTCTGAACGAGGCTTAAATCTTCAAAAAACCAATCAGACTTCTTGTAGTCATGAGGAAACAAGTAAGGGACTGCAGAAAGTAGTTTACAAAGAGTCCATTATTGAGGGAGACTGCAGCACAGAAAAAAAACATTTCATCAAAAAAAAAAAAAAAAGCCATGGCAGATATAGGACCTGTAACATATTTGAACATTTAGACTCAAATAGGTTTGGTATATTGTGAACATTCAGAAAAGAAATTTGTTAAGTCAACGTTCTAAGTATAAAAATCCAAACCAAGTGCGACATTGAGCGACATAAATATCTTCAAATAAAGATTGTTGTTGGTAAGCTGATGAATGGATGTGGCCCTTTAATTTGCTTACAAACGCTTCATCTCTTGTGACCCAGGCTGCCCACATTCTGCCTGGTTGTGTGAGATTGCCCTCTAGCGTTGAAAGTTGTACGCTACAGCTATGTTTTGTTTTTTTGTTTTATTAATAAAGACGAAGTACAAACCTTCGAGTTAAAAAAACAAAACAAACACTCTATCTTAGTAAGCGTAGGGCACAAAGAAATTGTGAAATAATCAGTTTTAATATGAACCTTCTCCCTGCTGGTAAAGGAACCGTTTAAACATGTTTGACAATCTTGTAAATAGCCCCCCCCCCTCATATAAAATAGTCACTAAACTGTGACACTAAACAAACAGTGTGTTGTTAGCCTAAAGGTTGCAGGGCCACACACAAAACAGGAACACAAACTAAGCTTGTGGATTTTTATATCGTAAAGGCACTTTTTTTTTTTGTCTAGCTTACTTTACAAAACAATACAAAAAAGAACAACAGTTTTATGGACCCAATCTGAGATGAGGATCTCAGATTATGTCCATTATACATGCACATCATCATAATTTAACGACCTGCACGCAGGTGACACCTTGTGACCTTTAAACATTTGGATTGTGTGTGTGATGCTATGACATTGGTGCATTTTTCGGGGTAAATAACACGTGTAGTTGGCCACGTCTGCACCATGTCACCCAAACATACGTCATCCTCACGGCGTCGATAGCATGAATAAAACCACAGTTTACAGTTTAAAAAAAAAAAAAAACAAACAACAACCATGTGGCCGATGTGGAGCAGCCCGTCCCAGTGGTGGTTCTGGTTGTACATCTGCAGAATGACGCCTTCACTTGCAGGTGCAGCGCATCTGTCACGCGCACAAACCCTTTGCAACGGCCTCGCTCGTGTCCAGCCGGGGTCACGTAAGGTCACGTATATTCACCACCGCCCAAGGGGAGGGGGAAAAAAAAACAAAAAAACGAGTCTCTACTACTGAAGCCCGCAATCAAAACAAATCGACCACGCGTGCTTTTCCCGCAGCAATGACGTCACGCTAAGCCCCGCCCACATCCTCTCTCCCCGCAAGTAAACAGAAAACGCTGAAGGGGAAGAGAGAGAGAGAGAGAGAGAGAGAGAGAGAGAGAGAGAGAAAAACAACAACCCCGTCCGGGCTGGCAGCCGTGTACTGGCGCGTGTGGCTCCCGCGCGCGCGCGCGTGCCTTCGCCGTGTCCGCTGTGCGTGTGATGCGCGCGTCGACGACGGACCGTGGCGCGTGCGTGCGTGCATGCGTGCTTTCGCGAGGCGACGGCGAGGGATCCGGGGCTCCAGCTGACTCGAGCCGCCGGAGCGATGAAGGAGGGAGAGGCGGAAGTGAAGTCACTTGACAGACCGTCCATGTTATTATTGTTATTTTGGTGGTAGCCGTGCGATGAGACGCTGCTGGGGAGCCGCTGGCCGACCGCTGACGTGACCGCAGGCCGCCCTCTTTCCCCGAGAAGCCCCCCACCGCCGCCGCCGCCGCCGCCGCCACCGACACCGACACCGACCCCCCCAGCCGGAGACAGCAGCCGGGTCAGGGCTGGAGGATCCGAGGAGGATCCGAGGAGGATCCCCGCAGCTCGCTCACGACAAGGAACAAGAAAGAAAGAAAGAAAACACTTGCGCACGGACACAGTCGAGCACGCCAGTTAACGGCCGTGTGGCCCGTGCGCGAGCGTGGTGCCAGCCTGCCTGCCAGCCAGCCAGCCAGCCAGCCAGCCAGCCAGCGTGCGTGTGTGTCAGCGGCGTGTGACGGGTGGTGGTTGGGCCGAGCCAGTGCCGCTGCCGCCGCCCCGGGCAGCAGCTGCAGACATGAACGGGATCACCAAGGGCCGGTTCGAGGTAGGACCGAGGGTGGGAGTGGAGCAGTGGCTCAACTGTTCTCTGTACAGTAGACGTGGTGGTGGTGGTGAGTGCGGGATTGGCAAAAGTGCGTGACAGTGTTTGTGCTGTGGGCGTGTGTGCGTGTGCGCGCGTGTGCATGTGGCCTGTGCGTGTGTGTGGTCGTCATGCAGCCGGAATCCGAGTCGTTGTTGTCGGTCAAGGATAATCTGAAATCCTGCTATTGTGTCCACCACCACCACCACCACCACCACCACCCCAACCCTCCTACTGCTGCTGCTGCTGCTGCTGCTGCAGCAACAGCAACAGCAGACAGCGACAACATGGAGCTGAGTGCTGCGGGACAGGAGGGCTGTGGCTGCGGCTAGTCAATATATCAGGGTGGCTGAGGCTGGCCGCCGCTGTCGCCTGAGGTTACAGGCTGTTGTTGTTTTGTTTTTTTTCCCAGGGTCGCGACAAGGGAGGATGTAATTGGAGCTTTTTTTTTGTCGGGGGGTGGGGAGGTAAACACAAACATGGTTAGCACTGATGGAATTAGTCATCAGAGCTGTAAAAGAACCTGTGACACTTTCCTCCAGCAGGTTCTGGGAGGCTCGGAGACACACGGCAGACGGATTTGTTGTTGACAGTAGAAAACATGAGCGCTGTAAACCCGTTAAAATGTTGCAGGGGAGGCGACCGACACACAGGGCCCACGGTGTGTGCGTTTGTGTTTGTGTCTGCATAAGCTACGATTGTTTATAGCGAGGTGGCATCAGGAAAAACGACAACCGTCAGACTTTAGGCGTGGATGCTATTTCTGTTTGCTTTGTTGTGGCGAGGTTCTGCAGGATGCTGAGATGACCCAAGCTTCAAAATGCTTCAACATTCCTAATGCTGGGGTGTACGTCCGTCTTGCCAACCTCCTACAGGAAGGGCTTTTCGTCAGTCTGTGGATTCTGATTCTTCACAGTTTGGAAACAGCTGGAAGTGGCAGGTGCTAGCTGGTCTTCAGTCCTCCTGGAACGGTCGTTGGAGAGCATGCATCCTCCTGCAGGGTTACGAGAAATATCCCACTGAAACAAGGAAGAATCAAACAGAACCAGAATCTGAGGTGGTGGGCAGCCGAGGTCCCACCAAGGTACCGTACTGTGGCGAGCTAGCTAGATAGCTTACGATACAGCAGTGGTGTGTTTAGCTGTGGAGCTCCTCAAAACTTAGCTGAACTCTGCTAACTGTTGAAGAATTATTGGCAGCTGGATGTTGTAATGACACTGGTTGAAACGTGCCAGCGATGACAACAGGATGAATGGTTTAGGATGAGAGTTTTTCATTTTAGTTGGACTTAAAAAAAACAAACAAACCAGGAAGCACAGGTACAGGCAGCAGCTGCAAGCCGAGCTGCTGGCTACAGAGATTAGGGATGATGTTGCAGTAGCTGCAGAAGGTTTTAGCAGAACTGAAGTGCATTTTCACTTAAACAGTGGAACAACACTTTGTTTTTCTTGGTGTGAAAACATGTGACGCTTCCACAAGCATTTCGGAACTGCGTTGTGTGACCTGCCAAGTTAGAACTATTGACTCGGTTTGAATTATTTTTGGCATTTTATGGGAAAAGACTTGCAGAAATTCCCAATACCTTTGAACCTATTACTGCATTTTAAGAATCCGTCATTTATGGTGCCTGGTAGCGACTATAAAGTGGAATCATTGCCTCTGACGATGTCGTTCAGAGGGTAAGGTGACAGGTGCTACTGTCACTAATACATCTGCTTCCATTTAAACAGGAAGATTGCCAACATTTTATTCCCCCTTCATTTTTGTCACTCAGCAAAAGTCTTTGCCTTTGCGACTCACTTGACTTTAAGTCACAAGTGCATCTGCTCCAGAAAGGTCAGCGTGATCATTCTGTGCATGTGCACACACGTATCGGAGGAAGGCGGTGCCGATCTGCCGTAGGCCCAACGCTGGATTCCTCCGCATGGTGGGAAGCTCCTTTAGCAGACATGTTTGGTAGGGAAATGCCTCGACCGCCTGCTGCTGCTGCTGCTGCTGCTGCTGCTGCTGCTGCTGCGACGAACCTGCCGTGCCACCAGCCTGTTGCATCTGTTCGCTCCCCTCCGTACGTCAGTCAAAACGCTTGAGTGCCGCAGAGGCAGCGCCGGCAGCGTCGCCAGCTCACACACCTCCCTTTTAAACACCGAGCAGAGAGAAACTCCCTGCTTGGGAATGCTGCTCTGCTGACTCGGGGGAACCAGGGCGCCAGGAGCGCCGAGCGGAGGACTCCGGCGAGGTGCCCGAGAAATGGCTTCGAACCCGCACCTGCCAATAGCGGCGAAGGTTTTCGGCTTTGCCCGCTGCAACAGCTGAGCAGGGAAGAGACGAGCGCCTCGCAAAGAGCAGGGCAGCATTCCAACCTTTCGCCTGGCCATGATTTATCTTATCAAGGATCAAAGGGAAACATGCAGGTGATTTAACAGGCGGAGGAAAGAATGTGGCATGACTCGTTTTCTTTTGTTTATTTACTTTTATAAATTATTACCTGAAGATTAGTCGAGTATGAAAAGTCAGTGTGCAAGCTAAAAAAAAAAAAAAACACTGCCATGGTTTGTTATTAATGCTTTTATTTATTAATTTATTTATTTGCAGGCCTAAAAATATTTTTGGGTCAAACTCAACTGAATACTTGGGAGTTATGCGAGGTATTTTTTCATGATTTGATCCCTGTGTTATGTGACCTTCTCCTTCAGACGAAGTCCTAAAAAGGGTTAAAAGGAACAAAAAAATGTGCCGGTTTGAACCTGTTAATGTTTAATTGTCTCCCTGGCGAACCAGTTTAATCAACACATCTCACTGCGGCTTGTGTTTGCCGTCCGTCCCGTGTCACGCGCTTCTCTGCCCGATGATAAGGTCAGAGGTGAGGGATGTGCCGCTGCAGAGGTGGTTTGGAATTAAATCTAAATTTAGCTACTACACCCTGTAAGCCACCTCTGGCTTCGGAGACGCACGCAGCTAATGTGCCCGTAAGCCCCCGACGTCTATTGTGAGGTCGGGCGCTCGGCACAGGCTGTACCGCACAATTAGGGTTAATTTAATTTCAGCGTAATTGGTGCGGGTTTCTGGCTGAAGGCTAGCGTGGTGTGACGACAGCCGAGTCGTCTCTCAGGCAGGCCAGATGGAGCACCGGTTAAGTCCAGTGGATTTGTATCGCGCATCCATCTGGTGGAGAGCCCGTAGAAAGTGTTTGACAAGCAGAGGCCGTTTCTGTCCGCACAGTCATCCACGGTGGGACCAGCCAGGGGCTTCTCACTGGTTGGATGTCGGGAGTTGGTGGATGCTGAAGCAGCCTCCGCCACTTGTCAAAGCCAATCTGGAGTGACGAGAGAAGCGAAATCTTACATTCAGGAAAGTTTTCAGTGATTCTTTTAATACCAAAATGCCATCAAACCCAAAAAAAACCCAAAGTCATGCTCCTGCATTACTGGACACCAGACGCTAGCATAAGCAAACCACTGCTTGGCTTTTCCTGTCTTCATCTCCTTTTGTGTTTTATTTACGTTTGGCATTTCCATTTGAGATGTTCAGGAAAATATGAAAACGTTTTTGTTTTTTATTTTTTACTTTTTTTCACATCCATGTCTTACTCTGCAAATTGCTTTCCTCCCATTACATCTTTCAAGACAGCTCCACCAAACTCCACCTCTGCGGTGTGTGCGCAGAACTTTTCCTTTCACAATGCCGCTGATTGTCTTCACAATACGCAGAACCGACGGAAGGACAAACTTTAGAAGGGAGTTTTCCAAGACGGATGTCGAGGTTTGGATCCTCAGCCAACGTGCTGCGTTATGCGGTTAAATCCTTTGAATCTTTTTATTTTTTTGATCAATTTGTTATTTGGCACAGACGCGTGTGGGAAGCGTTGATGGACACGGCCTCTAATTATCCCGTGCTGCTGAATAGGTGATTTCTGTTGTCTTCAACCAACGCGTCTGTGTGGTGGCTCCACCTAGCTGCAGCTGTGGAAATTTAAACAGTCTTTTTCTTCGAGTTTTTTTTTTAACACACCCCGCCCTTTTTCTTCCTCGCAACGTTCCATCTCGCTCCCAGATTTTTCATCATCCCTCACTGGAATCCAGTGTGAGTCTTTCTGCCTCCTCTCCTTTATCGCCGTCGAGGAGAAAACATCCGTCATGAAGCTCGGCGGAGAGCCGAGCACCAACCTTTTCCTCCCGCTGTGCCTCTCCTCGCTCCATCTTGTGTTTCTGTTTTTTCTTCTCCCCTCCCCTCCTGATTTTTGTAGCTTGAGTCTCCTGCTCGGCTCGGCAGGGAGCCCCCCCGGCCCTGCCCCCCCCGGCCCATCACTACCCCGCGTTCGCTCCCCAAACCCTCCTTCCCACCGTCTAAATTAGATCCAGTTCCTGACGGTTGCAGGATTCTGGATTATCGCTGGCCACGGAGATGGCGCGTCTGCGGCTGGAGCTGCTGCGAATGTGGGTGTTTGCCGTCATTGAAATTCATGACTGAATGCGGCCCACCTGATCTAGAACGTTCTGCCTCTGCTCTTCAAACACACAGGCCCCGAACTGGAATCACCTGCAAGTGTGTGTGTGTGTGTGTGTGTGTGTGTGCAGCCCAGCCCAGCAGATGGCCAGACATCCAGCGAGTAGACTAATTGAGATAAGCGTGCCAACAAGCTGACCAGGCTAACAGAATTATAAGCTTGTAAGAAGGAGACCTGGAAAGCCAAATGTACTCCTGCCTTGTTTATTAGTGCAGCTTGACTTGCAACCAATTTTTTTGCCCCCCTGCTCCCCTGCTCTTTCCACTTGTTACCGGCGGAAAGAATGCGTTTGTCTCTTTCAATATTCTCAGGTTCGACGGTTTCCCTGAATCGACTGTAGCTCACCTGCTAGCGTGCGCATTAGAGGCGTCTGGCGTTGACCCGCCGAGCAGTTAGCTGGCAGATATTTGGACTCGCGGCTGCAGGATAAACACAGATGCACTCGATGCCAGTCGCAGCGTCTCACTTCCATCTACGCCGACAGTGAGCCAGTGTGCGCAGGGAGGATGAATTTCCCCTAATTGGAACGCGACGGGTCGCTAAAATTGCCGCGAGTCTCCCGCGGCGACGGCCGTTTTCCATGAGCCTTAATGAACGTGCGGCGGGAAGAAAAAAAAAGGAAAGTGACTGTCGCACTTTTGTTGAACCTTTGACAAATGGGGTGCGTCGGCCCTGACAACCAACCGTCCTTTACACCTCCAGAAAACAGGGTATTTAACCCTCTGTTTACAGCCTCCTGATAAAAAAAAACTGTTTTTTTTTTTTTTAGCTTCCCGATGGTTTGTTTGGATCTTCCACATGTTTAAAAGAGCTGGTGTAGGAAAACACAGCCAGCTAGGCTTGTAACCCTTTGTGATGTCACAAAGGGTTGTTTTCCCTCTACTTTACAAATTGATTACCTCAGTTTTAGTGCAATGTGGCACCGTTACAGGCTGAAGGCAAATGGGGAAGCACTAAGCTATTTAAAGGCGGTTTTCCACTATTTAGTCACATTTTGGGAAAAACAGTGCAAGTAATAAAACCTTTAATTGTCTTGTTATATATTTACACACACACACACACACACACACACACACAGGCTTCCACTTGTCATGCAGTGGCGCTGACGCAGTTGTTGTTCACCTTGTGTCTTTGCAGGTGTTCTCAAACAGCGATGAGGCCGCCATCAACAAGAAGCTCCCCAAAGAGCTTCTCCTGAGGTGAGATTAATAGACCAGCGCCTCCATCATCCGCCCACGCACCCCGTGCGCCGCGCTAAACAATTTAGCCGGGGACTGGGGATTAGCTGCGGGTTGCTCATTAGTCAAAAGCGGCCTGAAATCACTTTTGTGTGGGAGTATGAAGGGGTTTCATTTTCCTCACTCGCTTGTGTGCTTGTACTGGTTATAGGTGTGTGTGTGTGTGTGTGTGTGTGTGTGTGTGTGTGTGTAGGTAAGTAAGAAAGTGTGGCCTACAGGCCAGCAATTTGTCGCTTGTGACCCACAACCCAGAGTGTTTGACTGAGCTGCAGCTGCACACGTCACTCTGCATAATTTTTGCATCTTTGTTTAGCAGCTTGTTTTTGTGTGTCAAACACTCCTATGCAAAGTGTGTGTGTGTAAGAGCGCGCTATAAATAGCCCGTCTTTGCTGGCGGGGAATTCCGCATTGCTGTGCTCCTCCGCTGCTCCAGCTGTGCTCTGCAGAGGCGACCAGTGCACCCAGCAGCCACCAGTAACTGCTCTCACTGGTGGACAGGAACACGGAGCAACACTCGCACGCAGGCACGCGCGCGCTCGCGGGTCTTCTCACGGCAACACATGACCTGCCGTCACATGCGGCGCACTGAGACACTTACACAACGGCAGCGGTGAGGAGGGCTCCTTGTTATTGCGGTAAATCCTGTTTTAACACCGTGGAAAGTGGGTTGACTGGAGGCCCACTCCGTGTTTTCTATTGTGATTTTCTTTTTCCCTGACTTGTGCCGATGCCACAAAATTCACAACGTGTGACTTTGTGATTGCAAGGTCTCAGGTTCCCACTTCAAATGACCGTCGAAGTGTATGGCCGTCCTGTGGGTGAACTCCCCAGGGATTGGACCTGTCCATTCTTTAGGCGCTCACGCCGCTCGCCTCGCTCAAACGCGCGCTTCTGCTAATCAGCACTTTGTGATGTCATGGACGGTCACATGGACGACCGCGGTTGGCTCTGCCCTTTCTGACACTGCGCTGCTTTTACCTCCTTTGAAAAGTGGAAGTTTCCAAGGAGGCGTGGGTTTTAGCGGGAGGCTGTGAACAGAGGGCTACATGGGGCTGTTTAAAGTTTTGCAGTTTTTTTGGGCCGTCGATTCAGCTCCACTGGAGCCTGGGATGGAAAATAAAGTCGAGTAGGAATATGGATTGCTTCCGTGGAATTTGGAAATGATTTTAAGAGAATTTGTCAACGGTGTGGGTTTGCAGCTGATAAGTATTCAAGCAAAAAGTCTTGGCGGGGTCGTCTTTTAATTAAAAGGACCTAAAAAGAGAAAACATTAGTCGCACTTGAATGAAATCTGAATTTTTAATGATTCCTTTTGCTATTAGTAAGTGAAATATCTGCTGGTTTACTTCCAGGAATAATCCATCCCACCCTTGTTTCCCCAGGAATGCATCAATAATTCATCACTTTATACTTTATACCCCTGTATTTCTTCTTCTGCATTTATTTCTCGGTCACATTAGCGTCGTTTTACAACCTACACTTTATATATCTCAGTCCCCGACGCAGCTGTTCACCCGCTGAACTTTATGGCTCGCCGTCTTCGCACCCTCTGGTGCCCCTCCCCCCCCCACCCCCCTCGCTCCCTCCACCGCTGCCAACGTTCCTGTCTCACTGGGGTTACTATGACAACCCACACAAAATTCACACTGAACTCCAGGGCAGGTGTGCAGATTTTTCGTTTTTCAGCAAATGGAACTCCCTCCCATTAAAATCTCATTATGTGCCCGAATGGAAAGAATAATAATTTTAAAAAAAAGAAATCCTGAAATGGATTTTGTGGGAGTCACATAATGGCTGATTTGTTTACGGCGCTGCCAAATGCGCTTGTTTACGCAAAGTGTGCTGGTGTTCCTGTGACAGTGGGGATTTTAGATCCCTCCAAATGCTTTTGTTGAACCTGACACCACGCAAATGGAATATTTCCCCAACTCTGTCATTTTGTTTCACAAGTCTGGAAAAAGACGTCAAACCAAGTGGCTGCTGTGGGGATCTTTGTGTAGAAGGCTTGTGTTGGGGCAACTGGACTTGTTGTTGTGATTTTGAGAACGTTTTGCCTTTCATCCGAAAGGCTTCTTCAGCGCTTCCAGATGATTGATGCCTCGTAACCCTTCTGCATTAAGATGACCTGGATTACTGAGAACCTTCACAGACACATGGGGATCTTTCTTACTGGTACCAGTTCTGATGGAAGTGACCGCACTGCAGCATCCGCGCTGACATGAACATTGCTTACCAGCGTCCTGTTATTATTATTATTATTATTTTTTTTTTACCACGCCGCTTGTGGCTCCGCCTCTTTCTCCCCAAACCTTGCAGATGAGTCCGGTTAGAGTTTTTCAACAGCCGAAAAAAAACAAAACAAAAACAATAATAATATTGACGGTTGAGATTTTCAAGATGGAGCGGACGAGACACCTCAGCCAATCAGAGGTCAGCTTTCATTAGTGTGAGGGTGTTTTCAATGGAATTTTTCGAGGTCAGTGAAAGGCCTCTGACACATAATGGAAAGCCGCTTTGTATTAAGACAGACAGACAGACAGACAGACAGACAGACAGACAGTCGGTCGGTAATCGGTGTGGCCACCGTTCATCCCTTATCAGAAAAGGCAGACTGACGATTGGTCGGCTCCTCCTGCACTGCGTGTTTCCAAAACTTTGCACGCCACGCGCACGTGCGTTGTGCGAGATATATATATATATATACGTCATGTGGAGCAGACATGCCCCCACACGTTCCTCACCCCAGCACGCAGTTAAAAACACGCCGGCTTTGTCTGTGTGTGAATGCAGGGAAACAATGCTGGTGTTCCTGAGGGTTAAAAGGACGCTGGGACCCCCAGCTGCCCTCTGAATGCTCCGAATGCTTGAAATTGTCCAAAGTTTGGCCCCTGTGACGCTCAGTTTGTGTTGTTTTTCTTAGCACTTTATCTGCTGCTGTGCCCGTGTTGGTTTTATTTCCGTCTTCTCCATATGTAAAGTGTGTGTGTGTGTGTGTGTGTGCGGGTGTGGTGTTTGTCCGTCTGCCCTGTGCCGTCTCTGGCCTTGCCTGCTTGTCTGAGCGCCAGAGATTACTCATTGGCAGATTAATGGATTGAGCTGACCCAGTAGCCTGCTGCCTGCGACCCTCTGTGGCCCACAGCTCAAACAGCACCGTGTGTGCGTGTGTGTGTCTGTGTGCGCGCGCGTCAGACACCACATGATTCTTCCGTTTGCTCCAACGTGTTATAACATGAAGGGGGTGGGAGAAAAAAAAACCTGATTAAATTTACATTTCTGGAGCGAGACAGCGACCTCATCTGTCTGCTTTGTCCTTCTCTCGGCAGAATATTCTCTTATCTAGATGTGGTCACGCTGTGCAGATGCGCCCAGGTGTCCAAGGTAAGAGCCTCCTGTTCAGTGCCTCGTGAACTACTAACGCACCAGTTGATTTAATTGGCACAACGGACGTGACAGTAAATTCCCAACCGCGGCTGCTTGAGCTTTCTAGAAACATCTGTCACGTGGCGCCATCTGCTGGTGCTATTAATAATAATAACAATAATAACGATAACAAGGTGCACTTCACTTTTTTTTTTTTATAACTTTACAACTTAATCATTTTTGCATCTTTGATTACTTGTAGACAGGTGAAACTGTCACAGTGAACATTTCTCTTGATGCTGTTTTTATAACTGAAATTACATGTCACCCATTATCCAGCTGTGCAAATACTTGCATTGATAATCCATAATTTTTAGTCTGTGAGTAACTCAGTGCAATTAACAAATAGGGAATTGGTTCAGCAATTTTACAGAACTCTAACAAGGTTCAAAATGTTGATAAAATCAAATCAAAAACAATTTTCATCTTTTTGTCTGGCATAAATTCCTTATGTGGTCATTTGATTTGTTTCTTGATCTCTAACTTGGGTGAATTTGAGGTCTGAAAGATTCAGCAACAAGAAAACCTTTCTTTTTTTCTCCCAAATTATAACTTTCCCAACTCTCTAATATTCACGTATTCAAGCGAAGCCCTTCAATTTTTGATCGATCCACTCCCCCGCCCGCCCCTCCCGTGTGCCGTCCCGCACTCTGACCACTGTGTGTCTCTCAGGCATGGAACGTCCTGGCCTTGGACGGCAGCAACTGGCAGAAGATCGACTTGTTCAACTTCCAGACAGACATCGAGGTGAGGGGGTAGAGGTGGAGGAAGGAGAGGAGGAGGAGGAGGAGGAGGTGAAGATGAGCGGTTGTGTTTGTGTTTGTGCGCTCGCTGAGTAGCTTTATCCGGCCGGAGGCTTAGTGCTGGGTCAGTAGGCTTCGGTGCCAGCCGTGACGTCACAGCTGACCCTGTCTGTCGCTCTCTCTCTCGCTCTCTCTCTCTCTCTCTCTCTCTCACTCATTCTCTTTCTCTCTCCCCCTCTGCGTCTCCCACAGGGCCGCGTGGTGGAGAACATCTCCAAGCGCTGCGGAGGCTTTCTGAGGCAGCTGAGCCTGCGGGGCTGCCTGAGTGTCGGAGACGCCTCCATGAAGTGAGAGTCTCATTGTGTCTCCCGCAGGTCCTGTAACTCAGCTGCAGGTTCTGAGCTCCAAGTCGCTGGTTGCTGCTCTAAATAGCGGCCTGCATCAGTCTGGTCCCACTGGGATTCTGTGCACGAACCTGCAGTTTTGATTCCTGCTTGATTGCACTTTATATTGCCTTCATGCATAAAAACAAAATAAAAAATTGATTTGCAGCCAAAATTGCCCCACTTGAAGATTCTTACTCCTGAAATTAAAGTTCTAAAGAATAAGATAATAAAATTGCTGTTTTGTCATTGCACAGTTAAATTTAGAGACTAATTATTCACACAAGTACATATATTTTAAATAAATATTGAGGTCATGCAATAAAGCTCTTACAAAATAAAACTTGCTCTTTATAGCGTAAAAACAACGTGAACTTGCATGTAAAGGATTCTGTTTATTGGTTCCTGAGCCGCTGCCAGTAACTCTCCAGTAAATTTTTCCTCCTTCTTCTTCTTCTTCTTCTTCTTCAGGACCTTTGCCCAGAACTGCAGGAACATCGAGGTGCTGAACCTGAACGGCTGCACCAAGATCACGGACAGCACCTGCGTCAGCCTCAGCAAGTTCTGCTCCAAACTCAAGCAGCTGGATCTCACCTCCTGCGTGTCCGTCAGCAACCACTCTCTCAAGGCCCTCAGGTGGCGCTCACGCGTTCCGCTTCACGTGCAGAGAGGCCGTGCGTGCGATGTGCGGTGAATGCACGCTGCTTCAGTGTTTGCCGTCTGTTGTTTTTGGCCGCAGTGACGGCTGCAGGATGCTGGAGTTGTTGAACCTGTCGTGGTGCGACCAGATCACACGCGACGGCATCGAGGCGCTGGCCAGGGGCTGCAACGCTGTACGAGCGCTGTTCCTCAGAGGCTGCACTCAGGTAACGGCAGATTGTTGTTTTTCATCACTTCATCACTTTCAGTCTTTTTTTGTTGCGTTTTTTTTTTCCCACAAGACCTGTGTTACATTTCACAGCTGATGGAAAACCCCTTAAACGTTTTTTTCAATCATTATGTAAAACCATATGTCTTTTTTGGAGAATGAGGTGACTACACTAAAGGGATAGTTCGCCCAAAATTGATATTTCACCCATTTATTTACTTCCCATTTTCTACTCTGTCTAACTACACATGGAAACAGCAGCGTTTCTAAGCGTCTTCCATGTGTCTGGAAGCCCGGTTTGACTCTTCAGGGCAACTTTGTCACTGTGTTTTCAGCCAAAACATCCGCTACTGTCTCCTGTGAGACAGACTGGGAGATGAGTGTGTTCATGTGGGCTCACATGAGAACTCTGCAGGAGGCCGAGTGTGCAGTTATAGTCTCGTTAGGTTCCCTCTTTCTTGCCCGCGACTGTCACTGGCCCCCTGCTGGGTGGAATTCGTTCCTGCTGTGAAACTCCATAACAGTTGCCTGCTATTGAACATGCCGCCAAAGCCTAAATTCACAGATGCTGCTTGTGTAATAAAAGGGTTTGGAAATTAGAAAAAAAGTTTTCTTACTCCTTCTTTGAACTACGTGTGGTATTTTGTTATGTTTTTGCTTTGTCTTTATTTTTCTTATATGCATTATTATCTGTTGGTTCTTTCTTTTGTATGTGCAGATAGTTACATATTTTATACAAGTTTGAAATAAATTCATTCATTCCTTAATTCATTCATTCATAATCGGCACAATTTGATTTCTGGGTGAACTATCCCCTCAACACACACACACACACACACACACACACACACACACATTACTACTATCAGATCAAAGAATGGCTCATTATCCACTGAGTGCTAATTTGCCTTTTTGTTTGCTTCTAACCAGCTGGACGACGGGGCTTTGAAACACCTGCAGAAACACTGCCCGGAACTCACCACCATCAACATGCAGTCCTGCACGGTAAGCACCGCCCCACGGCCACTGGTTGAAGGGGTTGACGAGGTTTGCTTTCCACCCGTTGACTTATTGGCTGTGACCGTCCGCCTGCCACTCAGCAAATCACGGACGACGGCCTGGTCAGTTTGTGCCGAGGATGCCACAAGCTGCAGATCCTGTGTGTGTCTGGCTGCAGCAACATCACCGATGCCTCCCTCACTGCAATGGGACTCAACTGTCCCAGGCTCAAGTAAGACACACACACACACACACACACACACACACACACTCTCACAAGGACACATTGTCTTGCTTTAGTCTGCAAATCATCTACATTGTGAGCAGAGTCCAAAAATAGACTGGAATTGCTATTGTGAGAATGGTTATTTTAGAATTTCCTGTCTCTCAGCGTTAACCTTGCAAAGTGTCTCAGCAAAAATCTCATTTTACGATCCCATTACTGCCTATACAGTAGAATGATAAAATTCAATTTCTCCAAATAGCCCTCAGCAGGCGGTGTGTGTGTGTGTGTGTGTGTGTGTGTTCTCAGGATCCTCGAAGCTGCACGATGCTCACACGTCACCGACGCCGGGTTCACCGTGCTGGCCAGAGTGAGTTCAACTTTAACCTTCTGTCATCTCAGCCGTATGTTTCACCTCCTCGTACTCAACCCGACGTCCTCCTGTTGTCTTTCTTGCCAGAACTGTCACGAGCTTGAAAAAATGGACTTGGAAGAATGTATTCTGGTAAGGCGACGTCTTGATTCCTACTTTATTCACAGCATAGATTGCAGTTTTTCTTTTCTTTCTCAGTTTCTATGCCACTAAACACGGCTGTTATGTTTCACACAGGCTCTCTTTTTGATGTGCGTGAGATTTTTTTTTTTTTTTTTTAAATATCTTTGCACCTTTATACTTCTTGTGGTTGATGTTTCAGCTGGTCCTGCAATAACTGACAAATCTTATTTCTACAATTTTCAAATAGACTTTTTCACGTTCTTTTGGTCCAATCAAGTCAAAATAATAATACAAAAATAATCAGTAGGCTTTGATATGGGCTTTTTTTCCTGATAAATGATTTCAAAAAAGTGCATAATAATGAGGTTTTACGGGTAAAAAGTACATGAAAAAAAAAGTGCATGAAATGAGAGCAACAAGAAGCAGAAAATGCACCTCGATGCTAAAATGCAACGCCAGGTTCTGAAAATGCAAAACAAATACAATACAATCCTGTAAATACAAGTCCGCTCAGCTCCAGTCTGTCCTCCCACAGGTGACAGATAACACACTGGTCCAGCTCTCCATCCACTGTCCTCGCCTTCAAGCACTGGTAAAAGAAAAAAGAAAGAAAAACAAAGCTAACCAGCGCCGGCCTGATTCCATCCAAGCTTCCTCTAATCCACTAATCTGCCTGTCTCCAGTCGCTGTCGCACTGCGAGCTGATCACAGACGACGGCATCAGAGCCCTGAGCAGCAGCGCCTGCGGCCAAGAGCGCCTCACGGTGGTGGAGCTGGACAACTGCCCCCTCATCACCGACGTGACGCTGGAGCACCTGAAGAGCTGCCACCGTCTGGAGCGCATCGAGCTCTACGACTGCCAGCAGGTCACCAGGGCCGGCATCAAACGCATCCGGGTCAGTGGGAGCATCTGCACTTGCTCTGGTCATAAAGTCAACAGCAGACTCTTCATTTGCAGCCTCCCTCTGAAAACTGGTTAAACTGATGCTTTGTGGGAAACTTCCACATGTTAGATAGATAGATAGATAGATAGATAGATTTTATTGTCATTGTGACCTGCACAATGAGATTAAAAGTGCCAAAATCGTCAGACCTCAGAGAGGTATTTACAGTAGGAATCTCACAGCGGTTGGGAAAAAACTGTTTTCCAGTCAATTTTCCTCGCTTTCACTGTCTTCCTAACGGCAGTGGCTCAAACAGGGAGTGGCCCGGGTGGGATGAGTCCTTCACGATGGTGTTGGCTCTCCTAAAAGCCGTGACGGTCCTCCAGTGTGGGCAGAGGACACCCAATGACCTTCTCGGCCATTCTGGTGACCCTCTGCAGCTTGAAAAGAAAAAAAGAAGGCAAACTCAGAGGGCGGAGCCAGCACGTGCGCCCATTGTGACATCATAAGCATCCACACACTTTGTGCCAAGTGGTGCAAGCTCAAGTAATTCAAAAAGATGGGCTTTTCTTCTCTCTGCCGAGTTCCTGATTTCAAACCAAAGCAGAAACATGCAAAATAAGCTCAGCAGGATCCCGTCCCCCATTGGAGATATAAATGTGAACTCTTGAGCTGAATATTTTGATAATAAAGATGCATTGTTGGCCAGATGTTAACACCATACGAAGGAGAAACCCCAAAAAATTACAATTTTCTGACTCTTTTTCTCCTCCACGCAGGCACACCTTCCTGAGATAAAGGTCCACGCCTACTTTGCCCCTGTGACTCCACCCCCCTCCGTGCACGGCGGGGGCCAGCGTCTCTGCCGCTGCTGCATCATCCTCTGACAGTGGAGGGCCAGGGGGGGCCACCTCTGTCTCCAGGTCCTGCTGCTCTGAGACAGGGCCAAACCGGGTGGGGTGGGTTTGGGCAGGGGGAGGCGGGGGGGCAAAGGGGAGGGGCTTCTTGGTGAGGTGTATGGGGAGAGGAGGGGCTGGACCCCGCTCACTGCTCCTGATCACTGATCAATACACAGACCAATCACCGCTGATTCCCCCGACTGGTTGGACCCGCCCCTCCTCTCTGCGGCCACAGCGGCCGATGCTGCAGCAGCATCAGCAGGATGGATGGATGGGAAGAGGAGCGGTGGATGTGTTCTCTTTCTCACTGTCAACAACGACAACAACAAAAAAAACTGGTCCTCCATTTTTGCTCGTCTCACCCCACCCAACGATCCACCAGTGGGTTTTGGAGAACTGCTGATGGACAGCTGGAGATGGAGGAGGTCCGGGTTGAGGAACTGAAATGCATCAACTTTTAACCCACAAACAACAACGACAAAAAAAAGAAAACAACAACCTGCGATGCATTGTTACCTTGGACAGCAGGCCGCTCTCTGTGGAGTATCATCTCAACCAATCACATGACGCCTCTGTGTGAACCATCCTGTGAGTCTTTCTGCTTCAACCAATAAGACGGAAGCGTGGACGTGGGGAGCTGTTCAACTTTGGCACAGCCGACTCGGGAACTGTTGACATTTTGAAACGGGAAGTCTAAAAAAAAAAGAAGAAGAAGAAGAACAGGACATGTGACCTCTGTGCATCTGAGAAATGCCCCCCACCCCTCTGACTGTACAGCAAACATTGATTGGGGAAATGTCAACACACTCAAAAATGGAGTAGGCAAGAAAAAAAAGGTTTTGCTAAAGTCCATGCCTGTGGACCCAGGGAGAAATTTATTAGTGTCACTGAAGAGGAAAAACTATAAAATGTTGCCATTTGACAAAAAAAATGGACCTGTGATTGAGACTCTTGAGTGTCTAAAAGCATTCTGTACACCCTGTATGCTGCTGGGTAGAGTGGCCTCTCCTGTGCACTGCGTGGTTGTGTTGGCTTTTTACGCTGCGATCCAATCCCGCCGACAGCCCTGTGCACTCACTCCCACCTGACCACTTAAGCATTTGTTTACATTCAGGAACAGATTAGCACTGCAGACGGACCTGTTTACAGCGCCAGTTTCCACTCTCGTCACTGTAGAGAGCGAGTTTAGTAAAACTGTTAAAATTGTGGCTCTGCCACTTTTTTAAAAAAAAAAAAAAAAAGAAATAAGGTCTGTGAATCAAATTAATTGCTGTGTGCACATCAATCAGGGCTAACATTGGCACAGCTTTGCGACGTGGAAGAGAAATTAAAGTAAAGCAAAGGCACTTTTCTGACAATCACACAAATTTAGTATTTAAAAATTTATTTAATTTAGGTTTGTGTAATTGGCAATTCACTGTTGACGTAGGATGTAATGCCTTTTTCTGTTTGTCTGTGCTTCATCAGAGACCTCTCGCAGCACAAGTAAGTATGAAAAATGAGACCACAGGTGGGTCAGGGATGAAGGGGTCTGCCATTTAATTTACAATCTCTGATACCAACAAAAATGCAAGTTGGAAAATTATCTTTACGACTACAATGCCTCAGAACCTCGAATAGGTTCTTGTGTGTGTTAACAGAATTTCTACATGCTGTGTCATAAAATTAATGGATATGAAACACCACTACTCAAAGCACTGAAAATAGATGTATAAAAAAAAAAAAAAAAAAAACTGGCAAAATGCTGCATAGTGCCAAGTGCTCAAAGACTAGGGTTTGGGGACTGAACAGATGATAAGTCAGAGTGAAAATAGGAGAACTGACAGGAAGATGAAGAAGGACTCTTATGGACTCCATTGCTGACTTCTCTGGCTGCCCATACTAACGCCCTCTCTTCGACAACTATTTTAACAATTTTGTGTTGAAAGAAAAATAAATTAATTAATGATACAAAAAAATAACAAATCGATTAATAAAAGTGACTAATGATAAACGTGCTCTGCTTCTGGTGTGAGATTTTTCCCCCTCCTCAATCAACCTCAGTCAACTGCGGCAAACGGAATAAACAAAAACAAGCATTGCTGCGTCTGCACCGCTAGATGTCACCCAAACGCCGTAAACAGCGGACACGCCCACACAAAACAGTGCGGTACTGTAACGATATAATTGAAACATTAATGTGTAAAAGCTTCCTTGACAAATATGTTGTTTTTACTCACTACACGGTTGCAACAGCTAAATTTAATCTCCCCGGTGATGCACAATACGGTTTATAATATCACATTTTTCGTCAGGCATTATGTAAGGCAGCTGTGCGGTGTGCGAAGACCCCCTCGGCCCGAACGTTGATCGGTCGGATTGCGCCTCTTGTTAAAACTGCAGTCCCCGGCAGCGCGCAAGCTTCCCACCAGCGGCTGTAGCGGCAGCAGTGGCGGCTGTTCCCCCCCTTTATTCCTGGAGTCAAGAGGAGCCCCTCGCCGTTGGACCGGAGCTCCGGTTCTCTCCACGGAAGTTTGGCGCAACTTTTCATCGCGGAAGGAGACGGCAGCTGCACCACCAACGGACTTTTTCTTCTGACTTGTGGCCATGGAATAAGAGCGGCGGAGGGGAGCCAGGCGTTCGGCCTGCGGAAAGAGACAAAACTGTCGTTAGCTAGCCGTCAGCTAGCCGGGCTGCAGCGAGCGGAGCTCTGTTTTGGTCGCCGAGCGGCTGGTTAGTTAGCATAACAGATAGCCAAGCGGATTGCCTCGCATGTCGCGTTGCGGATACTCTGTAGGAACCCGTTTGGATTTGTTTTGTCACCCGTATTTGCGACTTTTGAGAAGTTTCAGATTTACCATCACCACCACCACCACAACAACAACACCAGTGGAAGACGGCAAGCTGGCTATGCTCTTTATCATTCAAAGTTGAGCCTCCAAACTGGATAGGAGCATGGTGTATGCGGGGAAATAATCATCATCAACAATTTTTTTTTTTATGACTAAGCTCGTATGTTCATGATCATACACCAGCTAGACGCAGCCCAGACCGCTAAGTCTCCTCGTCCCTCTGCGGGACTCCAGCTCAAGTCCCTCTCGGACACCTTAGCACCGGCTATCCCCTGTCCTCGGCCGCCTGCGACGGCTGGCCCCTCGGCACGGAGTGCCCCATGGAGGAAAATGACAACATGGACTATTTTTACCAGCAGGTACTACAGAAGGACGTGAGCCGCCGGCTGCAGGTGGGCCAGGAGCTCATCGACTACCTGAACGACCCGCATCGCTCTCCGGACTTGGAGCAGGACAAAGCCCGGCTCGATAAGACCGTAGACGAGCTAACGGGATGGGTGAACTCCAGCCATTTCAAGGTGAGGAAGGATCTGTGCCTGTCATTGCGTAAGGGCACGGCGGTGTCACTGCAGAGCTTGTTTTTGTTATTTAATCTAAGAAAGAGAGACAATGCAAAGAGGTTTTCGTGGATCTTGCTGCTGCTGCTGCTTGAATCGCTCAGTTGCCATAGTGTACATAAAGCTGTGCTTTCATACCGACGCGCACTCAAACCTCAAGGAGAAGAGAGTATTTATTTTAACCATCAAGGCTGGATTACAAGATTTATTTGCTAATCCCGTCGGAAGATTGGGACATGTGCAGCGTTTTCCCTCCCGTTGGCTCTGCTGAAAGTTGTCTTGGTTCTGACAGCGTGTCAGAGCTGAAGGCATCTATTGTGTGCACTCCAGCCGGCTGGCTGTATTGGGGGGGAGGGGCTGCCAGGTTCGCTGGCTCATTGTTGTTGTGACCGAGGAGGTTTTCGCCTCAATCTCAACCGTTGGTGTTTCTTTTCTCTCCATTTAATCCTTAAATTTGCACACTCACTCACTCACTCACTCACTCACTCTTCCGTCGGCCTCTTCGCCGCGCTGCCCTGGATCCTCTTTTCTCCCTCTTCTGTATTTATGTGTTGGCACATGTGCCTGTGTGCCAGGCAGCCATGTCTGCACAGTCTGCCAGGCAGAGACGCACTGAAATTCAACTCCCACTCCTCGTTTTGCGCTAATACTCTCTGTCTGCTGCTGATTTATGCGGGGTTCAGCAAAGCTGTGAGAGGAATCAGCCGGAAAAATGATTTTCCCTGCATGAGCAAAGTGTCCTCTGTGGGTTTTGAGTAGAAATGGTTTTCCTGGGATTTCATTTAATGTCATTTTCCGAATAAACAGCTTTTTTTTTTAAGCTACCGGCAGTGAGTCAAGACTCCTTTTAAGACTAATTTTTAAAAAGTGTTATTTTTTATGTACCATTATGTTGTCCAATTTTTGGCATTTTGATGTGAATGAACGTTCCAGTTCTGCATCTGACTCTGAAGTTACCAGAAGTGCATTTGAATGTCAAATTTAATGCCTTTGCTCAGCGTGGGCGAGTCATTCAAGTTTTATGAGAGACTGAAGAACACGGTCAAAGATGAAAAATGCGTGACACGTTAAAAGGATTGAAATGAACCAGGTTGGCCCTCACTTTGAAACGTCTTCCTTCCAGTGTGCTCTCCTTTATGCTCTCCATCACGCCATTGGGATGCCTGGCTGTGGTGAAGGAGGCTACGTGGTGACACCCTGAGCCGTTCATACATCTGGTTTCACTGGCGGTTGTCTCTGTTGGGTTGGATTTTAAAGATGGCGGGACGCGGCCGTGGATGCTGAGTCAGCACAGCCGAGATGATGAGAGAGCAAGGGAAGTGAAGTAGGCAGCTGGCAGCGGTGGGAATCGAGAAGTGGTGTTGATACGTGAGGTTTTGAAGTGGAAAACCAGTCAGTCACAAATCATAAATACCAACTCTAGTTCCTTTTTTGGGGGGGAGCAGATATAACCCGGACCAGGCTTAATTTTGTTTGCCCCCCCCCTTAAACTGAGTCACTTCTCAGCCTGTTTTTTGACCCTTCTTTGGTGTAATCTCCTCATGTATTTTACTCTGTCAGTATCACAGGTCTTTTGTGAGGCAGAAAAACAGGCGGTGGTAATTTTTCGTGCTGCGTTAGTGTGCACATGGCCGGAAAGACTGGACATCAACAGGATGGAGTGATGGCCAATAATGCTGATAGCCGGTAGCCTAATGTCAGGCCTGATGAGATTCTCTAGTATGACGGCACACGATGCAATTGCAGCAGGAAAAATCTCATCTCGAGTGTAGTTTCACATTTCATGCTGTGTTTATTTAGATTTGTTCACTCTTTATGCTCCACTCTCGCTTTTCTGTCCAACTCCTGACTGTTGTTTCCCTATGAAAGCTGCGCTCCAGTCCTCCTGAATCCACAGTAACCCCTGCACACGGTATGAGAATTAACTGGATAAGCCACCATACACACCGATCTGCGTCCTCACAAAGAGCCTTTCATGCCGGACGAAAATATTTACCTTTTTTTCTCTCTCTCACTCAGCATACCTCAGAGGCCCCACAGCAGTGTCAGAACAACTACATGTGTACATATGTACATTTTCACCCAAAGGAACAGTTTTGATTAACAACCTAATTTGGAGGGGAAAAAAGATATTTGTTTTTTGTCGTTGTGGTTTTTCTTTGTTTGTTGCTGTCAGACCTTCTCTTTCTGACCGTACCCATAGGCCACAGTCAGACTGCCTGCCAAAATCCAATTTTTAGCCCATCCAGATTGAAACCGGACGGCTCTTTTGTAGTCTGAACAGTCGCAAATCACATGAAATCCGATTTTTTGCAAAATGGATTGAAACCTTCAGGAGGTCGTTTGAAATGGTCAGATGGGTCTCAGTGTGAACAGCTCCAAACACAGCGATGGGTTCTGACTGTCCGTGACGTCACTCTACGCAACGCAAGAGCCAATGTGCCAACTGAGGGCGCCACTCCAGGTGCGGAGCTGTGACGTCATAGAGCAGACAGAAGCAGTAGAGAGCAGCAGTCAGTCCCTGGACAGAGGAGGAACCTCATTGGCTCATCAGTGTGTGGGGAGATACAGTAGCTCCATTCAAGCCAAGCTCCAGGCCAGGTGTGGCAACAACTGCAGCTGTCGCAATGATATGAAGTCACACACTACACGCTACGCTGGACCACGCCTCCGCTGCCACCTCGTTGCTACAGCAACCTGTCAGATGGCTCAGTAATGTGGCCCAGTCTGAACAGAACCACATCCCATTTGGACACTGGCTGCAAGACAGTGTGGACAGTCAGCAACAAGAATGGCATTTGAGAAGGAATCTGATTTGAATCTGATTCGCCTGCAGTCTGAACGCTGCCTTGTTGAGCACAGACACCACATAGTTGTGGGCGCTGGGCTTGTTGCGGTGCCGGGTGGAGGAAGGGAAGAACCACAGGCCCGATCCTCCTGCTGTCTCTCCCCTCCTCCTCCTCCTCCTTCTGCTCTTCCTCCTCGTCTTTCCCCTCCTCCTCCTCCTCTTCATCTCCCTGATTATTTTATGTACATGTTGCGGCAGCAGAGCACCGTCTCTTTGTCCCGCGTCTGTTTATTTACATTCTGCAGAGGAAGGAGGAGACGTTGGCTCGTGACATCCCGAGATGCGGAACATCACGTCAGGCGTTGCTTTGAAAACACGGCGCAGGATCGTGACAATAACAGTCATTTTCTGCCGAGCGTGTGGACGCTGCTCTCGTGAACCCCGTCTGGTCGCCGCATCTTGAAAACTTGTTTTCTTCTTTGCGCTGAGCCCTCGAAGGTTACGCACAAATCTCGTGTGCTCCGTCCGTCTCACCATTCCATGTCGGTGTCGACTCTTTTACTGCTGCTCTTTGTCTCACTAAAAAATTTGGGCTCAAAGTGTCGTCAGCAGGAAAGAGTGTGGGGAATCTTTTTTTTTTATTTTTTTTTTTTTTATAGATGGTCTGTATTTTCGGAGCCACTCGGCATCACCGCCGCCGTTCCAAAACAAGCATTCCAGCAGCCGAGCACAGTGCGGGGATGTGATCGTAATCAGAAACACAGTGGAAAAACTCAACTTCAGCACTCGCATTAAATCGAGCTCACAGGTTCTGTTTTTTTTCTCTTTTTTTCTTTTTTCTCCCCCTCGTGTAATTGAGCCAAATCACAGCGGAGCCAGACTGGAGATGAGTCAGGAGCATCCAGAGTCACTTTCCCAGGCTTTGTCAAAGTCCAACGTATACTTTCATGTTGTCACCGCAGTGATTCACGGTCTAGTGGATTGTTTTTGTTTTTTTTTTGATCCAAAAGATTGCACTCTTCCACTCCAAACACGAGACAAAGACGCCGCAGTGCAAGAATGAGAGCGCTTGGTGATTACGCAACGACAAGGTGGCACAGCTGTCGACACACTAACCTCTGGTGCAGTGTGGCGTTAAGAATCCCTTCTGACATTCGTAAAACATGACATCCTTTTGGGAACATGTTTTTTTTATTTTATAGACACACTGCCACTGATAAACAACCCTCCCTTTTGTTTTTATTTCATTCTATATCCAATTGTGTTCCTACACCTTTGCATCTCATGAAGTCAGAGTTTCTCGCACAGCAGTGAATCAGGTTTCATCACTTAAAACTCTGCAGTAGTGATGAAACCTGATGGTCTGAAATATACGGACGATATTTAAGTTGTTTGAGATTCAACCCAACACTGCGTTCGCTCATTGAGTCTGCGGTGGTTTTTATTGATGCCAAACCCACAACTTAACTTGATCATACATCTTCATTGTAATTTCGTTACAGTAATTCAATCTCAAATTCCTGGATTCTGGATCTTCGTGTTAAACTCGCCTTACTTGTAAAAGCCGTGTTGAGGATGGCGGTGGTTCATTCTACGCATGTAAATCAAAACGTCTCGGTCGCCACACTAAAAAAAAAAATCATATCTTTCATTGTTTTGTTTAAATCTGTTCCCGAAAAGCTTTCTAAATTATAGGCACATCCAAAGGAAAACAAAAACATATTTTATGGCAACAGGAACTTAAATAACGTGGTCAAAAAACTATCCACCTACAAACCCACCTGACGCACATGACGCCCGCTCAAGACAGGCAAAGCTGATAAGAATAATTGTGATAATTATAATTTATTATAATCATAATAAACATTTTTAGCAATACATTAGGCAGAATACACATAAACTAAGATACTAGGCATACAAAAGTCATTCATTTAATGGCTGCAACACTCTCTCAAGAACAATATTGGGTGTAGCCAAAGACTGTTCTTTTCTTTTTCTTTTTATCCAAGCATTATCAGGACGTCATCACTTGAGGATGTTGTCGTCTCCATTGTTTCTCCTTTGGCGTGAAAGAAAAAGCCCCCAAACCTCATATATATTCATATTCACGTCGTGCTTGGTGCGTACAGAAAAAATCTGCCAGCGGAAAAATTTGTGTTTTCGTGTCAATTCGTCTTCTTGCTACAAACTGCTTCAAACCTTAGCAGTTTTGTAGTTGCCAGCCTGTGTGTGTGTGTGTGTGTGTGGACACGGTGTTGCTATCAAAGACTTGCGTGGTGGTGACGACGACTTTTCGGGGATCAAGCTGGTTTAAAAGCAGCTGTCAGCGGCCCAGCGGACCGTTGAGAGGGCGACACGGGGGAGGCTTTAATTCCCCGACAAGACAGAAATATCTCGTCTCCGCTGCGGCTCCGCACATGTGTCAAAAACAATGGAGAGGACCTCCGAGAGCCGACTCCATTAATGTTCCATGTATTTAATTTGATCAACTTTCAAGCTGTTTCGTTTTCAGCGTATGATTGTGTGTCAATATTGTACATGTTAGACCCACAACATTTCTCCTCCTGCTGTGTGCTGTAGGTGGCGCTACTGGGTATTGACATCTGCGGCGCCATTGTGGACCGTCTGGGGGAGCGCTTCAAAGGATACCTGGGCACAGGTGAGGCTTCAAGGTTTCTGAAACCCAAGATGTTTGTGAGTCAAACAGTTGCTCCTGGAATAAATAAAGCAGCCGTCCCAACTGAAGCAGACGGGTTCAGCGAAAGCCACAGAGTGTTTGTGTTGGAATACACACACACACAACACTCGTCTGTTCTAAAGCGTCAACATTGTGTTGTTTTAAAAAAAAAAAAAAAAAATCAGCTGCAGCATTTCGGCCCACGTTCTTCCATTTTGTTTCTCACTTCCACTTTTTTGCTTCTCCCCACTGAGCTGCAGCAGAAGTAATCCTCTGCCGAGCACCCTCCCTAAAGAACCCCAGCAGGCGCTGCCTCTCTCTTTTTCAAATCCTCTCCCTCTCCTCTGTTCCGCAGTCAACCTTCGCTCTGTGTCTGCGTTCGTGCCCTCGCAGCCCGTCTGGCTTTTACTCCCCCAAAAGCCACGTTTCACTTTCCGATAAAGCCCCCGTAGCCCGGATCGCATTTCACGCTTTGGTGTGTGTCTGTGTGTGTCTGTGTCTGTGTCTGTGTGTGATCTGTCAGTGCCAGCTTTTGTGCAAGTGGGCCTGCCAAAGGTGTCACCAGCTGTCTTTGTCAGCCAGACTGGCTGCTGTCACTGACAAACACACCCAGTCCCTGCAGTGCAGCTCCCTGTCACACCGGGAGGACTCTCTCTCTCTCTCTCTCACACACACACACACACACACACACACACACACACACACACACACACACTCGCACTACGCATGATCATTCTGTGCGTCTCGAGCAAGGCCCATAGCGCTGCCATTTCCTGTCTCTTTGTATGAGGGTAATGAAAGTGTGTGTGTGTGTGTGTGTGTGTGTGTGTGTGTGTGTGTGTGTGTGTGTGTGTGTGTGTGTGTGTGTGTGTGTGTGTGTGTGTGTGTGTGTGTGTGTGTGTCAGATTGATGGTAAAAACATCTCTCCACTGCCACTGGAATCTCCCTCCCTCCATCCCTCTGACTTCCATCTGTCCTTTCCTGTACTCTCTCTCCTCCCACACACACACACACACACACACACACACACACACACACACACACACACACAGGGAGGAAGATGAGATCATAGACGGAGCGATTGTATTGATCTGACATCACTGACTCCTTGTTCAGAGCTGCTGCTGGTGTGTGTGTGTGTGTGTGTGTGTGTGTGTGTGTATTAATGGATGCTGCTCTGTTTGCCGCTGTGCGCTTTTGTGTCTCCAAAAATGGAAGTGCAACATGAGATTACATAAGTCCGCATTGTGACTCAGCTTATTGAAGAGTTGTGACGGCTGCAGTCTGACCGTCTGCTGAAGATGATGAAGAAGAGAAAACAAGTGAAGAAGCAGCCTGCAACCCACAAGGGTGTTTGGTGTGTGTGTGTGTGTGTGTGTGTGTGTGATGTCACTAGCATCCAATGACTCATATTCAGTGAATCAGTTCAGGCTTCAGGTTCATGTTTGGGTGAGTGAAATAGAATTTCTGGGTTTGAATGTTCCTCTTGATTTGGATGTAACGTCCCAAAAATGTCTTTTGCTCTTGGCCTCTGGAGACGACAGTACCCACAACAATGCCCCACCACCCCCATCCCACCACCGTGTCATGGGTTGTTTTTTTTTTTCTTTTCCCTGCTGAGTATTGTTGCTGTTGCCAAGACAACCAGATGTTTTGGTAACAGAAGTGAACGCATACACACACACACACACACACACACAGGAAAAGGGCTGATGACATCACCCTCTCGTCTACCAGCTGGGTGTGTGTGTGTGTGTGCCCCTCAGTACACACACACACACACACACACACACACACAGAGTTTATCAGATTGAGAGTGAGGTCTTGTTAACAGGACTTTTCAGAGTTTTTATTAAACTGATTGATGTTGAATGTCGTCTTAACCCAGGCAGGAGATTCTGGACCCTGAGTTTAATGTCAGACTGACTTCAGCTTAAAGTTATTTTGTGATGCCTCTCATTAGAGTTGCTACATTTTTTTTTTTTTTTTTTAATTATTAAGAAGTAAAAAATACAAAAACTCCCAACTGGATGTTGCTGCTGACTCATCTTAAAGGCAATTAATGAACTGATGACTTTGAAGCTTTAGCTGATTTAATTAAAGCACATCAGAACAGTAAAAACACCCTCAACCCTCTGACTTTAAGTTGGCTTCTAATGGGTCACATTTCAACTTTTCTTTAAAAAAGTTGTTTAAAAGTAACTTGTTCTGTTGTTATAGGCGAATTGCACTTTCCTGCCACTACACTGTTATAATGATAATAACTACCCGTGTAAAAATGTTAATTAATTGTGACTAATTTAATTGAATCTATTAAATTCTTAAACAATTAATCGATAATCGATTGTTAACATCCCTACTTCATATGTGGCAAAACTCACTTTTTATATATATTGACTCAAACTAATGTACCACCACACGTCTTTAGCCTTTCAAGAATGAGAAAAGTCCACTTTTACTTGACTCTACTTGTCAAAAAGTTCTGGAAAAACTGTCCCTGATGCCTCCAGCAGGTGTTGGCACTGCCCTGTAGGACCGCAGCGTTCTGTGTTTTTCTTTCAGGAAGCCGAAGCCCTGCGCTTCAGCAGGAAACACAGGGCTAAATCTACTCTTCTCTGGCCATGTAGGACTTTCTTCTCTTTTTTTGGGTTGATCCACTGTATGCAGCTGTGCACTGGTGTCTGGAGTGAAAATCAGGAAAAGACAGAAGATGTGACAGAAGGGACCATCTAAAGTCTCTTGTAGGCCACATAGGTTTGCGTTTGTGACCGAGTTGACACGAAAGCGTTCGATGATCTTGACGTTTATTTCTCGGTCCACTTGTCAATTCTCTGTGACCTCTTCTTCTTCTACTCCTCCTCCTCCTCTTGTCAGCGGCGTGGCGTGGCGTCAGTGTTGGCCTTCTCTCCCTCCCTCTCTCTCTCTCTCTCTCTCTCTCACACACTCTCTCTCTCTGTCTCTCTCTCCCACACACATAAACACACACATTCGCTTGCTGCAAATGGCGATAACCCATATAGTGTTGTGTCCACTAGAGGGCAGCCTGTAACATCTTTGGCCTGCCTGAGTGTCACTGTGAGGCCTCTTTTCCTCTCTACCAGATGTAAACGCCTATTATAAGTTGTTTTTTTTTTTTTTGTTGAAAACATTGATTGTAATCACGGACTCACCACTCAACTCACTGTTTGTTTCTGCCTTCCCTCCTCGTCTGTAGTCTTGCCAGCCCTGGTGGACCGGCTGGGCGATGGGAAGGACCAGGTCAGGGAAAACAGCCAGGCTCTCATCCTTCGCTGCATGGAACAGGCTGCCTCGCCCATGGTGAGTGAGAGACACACACACACACACACACACAGCCTGGTCACAGGGACGCAGCCTCAGTGCACCTCCTAAATCTTTTGGGTTCACACACACAAAAACACGCACACCGATATGCAAGCATCATCTCTGGCAGATCGCTGCTGTTTGGTTATATACCTCAAACGTGTTTATATTGTATGTGTATATATATATTATAACATTAGTGTTAAATTGAGTATGGTAAACATTTAGGATGCATAAATACATAAATATCACCTACATACCGATATATTGAATAAAGCCCGGAAGCAAATATCATAATAATCAGCTTAAACTGAAGCTGAAGGATGCTCAACGTTCCAGGCTCCCTCTTATGGATGTCACACGTATTGCGCAAGGTCCATCTCCCACGGTGCTTTGTGCTGAGAAACGTGCAGCCCCCCCCCGGTTTGAAATCTCCACAGACCTTAAACCTTCTGTTTCAGCTGTAATCAGCTCAGACCCTCCATGATCTGTCTGGCTGAAACATGCCTGCAGACCTTCATCCCCACCCAACACACTGTCTTTCTCTCTGTTCGTCTTCAATTTCTTTTTTTTTTTTTTTGACTCATAATCGACTTCTCCTCGTTTGTCCAGTACATTTGGGAAAGACTACAGACTGGTTTCAAACACAAGAACTTCCGCAGCCGGGAAGGACTGTGCCTCTGTCTCAGCGCCACGCTCAGCACGTAAGTCACCCACTTCACTTCAGATATTTAGTTATTTCTGGTGTAAATCAGAGCCAAAGATTTCCTAAATGTAGTTTTCAATCTGTTGTGCATTATCCAATGAGTTCCCCCCCCTCTGCATTGATAGGATCCCAACAGAACAATCTCAGAGTTTGCAACACTAATCCTCTATTTAAACCATAAATCGTAGCTTTATTCATTCTCTGCAGGTCATGTGATCATTGTTGTCCCGCCCCCTTCTGTTGTCTTTGCGTCACGGAGAGCACAGTCTGTTTCTTTAGGTTTAATCTTCTTAACTATATGTGCACGGCTGTATGGGTGGCACACACGCACGCTGCACACTACGGCAAGACGCCCGTCATGTGACACGCACGGTTGCGCTCGTCGGCGCTTCAAGATGGTTTTTGAGATGGTGCGTCACCCCGAGGCCTGGAGCTGTCGCTGCTGATGGAGCAGCAGCAGCGACAGCTTTTAACAAGACGCATGAAGTCTTCAAGTGAAGAATCACTCGCTGGCTTTACTTTATGGCTCAGCCTTGACTGTTGAACTCAGTGACGACGAGGCCGCTGCAGGAAAACAAGCCCGGCCTGCTTTTGAACGCCAGCGCCGCTTCTAGCGTCTTTTTGTTAATGGAAAGTGACGCGTTTGTGCTAAATGCTAAAAGTGTCCACTGGCAGCCAATGAAGACACTCACTTGGCACGCAGGGCCATCTGTGTAATGCCCAGTCAGTGTGTTTTTGTATTCAGCGTGCGTTCCGGCTCCGAGCACGCAGCAAAAAACAAGCCTGTTATGAGACATCCAATAATAATCTACACAGCTGCCTCTGCTGGGGTTGTATGCAGGGTGAAGCTCCAGGATTCTTTCCTGGCAAGATCACATGAACCAATCTTTGTCTTTTCCTCCCTTGCCATTGCTCAGGTACGGAACCCAGACACTCAGCCTGAGTAAAATAGTCCCACATCTGTGCTCTGTGACAGGAGACCAGAACCCACAGGTAAGAAGAGCGTTCTGCAGTGTTCCCATCAGGCCCGGCCGTCTGAACCAGCCATTCTCAACTGGTGGAGTCTCAGCACCCATGTTCTTTTTTCCTCATCATGAAGTCACAACCTAAATTAATTCCACAGCACTCAAATTTATTCCAAAAAAAATAAAAAACGCTCGCCCATAGGGATGTTCACAATTAATTGATTATCAAGAATTTAATTGATGAAATTCAATTGAGTTAGTCACAGTTAATTGAATGGAGTGGATGGCATGGCTCAACCTGAAAACAGAAAAAAGTAAAACATGAAATATAAAATCTTGAACCGTTTCTATACAATCTGTGAAACTTTGAGGTTATCTCAACAAGAATCGCCAAAACTATTGGCCTGCAAAATGACGTCAAACTTTCTGTATTTTAAAATCCCTTTGAAAGAGAAACTTCCCGGAATCCACGACCCAAACAGAACATCTCCGTGACCCACTTTGGGGCCGCGACCCACCAGTTGAGAAACGCTGGTCTCAGTGGTGGTGGCGGTGGCGGTGGCGTCCCGCAGCCTGTGGTTAGTGCCTCAACATGTCCAAGCAGCTGCGTCACCGCCTCGCTGCTATTAGTGAGGACGGAAACGGGACCCGTGGTTACTGTTAAAATTAAACACCAGTTCCCAACTGTTGTCCCCCCACCACGCTGGGAGCTTAGTGTGTGTGTGTGTGTGTGTGGGTGTGAGAGAGAGAGAAAGAGAGAGGATGAGCCCGAGCTGTGTGTGTCCTGACCTCCCGCAGAGCTGCACCCCGAAGCCGAAATCTGCTCCCGTCCTCCACCCAGCGATTATCTGCCCACCCGCTGTCACAGCCAATCACCGTCCTCGACAGCCCCCCACACACACACACACACACACACACACAAAACCTACCTACCAACCAACCAACCAGCCGCTACCACCATTACCCTCGATTGCAGGGGAGACCATTTAACTGCCTCCCATTATCCAATCACAGCGGCGCTCACAAATCAAACAACTCCTCCTCGGGCTTCTGTTTTATTTTTGTGTCTTGCTGTCCATGGGATGCACTTGAGCAAAGAGGTTTTAGTGATTTCATTGGGGTATATATCTGCGTTAAAAAATTAAAAAACTCAAATGAGGAAATTTGCCTGCATGCTGCAATAAAATGTGTGACTGTGCAGGTACGCGAGGCCTCCATACACGCACTGGTGGACGTCTACCGCCATGTTGGGGAGCGAGTCAGAGCCGACCTGGCCAAACGGGGACTTCCTGCTGCAAGGTGAGTGTGTGTGTGTGTGTGTGTGTGTGTGTGTGTGTGTGTGTGTGTGTGTCATTGTGTGTCTCCATGCACGTGCTGCAGGGAGGTGAGCTTTGCAGAGGGGCGTGGAGGAGGGTCGTGCTCGTGCTGGTGCCCGTCTCCGTCCCAGGCCACGCCATGCACCAGTCTGCCCTTCACACACACACACACACACACACACACACACACACAGAGACGCTGTTATTTCCAGCACAATGCGGAGTGACTGGAAAGTGGGGGCGGGGGGTGGGGACAGGGTGGGCGGGGGGGATGCCACAAAAGCGTTGGGCTGGGGTGGAGGAGAGATGCCACAAAAGTGTGTGTGTGTGTGTGTGTGTGTGTGTGAAATGTGTGTGTGTGTGTGTGTGTGTGTGTGTGTGTGTGTGTGTGTGTGTGTGTGTGTGTCATCAGAACAGGGAGACTTTTGAGCAGCTTCATGGTTTTTCTCGGTTGCCGTGGCAGCCAGCTTTGTGTGCCAAGTGCTTCCTTGTGAGTCCCTGTCTGTGTCGTGTTGTCTGTGTTGTGCGTTGTGCATACCGAGTCCACCGTCCGTCCGTCCGTCCGTCCCTCCGGCGGCTGAAGTCGCCGTCTGTCAGGCCGCTGAGCGTCTCCCTGCCTTTTAACAACCGCAAAAAACAGCCAAATCGGTTCGACGGATTTGCAGCGAATTTATGTTTCAAGCCAATTCAGGAGCTCGGAAAGCTGATAAACTTTTCAGCGTTTTGAGCTTTTTTTTTTTTTTTTTTTTTTGACACAGATGCTGCATCCTATTGATGCAATGTCCATCCACTTTCTATTGTTTCTAACCTTAACGCGTGGCTACTACTTCCCCAAACGTCTGCAGTGTTGCTGACCGTTTTCAGCCGCTCAGACAAACAAGGTCTTCCGTTTCAAGATGGGTCCGGGGGGGCAAAAAAACAACACACTTTTGTTTATCAGCCGAAAGGGCTGAACCAGCTGAAAGCGCGTGGTGCGTCCTCCGAGAGTGTAAACAGTCGGCCGCGAGGGCAAAAAAAACATGGAATTAAGAAATGTGAAGGGGGAGGACGGGAGTGGGAATGAGAGCTGGGGAAGGCAGGGGGGGGAGGGAAGCAGGGGAGGAGCTGCAGCCTCGCTGTCTGTCTACCACCAGAGATATGGCCCCTCCCCCTATGATGGGAGCGAGCGTGTGCGTGTGTCTCAACATGGGCAGGGGAGGTTATGTAAAGGGTAACTGAATCTCCGAACTGCTTGTCATATTAGCCTCTGTCTTTCTCACACACACACACACACACACACACACACACACACACACACACACACACACACACATCCCCTGCTGATAAAAATCCCCACCACCACAAACAGTTAACTCACACACAGTGTGTGTGTGTGTGTGTGTGTGTGTGTGTGTGTGTGTGTGTGTGTGTGTGTGTGTGTGTGTGTGTGTGTGTGTCAGGGAAGGTGGTTCTCAGCCCGTTGCACACTGTGGTCTCTCACTCCTCCCCCCTCCCTCCCTGCCTGCCTGCCTGGCTCCATCCCTCCCCCTCCCTCCCTCCCTCCCTCCCTCCCTCCACTCGTCTTGCTGCCTTCCCTCGGAGCCACTGCACCATGTTGGATACAAAGAGGCTGAGGGAAGCCAGGGACCCCAGTGTGTCACTAGCATGACCAGCTCGCGTAACGTCGCGCAGGCTCGCGCTGGAAAATAATAGAGTTGGACCAGATCCGGCGCTGCTGAACGGGAGGAAGCTAATTAGGATGCTAATTGTGTGTGTGTTTGTGTGAAGCGGGAGGAGGGGGGTGTGCTTCCACGTGAAAATGCTGCAAGGCTGCTGCGATGCCCACGGTCACGAGCTGCTCGACCGCCCGCTAGTTCCTCCTCTACAAACGGTGCGTATGGCTGCTGCTCTCGTGCACCGATGTTCCAACGTCGTGTTCGATTGTGCGCAAGCATGGCTTGTGCGTCTGTGTTGTTGTCGACGACGCAGGAAACAATTGTGGCCTTTTTTGTGTGATTGTCTTCAGCTTTAGAAGTGGTTTCACGTTAGGTGTGATTGTGCTCTTCATGCGTGCAGCTGGCGAGACACACCCACCTGCCCACAGACAGACAGACAGACAGACAGACAGACAGACAGACAGGCGGGTGGCCGATGCTGTCCTGTCCACATGTTGCAGCTGATGATCAGGATTTACAGCATCTTGTCCGTCACCGCGTCAAAACTCTTGGCAGCTCCTCCACGGCCATCTGTGTGCGTGTGTGTGTGTGCATGTGTCTGTGTGTGTATGTGTGCAAGCGCGCGTCTGCATTGTCATGTGTGCTCCTGTCAACGAGGTTGATTGTGTATTGTCTTTCTGCTGGCCGCCCGCCCTGGCTGACGTGCGGTTTTGTGTATTTGTGGTCACTGCAATCGATAACTATTATTATTTTTATTATTTTATTTTCTTTAATAAAGAGGGACAATGTAAATTAATGGACATTTTTTTCTTTAAATAAATAAATAAATAAATGTAAATGTACCCAATTCTACCGTAAAGCTAATTTGCCTCTGTGGGATCAATAAAAATACACATTACAATGTATGACATGTAACAATCAATTACAGTACAATAGAACAAAATCAAATACTGAAAGTAGACACAACCCTGTAGACCCCAATTCAACCAGAGGGACCAGATATTTAAGTGTGAGTGTAAAAGTGCTTTAGTGTTGTGTGTCATGTATATAACCTCACATCTCTCTCTCTCTCTCTCTCTCTCTCTCTCTCCCTCCCACTCTCCAGGTTACAGACGTTATTTGCTCGTTTTGATGAGGCCTTGAATTCAGGAAACATGGCTCTCAGCCCGAGTCACGGTCAGTCTCCTCCCCTTTTCTTCTCTTCCCCCGCCCCCATTTTCAACAGCGATGCTCCACTTTTGTTTATTTTTGTTTTTTTCTTTAAACTGTGCCGTTGTGTGTGTGTGTGTGTTCTTGTAATTGAGTAGTTTGTTGAGTAGTTTGTTGCCATAAGCTACTATAAGAGGACCTAACAGGATTAATGGTTTAGTGTGTGTGTGTGTGTGTGTGTGTGTGTGTGTGTGTGTGTGTGTGTGTGTGTGTGTGTGTGTGTGTGTGTGTGTGTGTGTGTGTGTGTGTGGAACACCGAGGCTCTCTCTGCCAGCTGACCCTGCGAGCTTGAATTATGAAACTTTGCCGTGAGGCTCTGGACGCCAACGTCTGTCAGTCCTGAGCAGTGCTGAGCTCTCAAGATGTCCTGTGAAGAGCGCGCTTAGCCCTCTGTTTACAGTCTCCTGCGTCGTAGACAGCTTGCTATGCTATGCAATGCTAAGCTATGAGTTTTTGGTCCACTCAGACAATAACGAGGCGGTCCCATTGGGGCTGAGCCACACCTGGCAAAGGTAATGTGTCAGTGCCCCTTGTGACATCACACTGATTGAATTTTTTTTTTTTTGTACAATATATAAACTTTTCCTAGGGAAGAGATTGTTAGATTTTTCCTAAGCATGCAGAAGAAGACGGAGTGGCTTTTGCTGTTGCACTGTTGTCCACACGTCACTGTGACTCTTTAGCCAATCACGCTGCTCTGGTCTAATGGCTTCTGATGCGAGTCTCTCTGAGCCCAGTTTGTGATCTCAGTCAGCAGATTCACTTTGTGTTGTTGTTGTTGTTGTGTAGTGCTGTTTGTGTCTGGAGGGGAGAGGGAGGGAGGGAGGGAGGGATGGGGGCATCCATGCACCCATCCATCCATCCATCACTGTCTGTGGGCGCCTCGCCTGGACAGCTCAGCTGCTGCAGTCTGTTAATGTCAGCAGACGGACAGACGGGGGGAGGAGGAGGAGCCGAGGGGGCGTGGCCCGGGTGGGCTACAGGGGGCTACAAGGGGCGCCTCGGGGTGCTGGAGCCAACTCATGTTTACAGCTCCATGACTTGGTGTTTTGGTGTTAATGTTGTTTAATCGGATCCACGGCTTCCTTAACCTGAGGCTCAGTGAAAGTTCAGCTGGCCTGCTGCCTCTCTGGCTCCACCTCTGAGCTGCTCTCTCATCTGCTTCCTGGCCCCTGGGACTTGGAACAGCACAGCCAAATTTGATTCATATAGTCATTCAATTGCTCAGATTTATTGGTATTGGTATATCTCAGTTTAGCCCTTTACAATAACTGAAAGGTTCACAAAGTGCTTTACAAGCAAAGCCAAGGCGACACGTAAAACAAAACATCAGCTGCGTCTCCATGACCCCTTGAATTACGCAAAAACCTAAATATCGCAATACAAGACTGGTAATGGAAACGCCTAAACTTCGAAAAACTTCCCGAATATGGCTAAAAGCTTTTCAAGCTCTCATGAGGTTGTTTTTTAATAATAATAATAATAATAAAACTTTATTTGTACAGCGCTAAATCACAACCAAAGGCGTCTCAAAGCGCAATGAACCAACCGGGACGTATTGATATAGAGCTTTATGGCAAAAGTGTCTCATTTATGCGTCACCAGACGTGACATACGTGGTCAAAAGTTTTTGTGCCTCCATCCTCCTCACAGCCGGGTCTCGCAGGACGAAATTCTAGGAGAATTACGGCTTATGCACCTGCAAATCACAATCGTGCTTTGTCGAAATTTTAGAAATATCGCTTTATTTTGCGAAAAACTGTCACGGAAACGCACCCATCCAGACTCAATAGGAAACTGCTATGGTGCTGCAGGTTATCATAGCCATAAAGAAACACTAAACTACTTAGTTGAGTGTTAATTCAAAGCACACACAGGTGTTGTGTCTTGATGGTTACAAATGCAAAAACAAAATTGAAGTCTTCAAATGTGGATTTTTTTTTTCCTGAATGATTCAGCTGTCAACTGAAATGATCCAAAGGTTATTTTCTTTCAGTCGACATTACAACAGTACAATAGTACAGTACAAGCTACGCATTGACATTGTCTGACACAGGAATGACGCAGTTGTCATGCACAATGTTGAATCAAATTCAATTTTGCACGCATGTGAACACCCGAACTCTTTTTGACACCTGAACATCCCATCATGATCCATCGGGCCGAGGCCAGCACCAGCCCGTATTAACCACTGAATCGTCCCAACGGCCTCCTGAGGTCTGAGTCTGGGCACAGAGGACGCAGCCTCAGTGCACCTCCTAAATCTTTTAGGTTCACACACACACACACACACACACACACACACACACAGAGCAGCAGAGTCGCTCCTCCATGCCCTTGTCCTTCCCTGTCCCAGGCCGGCTCTTCGCCTCCTGGACTCTAAAGGCTTTAAAGCAGCTGTTGCTGAGAGAGAGAGAGAGAGAGAGAGAGAGAGAGAGAGAGAGGGAAGGAGGAAGGGAGGTAGAGAAGGAAGGAACCAGGGCCGAGGTGGAGCGAGAGAGAGGGAGGGAGGGAGGGAGGGAGAGGAGGACGTGAGATCTGTGGCAGTAGGCGAGTCGCAGAGCCGTGCCTATCACTGCCTCGCCGCCATTCATCATGACAGAGACAAAGAGCGTCTGAGCGAGTGAGAGAGGAGAAACAAAGCGACGGAAGAAGAAGAAAAAAGAGGAGGAGGAGAAAAAAGATAAGGCAATAGGAAGTTCTATCTGGAGGTGGAGCTGGAGGTGGAGCTGTCGTTGGCTTTAGCATCACGACCCCTCAGACGCTGCAAAGGAGCATCGCTGTGTTCGTTTTTGTTTTGTTTTTTTTGTTTTTTTATCCACAACCCACTGCAACCATGACTGTCGGGGATCATGGTGCTGGTAAGTGTGTGTGCGTGTGTGTGTGTGTGTGTGTGAGAGTGCGTTTACGTTTAATCTCATCTGGCTCTGAGACAAAGGCTTGTCAGCATATGGTTTTAAATTGAAATCAGCTTAAACTGCGAGCACTTTTACCCCAACTGCTCTGGCTTAGTGACTGGCTGCATCTGCATGTGTTGTGGTTGTGTGTGTGCGCGTGTGCGTGTGTGTGTGTGTGCACGCACGTTGGTGTCTAAGAAGCAAAACTAGGTCCTTCAAGGTTCTGTTTGATATTTTCTGCCTACATGTAAAGCAGACGCAGACACACACGACTCGTCGTTCCAGCCTGGCTTTACTTCCCTCTGCTTTTTTTTTTTTGTTTGTTTTTTTTGGTCATTAAATTCGTGTTACAAATCGTCCCTCTGCAAGACGGAGATGTTTTTCCTTGCTTTCCTGACACGCAGCCGGGGGCCCGACTCGCACTCCAGGAGGTCGCTCGCTGGCTCAAACTTTCCGTGCAGAAAAGCCCTCAGTGGATCTTCTGCGCTCGCATCGCATTCCTTCTTGTTATTGTTGTTCAGACATATTTCAAATGAAAAAATAAAATAAAAATAAATAAACGGCAGTGCTGAGAAAATACCAAGTCAGGCTTTCTGCTCGTGGAGCTAAAGATTAGTTTGCTGCTGCGGAGACGCACAAACTCACACAAAGTTTTCCTTTTTTTTTTTCTTCATGCCCTGCAAAATGTAGCACTGCAGCATCAGCCCAGTCTGTCAGGCTCCTGTACGACGCTTTAGTGCGATGATGTCTTCAGAACAGGACAAAGGCGTTGATCTGTGATCAACTCATTTTACACTCAATTCATTCTGATTCACATTCAGATTGTGTCATCGTGTCATTCTTTAAATTCTCACTGATTGTGTGCAAAAGTTGCAAAAGTGTTTGTAGCTCCCACTGCCCCCCCCCCCCCCTTGTCTGAAGTGCAAACCCTCTGTGGGAATATTTCACACACACACACACACACAGCCAGCAAGATCCTGGAGATGCTATTTGACCATCAGCATCTTCCATTGCTTGCACTCTTTTTTTTACTCTTTTTTTCAGTGTTGACAGGAGCTGACACACACACACACACATTACCTCCCCCCCCCCGGTCCTCCTCCTCTCGCAGACACACTCATTCTGCTTCAGTGCATCTCTGCTGCCGCTGCTGCTGCTGCAAAGGAAACCATGACCCCGTTTCCAGGCTGGGCTGGTTGCCATGGCAAAGCTTTTCCTCTGAATATTATGGTTTATCCCTCTCCCTCAAATTGGAATTGGGATTCAAATTATACCTGTGTGTGCGTGCGTGTGTATGTGTGTGCATGATTTTACTTAAAGACCTCATTTCCCTGAGTTGTCCTAGAAATGGTGCCGTGTGTCTTCTTGTAGGGAATCCAGGCCTTCAGTCTGAAAGGCTCTTTTTTTTTTTTTTATCTCCCTCCCTCTTCTGATGAGTTGCAGCCAATGTTCCCACACATTTTGTGCGACTACACACACACACACTCCTACCTCATTGTTTGATAGTGTCCTGCCCTCCCTCCTTCGTCTTCTCCGATTCTCCCATCATTCCTCTCCTTTGCGGCCTGTTGAGTGTCACAGCGCTTCTGGTATTAGTTTATTTTTGTGCGGGACATTGTGCACGAGTGTGTCTGAACGGCAAATGTGTCACCCGCTGACTCCGTCTGAGGCAGGCCGGGCCAAACACGGGCCGTCTGCGGACTCGCTGCTGATTCCTCAGGAGATATCTGCTGATGTCTGCACTGGCTGAGCGCTGCGTTGAGAGAGAACAGAATACTCAAAACTCAACAAAAACAGAAACAGGAGAATAAGACAAAAACCATAGTGTAAGACAAACAGTATAAAGAGAAGTGAAAGTGAAATAATTTCAATAGTGTGACGATGTTTAAGTGCTTTTAAGCTGCTTTAGGTGTTGAGTGTTGCGTTCACTTATCATATGAACTTCAATGTTTTTGCCTTTGAACTGCAGAGTTTCCATAGAGTATCATGAATTTTCTTATGTGGAAAAAACTGCTTTTCTCTCTCTGCGGTTTATTATATTATATTTTGTATATTTTGCTCTTGAAATTGAATAGAAGTTTCGTTATGATTTTTAGTGTAAATAAGCTGTTAAATCATGTTTTTGAAAAAGACATATGTTCCGTAAGTTATGGCCAATTACGATTGACCCTGAACTTTGAGTCTTATTTCGTCATAAAAACATTTTTTATTGGTCTTAAATGCTTGGTCACACTTTTTTCCCTTTGCTTGAAAATGCTTTGTCAAGGGATTTTCCCTCTCTGTCTGTCTGTATCTGTCTCACAGTGCTCTTAAGCTGCTTTTGTTGGGGACCAAAGCCGCTGCTGCCACCATGTGGTCACAGCGAAGATGTGTTGTTGTGGGTCCACAGATTTGTGTGTGCGGTGCGCGCCCACCATAATCTGGACATCATTTCTGAAGTCAAATATCAGGCCGTGTGTGTCTGTTCTGCTCCCTTCAGCTTCATTGAAACCCAGTTCACCCTCCGACCCACCCGACACACACACACACATGCAGTCGACCAGGCGACACACACCTGTGTGCTCAAGGGTTGGTGTCGTCTCCGAGGGGAAGGTATCTCAGCCTGGAGTTTCCATAGCAACGTCACCTAGTACACGGTGGAGCTGTGCATGTGTGTGTGTGTGTGTGTGTGTGCGTGCGCATGCATACACATCTACACTTGTTACTTGTGTGATGCGGCAACAAAAATGTGGTCGTTTGGTTTCCGTTCAGTGTTGATGCTGGAGAATGCCTTCAAAAAAAATAGATCAATAAAGTAAATAATAAAGAAATAAATAAAAATCCAACTGTTGATTCCTCAATAAACACAAACTGTGTTTTGCGCCAAGCCGGCCGGCCGTGTTGACGTCGTTCTTCATGGTCTCCAGCGTCGTCTTCTCCTCCTCCACCGGTCGTGATCATTAACCAGACTGGTCTGCAGGGGTTGCTACGGCAACAGCGTGCGCTCCGGCTGCTCACCCGCCCACACCTCCCCCACCCACCTCCTTCCACTTCACCAGGAGACGGTTATTCCTGTGTGGACGGAGTGGACAAAAGCCCAAGATGCAAATCAAAGCCATAAAGGAAGCTTGATTTGCGACTGAGCGTGGTTAACGGAGCCGAGGGAGGCGCTTGGAAAGCATTTAAACACAATCATTTCTCTGCTTGGCCTGGCATTTAGCAAGCACAGACACCACCGAGAAGAGCCCGGCGTTTATTTGGGATTATTAGGAGGCAGTAATGCTCGTTGTCATCACTGATGCTAAGCGGCAAAATCTTATCTTTGAAATATTAGTGTTTGCAGTCAGCCTCAACCAGCTGCAGGTGTGTTGTGTGTGTGTGTGTTTGTGGGTTTTTTTCTTCTTAAAAACAGAAGAAAGCACAACAACAATGTCGTCGGTCAATGTTGTTGGTCGTAGCTCAGGAGGTAGAGCGGGTTGTCCAATGACTAAAAGGTTGGCAGTTCAAATCCCACTCCATCCCAGTCTGGCGCCGTGTCCATTGGGCAAGGCACCTAACCCACATTGTTGGGTTGCTGGTGTTCGGAGAGGCCGCTTGGCACTGATTGGCTGCCATGCTTCTGTCAGTCTGCCCCAAGACAGCTGTGGCTGCACACGTGTCTTACCACCACGACCGGTGTGAATGAATAATGGGTTCAATGTAAAGCGCCTTGAAAAGCGCTCTAAATCCAATCCATTATTATTATTATTGGTCGCCTGCACATCTTCTGCAGAAACTCAACAAAACTCTTGTTTTTTTTTCTCCAAATGTGATCGTAATGATATAATAATACATGACAATGACAGCACAGCACAGCAACACAGCACACTGCACTGGCTGTTGGAGAGGCAGTGGCAGTGTCATGGCCTGGGATGGAGGGGCGTGGCCTCCTCCTCCTCCTCCCCCATGTCCCCACCTTTGATGGATGGTGCTCCACCGTCCTTTGTTCTGTGGTGTATTTTTAGACGAGTGTGGGACAAATTACAAATCATGTCCAAATGATGTATCATCTGAATGTGTATTTGTGAGTGCAAGAGTGAAGGTGTGTGTTTGTGTGTGTGTGTGTGAGAGAGAGAGAGAGAGAGAGAGAGCTGCTCTGGCAGGGACACAGCGAAAGTCCAGTTAATATTCCTCAAGTGTATGTGTGTGTCTCTCTTTCCCTTTTTCTTTGACACACACACCCATAGTCCTGCCTCCGCACTGGCTGCAACACCATGATGTCACCTCTCGCCTGATTGGCTGCGAGGCTGCTGAGGGAAGGAGGAGAGACGGTGGGAGAGGAGGAGAGACCGAGGGAGGGTTGAAACGGAGAGGGAGAATGAAAGAAAATGCCGGCACTTGTTCGGGTCGAGGGGGGTTTTCAGACGGGAGACGCACGCCCGTGTGTGTGTGCGTGCGCGTGCTCGCGTGCGTGCCAGTAGCCCTGTCATGAGGCGGCTGTGAGGTTTATGTTGTGCGTCTGTGAGCGCGCGCTTTTGGGGGTGACGGGCCTGGAGGAGAGGGAGGAGAACTCTCGACGCCACACCTTCCCCGAAGCATGAGACGCATCATCTGCCAGCGCATCTGTGACTGTGAGTGCACAAAAGGACGTGTGTGTGTGTGTGTGTGTGTGTGTGTGTGTGTCTGTATCTGTGTGTGTGTGTGTGTCTGTGTGCGTTTTCTTGCAGTGAACAACGTGTCACGGTTCAGTATTGAAACGTCTCCCTCTTCATTTGTCTCGGCTGGAATGGATGTGCAAACACTGACACACACACACACACACACACACACACACACACACACACACCTGTGCTCATTCTGTATGCCTGTCAGTGCACTGTGTATGTTTGCCGACCGTTTGCGTGTCGCTGGGTGGATGAATGCATTGTGCGAGTGGAGGTGTTGGGTGGTGGCTTTGGCGCATTTCTGCGTGGCGGTTGTCCAAGAGACGTGCGCGCAAACACGCTCTCCTGCCAACACTCGTGTGTGTGTGTGTGTCTGTGTGTGTGCATGGATACAAGTGTTTCCACTCGGAGATGAGCGTACATGTTCTGCTCCCATGTTGGCGAGCGTCTCTGGGTTTTGTTGCTGGTCTGATTTGAGGCACTCAGCTGACGGAGAGACCGTTGGCTGTGATGCTGATGCTGAGCCCGACCCTGTTGTGATTGGCTGCACCCCCCCTCCACCTGTTTACCCCCGGTGTTGCTATTTTCTGACACCCCCCCCCACCCCCTCAGTCGTGTGTTGGTCACCATTATTCAAATGGATTCAGTTAATCCTGACCACTGTTGCTCCTTTTGGTGGAGTGTGACGTCGTGTGAAATGTCAGGAAATAGACCAGGGGCATGGGCAAGCTACGGCCCGGGGGCACATATGCGGCCCGCTTAGCATTTTAATCCGGCCTGCCAAACTTGAAGAGGTTATGTTAATAGTCAGTAAGTAATAAAATAGCTGTATTTCATCCATTTTTGTTCAGTGTTTTAAGAGTTGTTTCAATAAAGAGCTAAATACCGTGGAGCTTCAAAGACACTGATTTGGTTGTGACACTTTTGTTCATTTTCAATTGACATTAAAGCACATGTTTTCTCCACGTCCCATAAGATATATACATACACACACACACACACACACACACACACACACACATTTTTCTCCAATGAGGTGAGTCACCAAAACACTCATCCATCTGCTGCTGCTCCGTCCCCTCTGTCACATTTTAGAGCCCACTGTGGCCCACCCCTGATGTGGATTCATCAGATTCCGAATGACCAGGAAGCAAGATGTCAGACGAGCCCCTGTGACATTTGTGCATCTGCCACTTATAAAATTATAAAATATCTGTGATCATTTCTGATTCATTGACTCCATTCACTCTTTGCACCTTTAAGACTTTGACTGACCTCCACCTGGCTGCTGTGATGATGCTCTGATGGCTAACGCTGTGCTCCGCCCTCCTCCCAGCAGATCGTAGCTTCGAGGACGACGACAGCGTGGACGGGTATCGCTCCTCGTCGGCCCAGGCCGCCTTCAAGGTCCCGAAAGTTCCCAAGAAGCCTGCAGAGTCCTCGGCTGCTCGCAGGCCCAGCGCCACTGGCGGCAAGCTAGGTACTGCTTCATCAGTTGTTGTTTTTTTTTTTTTTGCTTGTTTGTTTTTGCTCGGAGGAATGAAAATATCGAGGGAAATAATTTGCAAGTGGATCCTGAAAATCACTTTGACATCCTCTTTTTTGGCCCATTTGCGCATAAATCCGTGTGGAAATAATCTGATGAAGCCGGCCAACCCACTAACCTACTGTCCTCGGAGTCGCTGCCATGTAGGTCACACGTGTCAGCCCTCTATACCATGTCGCTCCCACCGTCAGTGTTTCACTGGTGGATGCAGAGCAGGAACTCTCAGGCTCTGCGGCCTGTTTGAAGAAGCACTGGAAGCCTGGTGTAGGAGGACGTTGCAGCCTCTCTGCTGCTCCTCTCCCGTCACGTTCCCCTCCTGCTGGAGGTGGTTTCGCACCATTTGCTCATATTGATTTTCCTTCTGCCTCTCTCTTTCTCTCTGCCTTGGCCTCTCTGTGTCTTGATTGGAAGACGATGCCTTCCCGCAGCCACGCATTCAATTTCCTGCTGCTGCTGCTCGATGCGTCCGTGTCCTGTCAGCACTTTCACACACACACACACACACACGGGCACACACGGGCACATTTGCACACGTTAGATGTGATTGTCGGCGTGCTAGCAGACGGCCCGTCTGAGTCGCAAACACACGGTCGTCTCTTGTCACTCGGTCGATCAGAGCTTTATTGATCGGCCGCTGCCACGAGCGCTTCTCCAGGGAGGTGCCGTGCAGTAGTCACACCCTGAGTCTGCTGTGAAATTCAGACGTCCTGTCGAGTCACCAGCCGAGCGCCGTGTTCAAGTTGTATCCGAGGGTTTGAAAAAGGTTGCGATGTCTAACCCACCGAGACCTTTTTCCATCACAATGTTCCAGGAAGTTCAGGAAGCCCCAAAGCGTCGTGTGCAGCATGGAGTAGTGCTGCTATTATTATTTTATGAACCGTTTTTGTTATTTTTAGCAAAATGAGCCTGTTAGCAAGATGGTCTAAAAATAAAATTGACTGCTTTCAATTGAAGAAAAAAAAACAATTTTCAGAAGCTCCCACACACTGTTCAGCTCTTTGTCTCATTTTATTAACACAACGTTTCAGTCGACAGACCATAGATCATCCGGTCCGCCCCAGTGAAATATCACTGACGATGCTCCTTATTGCCAGGAAGTCCATTAGGAACACAGGCGTTGCGATGTGTTGCATATGTTTTTGTAAACACACAGAAAAACAACCAGTGCTCATCTTTATTAATCCCCATGACTGTTTTTTTTTTTTTTTCTTTCTTTCTTTTTCCCCCCCTGCCAGTTTCCAAGGAAAGTGCCGGAGCAATAGATGAGGACGACTTTATCAAGGCCTTCACGGACGTCCCGACTGTCACGGTACTGAATCCAGACTCGCTCGCACTCGTTCATCCCACCCAGTGTCGCTCTCTCATGGTTTTTTTGGTCTTTCCCTCCAGATCTACTCATCCAGGGATCTGGAGGACAACCTGAACAAGATCCGGGAGATTTGCTCCGATGACAAACACGACTGGGACCAAAGAGCCAATGCTGTCAGTGCATCCCTCCCCCTCCTAGCAGCAGCTTTCATCAAATTGTCCATTTTTTTCACATCTGTGACAGTTTATTGTTTTTTCCGCTCTCTTCCCTACAGCTCAAGAAGATCCGCTCGCTGTTGGTGGCGGGGGCTTCCACCTACGACTGCTTCTTCCAGCACCTCCGGCTGCTGGACGGGGCCTTCAAGCTGTCGGCTAAAGACCTGCGCTCGCAAGTGGTCCGCGAGGCGTGCATCACCGTGGCGTGAGTGTTGTTGATGTTGACAGGAAAAGAAACGCTTGGCTGGATTTGCATGTTGACTGTATTTTTGACGGCGACTCGCTCCTGCAGCCAGCTCTCCACGGTGCTGGGGAACAAGTTCGACCATGGTGCCGAAGCCATCGTTCCCGTCCTTTTCAACCTCATCCCCAACTGCGCCAAGATCATGGCCACGTCCGGCGTCTTGGCCATCCGCATCATTATACGGGTTGGTCTCTGCAAGAAATAGAACATTACAAAAAAAAATGTTTATTTTCTCTTTTGCATTCTTTTTAACACTGCTCTGTGTTGTCTCCTCGCTGCAGCACACTCACGTCCCCCGACTGATCCCCCTCATCACCAGTAACTGCACATCCAAGTCTGTGGCAGTCAGGAGGTGAGAGTGGAGGAGGTGGAGCCTGTTGAGCTTGTCTCAGCAGACATGAGCCTTCATGAAATGTTGAAATCATAGCTGGCAATTTATACGTTCTCCACTGTCAATTATTTTCTTCTTCTTCTTCTTCTACTTGCAGGCGCTGCTATGACTTCCTGGACCTGCTGTTGCAGGAGTGGCAGACGCACTCTCTGGAGAGGTGGGGGAGGGATCGTCGGCGGCAGAAACACTGACACTGATGATTTTGTGATGAGGTTGATGTTCTGATCCGCTCCTTCACCTGCTTAGCGCTTAACACGCAGTCTGCCTCTTCTCTGTGGCAGGCACACCGCCGTCCTGGTGGAGAGCATCAAGAAGGGAATCCGAGACGCCGACTCGGAAGCCCGAGTGGAGGCCCGCAAGTAAGTCACAAAGAAAGGTGTCTTTTAAATGCTGAAGATACATAAATCTAAAGGTCCTTCATTAGACAGATAGACAGATGAATACTTTATTAATCTCCAACAGAAATTTGCATATTGTGCAGCGTTTACTTACTAAATCAAACTTTTCCATAGACTCCCTCTGGAATGTGAAAAGTCCATATTTTGCTTGCCTTACTCGCTCCACAAGACTCGACTCTTCCCTCTGTGATGTCACAGAGGGTGGCGATAGCTGTGACAGCACACCTATGTGTTGGTTCAATCACTGCTCCACTGGAGTCAGTGATTTTCTTTTCAAGATCTGGTGTGTGGTGGAATACCACAACTCACTGCTCTTCGTTCTCTTGTTCGCCTCCTCCTCCTCTTCCTCCTCCTCCTCTTCCTCCTTCTCCTCTTCCTCCTCTCTCAGAGCCTACTGGGGCCTGAGGAACCACTTCCCGGGCGAGGCCGACGCCCTCTACAACTCTCTGGAGTCGTCGTACCAGCGGACGCTGCAGTCCTGCCTGAAGAGCTCCGGCAGCGTGGCCTCTCTGCCCCAGAGCGACCGCTCCTCGTCCTCCTCTCAGGAAAGTCTCAAGTAAGCCACATTTTTGCATCAAATGATCAAGTGATTGTTTCAGCGCCTTTGTTTTCTCAGCTTGGACAGTGAGTTGATACAGGTTAACAGTATTAAACAAAGAATTCTTTGTTTAATACTGTAAAACCTAGTAATCCGGGGACACGGAAGGCATAACAACCGCACAGTTACATTGGAAACGCACTCGTACTGAGCCGTACCGTAAAGCCAAGAAGCGCTAGGTGAACTGCGCCCGAGGAGCTAGCTATGCTAGCCTTGGAGCAATCGGGTATCGACTACCCATCCTGGTTGGAAAGCCCCACCCACAGCCATCTGATTGCCTTTGCTTTTGCCAGATGGTAATAGTATGAAAGAGGATTAGGGCCACAAGAAGAGAAAAAAAACATTACAGGAAGTAGACTTTTACTTTCATTTTGAGTTGAGTTGAAATTTCGTGAATAAAGACCAAATTTTGTGAATGAAGTCGATGTAAAAAAAAAAAAAGAAGAAGAAGATGAAATTTTGTCAAAGTAGAAATTTCATGAATAAAGTCAACGCAAGTGAAGTGTTATTCATTTATTTTTTAATTTTGCCACTCCTGCGATTCCATAACACAGTATCTGCAAAAAATACAAAGTGTTGCGCTGAATTGCTGGACATGGTCACATTTTTACTGATGCACATTTCCTCCTATTTTTCCATCAGTCGCCCTCTGACGTCTAAATGGTCGGCAGCTTCAGGGAGAGGTGAGACGCACACACACACACACACACACACACGTGCGCAGGGAGAAAAAAAAACCCACATCCTTGGCCACTCACACACTGATGCTGGGACGAGCGTGGGCCCTTCGGGAAACATGTCCACCATCACCTCCATGCACATTTGCCTGCACCCGGTCCATCCCCCACCCCCCACCCCCCGCCTCCACACAGCCTCCACCCTCCTCGTTGATTCCAAGTGGTTCCGGTGCTGTGTTGTGCTCTACCTGCATGTGTCGTGTTTGGTGACGTGTATATATTCCTCCTCCATCGATGCCCCTCCTCCTCCCTCCCTCCCTGCCCCCACCCTCCCACCGCTACCCCGCCAGTCTCTACGGGTTCGAAGGGCGGAGTCTCCTCGGCTTCCCTGCAGCGTTCCCGTAGCGACGTGGACGTAAACGCAGCGGCGGTGGCCAAACACCGGCACGTGGGCCAGGCCAGGCCGGCGGGGCACCTCCCGCCCGGCTCCTACTCCTCTCTGGGTAAGAGCCCCCCTCCCACCTCCACCCAACTGTCCCGCCCACCAGTCAGTCAGTCGGCTGCAGAAGCAACACTTCCAGGCAACATGAATTCAAAGACAAACCTACATTCAAAAGCAATTGAAAGGATGCAAAGCGCTCGAGAAGGTTGAAAATTGACAGGCCTTCATTGTAGAATTACATACAGGCCTTCTTTAGTACAAGTCTCCTGAACGCTGCTGCATATGAACTGGCAAGCAGTCACACGGTCAGGGAGTCGTTACGAACCTGTTTGGAGTAAACAAATATTAGTTAACTAATTATTTAATTAATTAATGACAATGTGGTATTAATAAAGGCTTCTTCTTCTAGTACCATTGAGCTCCACGATAAATAATAATAAAGGCCTTTTCATTTTCAACCTTCTGAAGCTGACTGCATTGTTTTGAATTGCTTTTCAATCTTTTTTTTCCCCCCCTTTTTTTGATCCCAACACCAAAGAGGTTCGACAGAACACGAATTCCAAGTTTGCATCTTTCAAAGTGTGGAGCTCCTCGCTGACACTCTCCAGACTGGGACTGGCCCCTCCTCCTCCTCTCTTCTCTCCTCTCCTCCTCTCCTCCTCCTCCGCCTCCACTGCTTCCTTCCTGCCTGCGTCACGTCTCCTGATGTTTCTCTGCATGTTGCTGTGAAGCGATGACCAGTCGTCCTCTTTGTGTCGCGTCGTCTCTCTGTATTTTCGGAGCCACGCGGTTGCATCTGCTCTCTCTCTCTCTCTCTCTCTCTCTCTCTCTCTCTCTCTCTCTCTCTCTCTCTCTCTCTCTCTCTCTCTCTCTCTCTCTCTCCGATACAGATGTCATGTGACTAACGCGCCCCGTGTTCCTCTCTTGTCTTCTCTTCTCTCTCCTCTTCTTCTTACATCTGTATCCCCCCCTGTCATTCCCCCCTGTCTGTTTTCCTGGGAATCCCCCCCGACCCCCCCGGTGTGTCACTTTGCTCTCCTCCTCTCTTTGCCTCTAAAGATGATGCCTCTGATAAAACGGATGGTAAGATCATCTCACTCTCCCTCCAAAAGCTGCAGCTCACTTGCGCTTCTCTTTTCCCCCCCCCTCATTCTTCTTCTTCTTGTTCTTCTTCTTCACCCTTCACTTTATTCCAGTCCAGTCCACCACATTTTGTCCCCTCATGTAAGCCCAGGCAGTGTGCGGCCACAGCGCCCCCTGCTGTCAGCCTTATTTTCACCTCCCCTTCATTTGTACAATCAGCCGTCATTGCTTTAATGGCACACCTGGGTTAATTTGTTTTTATTTATTTTTGCCTGCACTTTTGATTTTTTAATGGACGTGTAAATGGTTTAACCATCCGCAGCCACTTGATGAAACTGTCAGGCTTTTTCATACGCAACTTAACCATGAGCTTGAACGCGCTCCTGACAAAACTGCTCCTTCTTTCGTTTGTCCGTAGGGACAAGATCAGACAATGGTAAGGTTGTGGCTCTCAGGTGGATGTGTTTGTGTGTTTGTGGCCTTTCACAGGGATGTCGTAAATGCATTCCGCACAACTGGAACCGTCCTCAGTTCTGTTTTGCTCGTAGAGGCGCCGCCTAGATTTAGTGCCAGAGGGGAAACTTTTCGAACCTTACGGGGGAAGAACCTTGAATTTTGCTGATTTCAGGCATTTTAAAAGTTTGAACAGCAGATTGGAGTTACACCGATTTTCTTCAAAATTAAAACCAAGTGCTGTAAATCCTGTAGTTTCATATTCATATAAAGTCATTCATGAATAAATATATTCACACTAGGGCTGTGCGATTAATCAATTTTAAATCGAAATCGGATTTATTAGTTAAGGCGATTTTTAAAAATGCTTCCGGGCTCTGTACAAAATGTGAAGGTTTTGCACTTTATTCCTTCATGGTTGTTCAAGATGACAGAAAAACCTTTTATTTTGAAAGGGATGTTTGGTGAAAGACAGTTAAGGTTGTCACTTTATCCACAGGGGGATTCATATTTGTTTGGTTCTTAAGTTTTCACTTTATTCCCAAATAAGGGAACTTCATCTTTGTTCATGAAGAACCTGTTCGTTTTCCAATGAAGTTTGGTGAAAGTCAGGTTCTCACTTCATTAATCCCAGGGGATTCATCTTTGTTGGTCAAGAAGACTGTAAATGCAGTCTCTTTACTAAACCCAAAGAATTTACAGTATCTTTCAGTGGCTCTTCATTCCCAATGGGGACATTTTTTGGCTGTTTTTCTTTAAAAAAAAAAAAAAAAAGATAAAATATTTGAAATAATTTATTCCATTGTCTTTTCTGAGTTTTACCAAAAAATCTCAATCGAAAATCGAATTTTTTAGAGAAAAAATGTTTAATTTTAATTTTTGTCTAAATTCGCCCAGCCCTAATTCACATAAAGAGCTCATTGTGTGTGACAAATCTTTAACTGCTGCTGGTTCCAACTCCTCTGACTCTCTGAATTTACCCCCGGCTGTTACTCTCAGTGTGCTCCAGTGGCTGTAGTTTAGGCTCTGATAGCGTGTAGCGCTCGCATAGCTAGCCCGCTAGCTTCTCTGCTTCGTTTAGCCGCAAAATAGTTTTGTTGTCAGTCTGTGATTTTGTTTTTTGTCTCTTTTTTCCCCCCCCTTCCACCTCATCGTGTTGACTGCCGCGTTGTTTTCTCTCCCTGTCAATCAGGCCGCGTACGCACCAAGCAGCCGCTGTCCGCCGCCAGCAGCATGTCCAGCCAGGTGGACTCGCGAGGACGCAGCCGCACCAAGATGGTCTCCCAGTCGCAACGTAAGCACCGCCCTTTTCCCCTCACCACAAAACACACACACACACCCGACTCTGATCCCTGGACTGTGAGTGTGACATTCACTCAAGTAAATGGACAACATGAGAGTTGTGTTGTTTTTTTGTCGAGCCGGCTGGAGTGTGTAGCTTCTCAGGATGTCATTGTGGAGTTTTGATCTGCTGTGGCCGCGCCATGGTGACATAAAGCTCCATGTGAATTTCTCTGTGCCTTCAGGTTCTGACGAATCCGATTGCACACCAGGTATTCTGTGTTTGTGTCGGACTGTGTGTGTGTGTGTGTGTGTGTGTGTGTGTGTGTGTCAGACTATCTGTCTGTGTGCAACAGTGGGATCGGTGGCCCACCTGCTATGGCTGTCATCCTGATCACGGTGTTATGAGTGGAAGGGTGTGTGTGTGTGTGTGTGTGTGTGTTTCTCTGCATGCCCTATCTCATCACTGACTGACGTGGTGGTGTGGTGGCCGCTGCAGCGCTGCGCTGGCTCACGTCTCGGCTTCAGTGTGGGTCAAACAACACTGCAAACAGACTCGCTTCCTGCACCAGTTGGACCGAAATCCAGATGTGGAAAAGGAAAAGTTGGTTGTTGGATCGCGGCCCTGCTCCGTTATCGGATCAGGATAAAAAATAAAAAAAAAAAAAAAAAAAACAGGAAGATGGAGGAACGGAAAAGGAGAAAATGGCATCAGCACAGCTGCTGAAAAAGATTGTGTGTGTGTGTGTGTGTGTGTGTGTGTGTGTGTGTGTGTGTGTGTGTGTGTGTGTGATGGCGTGGGTGGCCCTTTTTGAAGCATCCTTACTTTGAAGGTGTCTTTTCTTTTCCTCATGGTGAACCAGGCCTGCGTCATGCGTTCGTGCGCCAGCTTCTCCCAACATGCACTGCTTCTCCCAGCCAGGCTGCCATCCGCCGCTGCTGGTGTCGTCCGCCTGTGTGCGTGTTGTGTAACCAGCACCTCATTGATAGTCCTTGTGCCCTTTTCTTTTGTAAATGGAGTGGATTGATTCCAGCCGCTTCATCCTCAGTCTGGACCATCATCAGCCAGGCAGTGCTGCCGTCATGCTCCTCGTCCGACCCCCGCCCATACCGGCTTCTTTTATAGCCATATTTCTTTCTTTCGTTCTTTCTTTTTGCTCATTTTTTGCGCTGACTCCCATAATTTCATCTGGTTTAATCTGCTGTTCCTTCCCCCTTCCCGGCCTCTGCTTTCTTTTTTTCCTCCCAACCAATGGGCTTATTGGCTCAGGATCTCAGTCCGCTACCCCAGTTGGTGGTAAGATCACAACTACTACTTCCTTTCAAGTTTTTTTTTATTTATTTTTTTCCTCAGTTGCCCTGACCCCACCCCCCCCGCATACGCACCCAGAATATTCACTCTGCGTAACTCTGGCTGAGGCATGCTGGGACTTGTAGTCACAACCCCTTTGAAGTGGAGCACAGTGTTTTTGGGGAATTATTGGTGTTTCTGCACTTTGATTTTTTTTTGTGCCTAGGTTTAGTCAGACCTTTAGTCTAAGCAGACACCAGGGAATCACTATTTAATGACCTAGATTTATTTCTATGTTTTGTAGGTTTGTAGAAATTCACTTGCCGTGCACTGAGGTTGTGAGTCTGTCTGTCTGTGCGTGTGTGTGACTTTGGTTTGTGTGCACATTTAGATCCGTCGAAATCTGCTCACTCATTGGTGATCCACTGGAAGCAAGATTTTCGTTGCATTGCTCTCATATTGTAGAATTAGATACACGGTTGGCCTTGCAGTTGGACATACATATTTAACATTATTAAACAGAACCAATATGATTTACAAATAAAACACATTAAAGAACAAACGAAATAAAACGTTTTTTATAAAAATGTTCTAGTTGCATTAGGGCGACAGTTTGGGATTCCATTTTTCCCAGAGGAGAACTGAAGCTTGTTTGGATCACCTCGCAGCTATTTTGTATTATATGTTGGAAAGTCTCAGTATTGCTGCATTTAGACCTTGACTCATTATGCGGACCCTGAGCTTAGATGCCGGCTGATCTTTCTTTGGGACGCCCTCCGCTCTCTAAACTCTGCTCACTCTCTTTTGTTTGGCTCCTCCCTCTCCACCCCCTGGCAGCGGGCAGTCGGAGCGGCTCTCCGGGTCGGGTGCTGACCACCACGGCCCTGAGCACCATGAGCTCGGGGCCCCACAGGGTCCTGGCCGGGGCCGGCGGGGACGGGCACAGGCGCAGCCGCATCCCGCGCAGCCAGGGCTGCTCCCGAGACTCCTCCCCCACCCGCCTGTCTGTGGGTGAGTAGCGAGCGGGGGGACAAGACCAGCACGTCGCGGATCTTTCCACAATGTTTCCAGCTGAGCTGATCTCATCCGGTCCGATACGAACTCTTAGGACCTAGTATACAATTAACACAAAAACTAAGAAATAATCTACCAAACACAAATTTCCTTACGTTTTGTGATATGTTTATATTCTGGTTTCACTCCAGCACCACACACACACACACACACACACACGTGTCATAAACCCTTTTTTTTTTTCAAATCTTCACCCCACTTACGGTTCTTCCACCTCTTTCCTCTCTTTCCACGCCTTCTCGCTTCAACCTACAAGCTCCTTCCAGCATTAGCTCCATCTACAACGGAGCGAGCAGAGGAGGTAAGACTGGAAATGATTCAACAAACGAGTAAAACCAATTAAACCCTGATCAGCACCCATCCTCGCCTCCTAACTCGAAGTGATCCCACTCTGAATCATCCCTCCTTCTCAATCCATCCATCACCGAGAGCCTCCCGATTTCCACCCCTCCCCCCCTCGTTGTTCCCTGCCTGAACCCTCACAGACCCACCCGCCTCTGTAAACCCCCAGTACGGCTGCGTTGCTATGGTGATGGGTGCCCCCCCAGAAACTCTCTAACCTTCCGTCCAAGCGTCTTTCTGCCTGCTGCATCGTAGTAGCTTCACCTCTTGGGCTGTGATGAATTAACCCTGAACCGGCTGGCTGAGCAGAGGCAGCAGGAGGAGAAACGCCGAGGCTGATCTTGATGCCGCTGAATCCAAACACCGCATCCCACCCCTAAAACAAGCCTCCGCTCCTCTGGCCTGGGACGCTGCTTTGATCCTCTTAATTCTCTTCTCCAAGCGCTTCCTCCCGTGTTTGTCGTGTTGTGTTTGCGTGCGAGGCGCGCGGCGGTTGATGGTGTCGGGGTGCCCCGTGTTTTCGTCGAGAGCCATCTCACCGAGAGCCGCAACAAATCAATCGGCAAAATTCAATAAATTCAACCAAGTGTGGAGGTGAAGAACAGTTACAGTTACCCAGATGGTCTAAAAAAACTCAAAGGAGCTCATTATTATATAATTATTACCCTCATCTTAAATCACTTTGTGCCTCACCTCACCTCACCTATATTTATAGAGTGCGCACACTGTGTTTGTGCGCCATCTGTTCTTCCAGTTCCTCCATGCTTGAAATGACTGATCTTCACATAAAGGTCCCACATGGTGGCCGGTGTTTAATAGCAATAACCTGGCTCTGTTTTCATCAGAGTGACGCTGCTCCACGGCAGTCCAGGATGTAACACTGAGCTCTGGAAAAGTGTGCATGTGGGACCTTTTGACTTTTTCTAAGATTTTAATTTTAAAATCTTCAGAGGTGAATCGGTTTTTTTAATCGGGAGTCGATGATTCTTGCAGTTTGCGATGGGGCCAATGTTGAGATGGCTCTGACGAACGGTGGCCTTGTCTGCAGATCAGAAGTGATTGTTGAGAAGGTCTGACCTGTGTTAAGATGTTCCCTCAGGGCCAGTCGTTGTTGGCTCTCACTCTCTCCACACCTGTGCGTTTTGTCTCTCCCTTGTGTCTTATTTTTTTATGTCTTTTTCTCCTCTCGTCTTTTGTCCCCACTCTGTCGTTGTTTGTCTGTTTTTGCTGTCCTCCTTGTCTTCCTCTCTTTGCTCCTGTGTGTCCTCTTCTCACTGACTCACTGTACTTCCCTTCTCTTCATGGCTCTCCTTCCGCCTTGCCACCTCTCGCCCTCCGCCGCGGCACGGTGTCGTAACCTGGGTTCCGTCCGTTAGCTCGGGGCAGTCGCATCCCTCGGCCCAGTATGAGTCAGGGCTGCAGCAGGGAGGCCAGCAGGGAGAGCAGCCGGGACACCAGCCCAGTCCGCTCCTTCACGCCCCTCGGTGAGTAGCAGCAGCAGGAGGGACTGCAAATGAAAAAGAAAAAAAAGAAAAAGAGGAGCAAAACAATTCTTTTATTATTATTATTTTTTGGCGCCAACTCGACTCGGCTTTTAGTTTGATCCCCGCAGTGTATCTGAAAATCTAATTGCATGTGGGGTTTTTATTTTTTATTTTTTTTCCTTACCTTTCAATCACTGTCACTCACACCTCTCAGTAGTTCACAGGCTTCTTGGGCTCGCGTCTGTGTGTGTTTTGTGTATTTGCGTGTGTGCGCCTGCGCCCGACAGTGTCAAACTTGTACACGTGTCTTCTTCAATCTTTGATTTCAGCCACGCGGAGCTACTCTCGCTCCACCGGAGCTCTCCACACCCCCGACACTTTTGGGGCAGCAGGTGAAGGCTGAGTACACCTACTCCGTCCCCCCCCCCACCTCACCACTCACTCAGTCGGCCTTGGAAAACCTTTACGTTGCCTTTCGGAGTTGTTTGTTTCTTTCAGTTTTCCTTTTCAGCACCACGCTTCATTTCTTTTTTTTTTTCCCCAATCCATTGTTGAGTTACTTTTCTCCTCCTCAGGACGTCCAGCCAACCTCGCCGTGGAATCGCATGCTTCCGCCCGTTCAGTTGCCAGTCGTCGTTCACCATCCTTCACGTTGACCTTTTAACCCCCCCCCCCCAACCCGTTTTCTCGTCGCCAGTCATCCTCTGCAAGAGCATCAACGCCTTCTCCCATGTGTTTTTTTTTGTTTTTGTTTTAATATTTCCATCCATCCCTGTTTATCTCTTTTGTCAGTGGCGCCTGCAACATCACTTAACCTGCCATTGCGTCACCTCACAGGTTCTACTCTTGAGAGACATAGCTTGTGTGTGAGTGTGAGTGTGTGAGTGTGAGTGTGCGTGCTAGTTGGATAGATAGCGAGCAGCGCAGCAGCGGACACGTGGGAGACAAACCTCGTCCCAGCGGTGAGATCTGGCCTCTGAAGTCTCCGCCTCTCGTCTCTGTGCAGGATCAGGTTTTGGCATCAGTCAGTCCAGCCGCCTCTCGTCATCCGTCAGCGCCATGAGGGTCCTCAACACGGGCTCCGACGTGGAAGAGGCGCTGGCCGACGCGCTGGTACGACCACTTCACAAGAGCGCCGAAACTCTCAGCCACAATCCAAACTGCCCAGTGTGTGTGTGTGTGTTTTTATTGTGCGAGCGTTTGTTCACTAATCCCTGCTTCTGCCTCTGTTTAATGCAATCAGCTGTTGGGAGACATGCGTTCCAAGGTCAGCGTCCTCTCCTGCTTCTCACCTGTGTGTTGTGTCGTTGTTGTCGTCGTCGTCGTCCACCCGCTCGTTGCGTCCTGTGCATGTTATCCACCTCCGCCTGGTGTTTTGGCCGTCGTCAGATTGTGTCCTTTCTCTCTTTGCTCCACCACCGCAGAAGAAGCCGGCACGACGGCGGTACGAAAACTACAGCATGTATTCGGACGACGACGCCAACAGCGACGCGTCCAGCGCCTGCTCGGAGCGCTCGTACAGCTCCAGGAACGGAGGAGCCATCCCCACCTACATGAGACAGACGGAGGACGTGGCCGAGGTCGGTGGCAAATGCAGGAATCTGAAGTCATGTGGCACAATATAGCGCTTCAAGGTTAAGCGTGTAATATTTGGAGATTTTTAAGAAGAAACGGTGACGTCTTTGTGGTTACATCTTGGATTGCAGAACTCTCTCACTTAAGTCCCCTTAGGGCAGGGGTGTCAAACTCATGTTGGTTCACGGGCCACATAGAGGAAAATCTCTTCCCAAGCGGGCCGCAGCGGTAAAATCATGGTATGGTAATAATAACGTAATAACAACTTCCAGTTGTTTTCTTTGTTTTACTTTGTTCGTGTTATTTCAGCACTCTGCACTCTGCATCAGTGTTGGCAACTCCTTAGTAAGACAAGTCGCTATTGGCTGTCCTGAAAGTAGCCAAATGACGTCATCGTCTAATTTGCATAATTGACAATTTGCACTTGATCGCAACGTAATACCGCCAGGAAAAGTCGCTAGAATTGTTGCTAGTCACTTTTGACAACAAAAAGTCACCATGGGGAGTTGGAAAGTCGCCGAGTTGGCAACACTGCTCAGCATCAACTTTGTCTGTTTCGACAGAGACATTTTGGGGCAATGAGGGCAGCCAATAGGAGACGTTCTGGGGCAATGAGGGCAGCCAATAGGAGACGTTCTGGGGCAATGAGGGCAGCCAATAGGAGACGTGAGTGGCTGTACTTGTGCCGGTTTGCTCCGCCCCAGTATTGAGTTTGTTTGCGAAGCAGAAACGATATTGCGACACCAAGCGGACACATTTAGAACGGCACTTTCTTCCATTGATAAATTGCAGTGTTTATATTTTGCAAAATCATTTCATTTGCGGGCCTGATCCAGCCCGCGGGCCGTATGTTCGACACCCCTGCCTTAGGGTTTTGCGCAATTCTCGCCCTCGTGGAAACGCAGCTAGAGGTGTCATTGTTGCCGTTTTGAATATTATATCGGCCCCTCGGTGTGTTTGTTGCCTCCTCCAGGTGCTCAACCGCTGCGCAAGTGCCAACTGGTCCGAGAGAAAGGAGGGGCTGCTGGGCCTGCAGGCGCTGCTCAAGAACCAGCGCACCCTCAGGTGGGCCACGTGAAAACAAAAAGCGCTCTTTCAAAAGAAGCAAATCTCTCGTGGATGTTCACCGGCGGTGTTGTTGTCCTTCCGCAGCCGGGTGGAGTTGAAGAGGCTGTGCGAGATCTTCACCAGGATGTTCGCCGACCCGCACAGCAAGGTATGTGTGGGTGTGTGTGTGTGTGTGTGTGCGTGCGTTGGTGTGTGTATGTGTGTGCATGCAGCCTGAGTGGCCACGGAGGCGGACACACACACACACACACACACCCAGTCTCAGCATCATCTCGTACAGGTTCATTCACTCATCATCATTCACCTACTTTGATTTGATTTGATTTTTTTTTTTTACCCCTGTCAGTCGTCACTGTACCGGATTCTGCCAAAACAAAAGTCCAGGATCTTTGTCTCAACGAAACGCACACACGTATACACATCACTCACACACGCACACATATTAGATGAACTTTATTCCAGACTCAGGTCCACATTAAAAAAATGAAAAATAAGTACAAAAAAAAAACCCCACAGACACACATAACACAACACAAGTTTAAAACGCATACACACATCTATTTCAATGCTTCCAGAGGTATGACAAATATTGTGTGTCACTTTGAGCAGGCACCGTTAGGGCCATGCTGACTCCACTCTTTGACTGGCTAAGTTGTCGTATAAAACTGTACATAAACTTTCTAAGAACAGCGTGAACAGTGGGAACGTTACTGCTTACAAACATATAAGCCGGGTAACCAGTACTTCATGATATGCCTCCTGCCACTATCCCAGCACCACAGGTGTTCAGTATACAATGAATTACAGTAGAACCTAAACAAAGCAATCTTGACATCATCAGTACACTTATTAAATATAAAGTATTAATATTAATATTGAAAGTGACATCTGCAAATGTTCTTTTTGTTAATGTTTAAATAATAAATAAAACAAAACAAAACATACATCAACAACACACAACTCACACACTCACAGACACGAGGCATGCAGAGTGTGCGACTCTAACGGCATGTGTCACTGCCGCGTGTGCGTGTGACCTCACACCAGCCGCCGCCCCTCCTGGTTGGCTCTCTCACCGTTTGACAGCCCTCTGCTGGCTGCTGCGTTCACTGCATCCCACTGCCACCTGCTTTTTTTTTTTTTTTTCACTCTCCTCTCACTGCGGCTGCGACCCGCAGCAAAAACACTGACTGCACACGTGCGCGCGCACACTCTCTCACACACACACACACACACACACACACTCACTCTCACACACACACGCACAGATGGAAGCGTGCACACCAGCGTGCGGGGCTGCCGGCTCTCCTCTCTTGACTAACCAGCTGCGGTTCCGCCTCCTTCTTCTCTAATATGCGCCACTCACTCGTCTCTGGCCGCTTCTCGAGGCGTGTGCGTCCTCGTCTCACACACACGTCGGCACCTCCTCCTCCTCCTCTTCCTCCTTCTCCTCTACCGCTCTTTCAAACCCTTGACGTTTGACGATTTGATGACTTGCAGCGAGACTCCGGCAGGGTGTACGGCACGGCAGAATCCGGTATAAGCTCAGCCTCCTTCAAGGTACCGCATCTCACCCCGGATCCTCGTCCTCATCCTCCTCTTCATCACACAGCACTCCCACTTTTCCTCCTCCACGTTTTTACTTTCTCATTCTCAGCTCTTAAGTCTATATCTTTTTTCTTTTTTTCTTGTTTTTTTTTTTTTTTTTACAAATCTTGACACAACATTTTTTTATTGCTCTTCTCTGTTTGCCTCAAATGTTGACTCTCGGTGCAGTTTGTCAGTAAATGCTGTGAGTGAACTGGTGCACTCCTCTACGTCCAGGTATGTTCCCCCCCCCCCACCGCTCAGGATGCTAACAGATGTGTCTCTCTCTCTCTCTCTCTCTCTCTCTCTCCCTCTCTCCCTCCCTCATGCCACCTCTCACTGGAACTCTCTGTAGAGAGTAAGTTTGGCCGGTCGCTGTTCCCGTGTGTGTTTTGGGTCTGTGCTGTTGTCAGTGATCTCCTGGAGTTTTGGGGCAAATCACTCACAAAACTAACTCCCCAAGACCGTGTTGCCTGTGATTACGTTGCTGAGGATGCATGAAGATGCAAGACACTCATCTTGACTTTGAATTGTGATTTATTGTCTCAAGTTCCCATATTATGCTTTTTTTTCCCCCTTGTGATCTGGTTGCACAAATTTTTTTTTTTTACTGACACTGAAATACTGTCCATCCTACTTCATTTGCTAGCTTGACCCTTTTGTGATGTCACAAAGGTGAACACTTTTTTTCACATCATTTTCTTTGTCCTCTTCCAAACATATGCATGAAAAATATATTATTATTATTATTATATTAATAATTGTTATATTATTATAATAATTATATTATTATTATAAAAAAATATAATAATGATAATAATAATAATAATAATAATGTGTTTTGATTGCTGATTGGGATTAAAAGTGTGCTTCCGCAGTTGTGCCTGGATAACCACTAACTTCATATATACAGTATGTACGTAGCCAAATGCTGCTGTGCATGCATGTGTTCTTCTAAAAGGGAGTTGCTTATCTTCCTCTAGAGTTCATCTTTTTGTTCGTGTGTGTGTGTGTGTGTGTGTGTGTGTGTGTGTGTGTGTGTGTGTGTGTGTGCGCGCGTGCAGGTGTTCAGCATGTTCCTGGAGACGTTGGTCGACTTCATCCTGGTCCATAAGGAGGACCTGCAGGACTGGCTCTTCGTGCTGCTGACTCAGCTGCTGAAGAAGATGGGTGCCGACCTGCTGGGCTCGGTGCAGGCCAAAGTTCAGAAAGCGCTGGACGTCACACGGTTGGTGGCACCGCGACACTCGGATCTTCCCCTGTCTGGGTTCTTTTTTTGTCTGTACGCGCAGGGGGGAAAATTTTAATGGCGGCTCTTTGACTTTGCTCCTGGCAGAGAGTCTTTCCCCAACGACCTCCAGTTCACCATCCTCATGAGGTTCACCGTGGACCAGACGCAGACGCCCAACCTGAAGGTGAGAGCATGTTTATGGTGTGCGCTTGTTTTCTGTAACCCATTAAGGCCTCTAGGGGGCGAGGGAGGGTGGGGGGCGCTGACCAGCGGCACAAGGGAGCCGAGTGTCTGCAGGTCTGGACTGATTATTGTCCAATCTGAGGGACTTGAGTCACCACGATGCATGAAACTGCATGGCGTCGTCTCTTCAAGCTTCACGAGACCCCAAACCCTGGCCTGTGATTGGACAGCGGTTCCATGCAGCCACTCCCCTGGCTTTCTGACCCCTCCTGTGAGCCCCTCCCTCTCCACCAGCTCGTACCCTCACGCCAACCCTGCCCTCGCCTGTCAACACATTGAAAGCTGTCAGTTGTCGTAGCATGATTTCACCAGTTTTAGGAGGCAAATCTCAGAAATAGTTTTACACAACTGAAGTAAGGATGAGTTCACCACTGACGTCTTCTTAAATGGCTTTTTTTTTTGCAGAAACCATTGAGTAAGTTCATATTTACACTACCAGTCAGAGGTTTGGACTCACCCTATGAATTGGATGACTACTGACATTGCAGTTTCTCACTGAAGGCATCAAAACTACGTATGAACACAAATGGAATTATGGAGGAAACAATAGGTGTCAAACAACTTCTTTTATATTGAAATTCTTCAAAATAGCCACCTTTCATAAAAAGCATATTTAGAGTTATTTGATGTGTTTTTCTTTGCTTTATAATTACATATATCTGCTCATGTATTTGTTATCTTCAGCATCTATCTGCAGTGTAGAAAGTTGTTAAGATAAAAAAAAAATTGCATGAGAAGTTGTGTCCAAACTTTTGACTGGTCGCGTATGACAACTCAGTTAGCCAATAAGAACACAGCAGATCTTTTTGAAACAGAAGACATGCACTTTTTCTTCAATTTCATGCCAGCAGGGTCTTTTTTTTTTTTTTTTTTTTCTTAGAATCTTTTTTTTTTTTTATCAGGATTTGGACTTCAACACAAAGAAAAAAAGAGTTTAGCTGCATTATTTGAAAAATTAACTTCGACTACAAGTGCAGGGGTCATCCATCCAAACAGTCGCATGAAGCCCTTCACCAGAGACTCCTCACTACTTCCTCCCTGCCTCCTTCCTCCTCCTCCTCTCCTCCCCTCCCCCACCCCTCCACCTCTGTCTCCCACCGTTGATTGACGCGGTGCCTCTCCTCTCTCTCTCTGAAGCCTGTTCGGAGCTCGTGTTGCGGGCGAGGGCGATGCAGGGGAGGGTCCGGGGTAAAATTGTTCCCCCCCAGAGTGCGGCGCCACGCCTGCTCTCTAGACGAGCAGGCCGCAGCCTGGAGCCAGTCCTCCCAGGTCAGTGCGCTCCGGGGGGAGCAATTGTGTGGCGCACGCGAGCGCGATGCTGCTGCTGCTGCTGCTGCTGCTGTGTGAGCGAGGAGGAGGTGGTGGCGGAGGTTCTGCTTGTGGAGGCAGCGGAGCGATTCGAGAGGCCATTCAGTGCTGGTTGTTGTCCAGAGTCTGCAGTCAGCGTTTGCATTTCTCAAGTCAAGTCACGTTTTTATCCGTTTTCATTTTGAACATTATTTTTTCGGACGCATGGTTTCCAAGGCATCTTCACTGACTCATCCTTTTGGTTCCCAGACCTGCAGAAGATGCAACGGTCTGCTGCAGCCGCTGACGATGTTCTCTCATGTCTTTTCTCTTTTGTTGTTTCGCCATGTGTGCGTTCCTGCAGGTGAATAGTGGCCATGCCGTCGTAGAATCGTCTCGCAAATGATTCTATAACTTCCTTGTTTTGTTTTGTTTTTTTTCTCCTTCTTCTCCAGGTGAAGGTGGCCATCCTGAAATACATTGAGACGCTGACGTTGCAGATGGAAGCCCCGGACTTTGTGAACTCCAGTGAGACCAGGCTGGCCGTCTCCCGCATCATCACCTGGACCACCGAGCCCAAGAGCTCCGACGTCAGAAAGGTGATGACCTGGAACGCTGCCGCTGCATCGCTCTAAACAAGAAGGAAGCTTCATCCTGGTCGTAGATGGGCGATCCACAGAAATGCTGCAGGTTCTTCCCGATGTCTCCCTGACTGACTGGGGGCCCTGACTGTCCTCTGTGTTTTGCAGGCTGCCCAGTCGGTGCTGATCTCTCTGTTCCAGCTCAACACCCCCGAGTTCAGCATGCTGCTGGCCGCTCTACCCAAAACCTTCCAGGACGGAGCCACCAAGCTGCTTCAGAACCACCTGAAGAACACCGGCAACGTAGCACAGGTGAGACTCACGACTCACAACCTTTTTTTCCTTTTCTTTTTTCCTGCACTTTCACACCACAGAAACCTTTTTCATTCGGCTTCCTCAGGCTCCGATGGGCAGCCCTCTCACTCGCCACACCCCCCGATCTCCAGCCAGCTGGTCCAGCCCGGTCACCTCTCCCACCAACACCTCCCACAACACCCCCTCACCAAGGTAACGCACACAAACACACACAAAGCTCCTTTGATAAACCTCAGTCCTCTGGGGAATTTTGCTGTAACCATAAAACCTGAAATATATTTGCTTTTTTGGGGGGAATTTGTAATGGTTTTTGTTTTATGGTTTTAACCCCCTTATAAAAAAAAGGGAGGAAGAGGGATCTGAGCACGGATAATTCTGGTATACTATTTAAGAACTTAGAACATAGAACTGCTCGAAAAAAATACATTTTTATGATTGACTGAACAGCAACAGGTGGAATAACATCCCTGCCACTCGCACAGTGCACGTATCCAGCATACAGGACTATAAAAGTCTAGTGCCTGGACAGGGGTGCATCCTAAATGTACCAAAAAAACCCAAAACTGACTTCTGTTCTGTCTCCCTCGTCCCCGTGCAGTGCATTCGACTACGACACGGAGAACATGAACTCGGAGGACATCTACAGCTCCCTGAAAGGCGTCACCGAGGCCATTCAGAACTTCAGCGTGCGCAGCCAGGAGGACATGAACGAGCCAGTCCAACGGCGCGAGGGAGAGGAGGTCAGTGGAGCGAAGCGTCTCCGTCTGTCCGGGACGGAGTCAGGAAGCGTCCCGTTAGGAACCACCTGCCTCCAAACAAGGGCTGGCCACCACAGAATTTCTTTTTTTTTTTTTTTGTGATGAATTTTTTTCTTTTTCCTTCCATAAATTTAGCCTCAGCTCATATTTGCACCATGTGACCAAGCTGGGCAAAGACAGTTATTTTTAGAGCAATGAAAGAGTGGAAATGACTCCCAAATGATGTCATTCAACAGTAGAACATGACTGATTTTAAAATGAAATTAAAAGACGACTACTAGACAAGAACTTTGATTGATTTTTATTTTTTTATTTAGTTTTTTATTGACATTTAGAAACAGACATTCAACACTTACACATCATGCAAACATACTTATCATATTTTTTGCCTGTCCTAAATGTCAGGAGAATATTTTCATTTATAATACAAACAAAAGGAACAGTTGCAGCTTCAAACTAAAATTAAAAAAAAAACAAAAAAAAAAAAACAACTTTGATTTATTAACAGCTCATGGAGTCATTCAGAGTCTTGTGACAGTGACATTTTGGATGGACAGATTATGGGCAGAAAGCAATGGAGGAGCATCTGTGTATTGTTTGTGTTGTTTACCTGTACTGGTGTGAATGGATGCACTCTGGGTGTGTTGTCATGCGATGTATGTTGTGCTGTGATGTTAATTTGTGATGTTTGAATAACAAACCATAAACCTAAAGCATGTGACCGAGTTTCCTGCCGGCTGCCTTAGTGCTGTGAGTCAGGACAGACATGCAGCTGTACGTGTCTGGAGGCAGCAGCATGTTTGGATGTCGCTTTCACGCCGACACTCATAATTGAGACACGCGCCTTACACATTCTGCACATGACCCTGACACACGATCTGTGTGTCAGGAGAGAGCCCTGCTTCCCTGCGGCGTAACAACTCTCACACACACACACACACTCGATATGTTAATGGGACGGTCAACTGTGAAGGTGTTTACTGTTCCGTCGATCCGACCGGGAGCTTCTCTCTCCTTTTCAAGTCTGTAAACCGCGCATCACGCATATCAGTCATATCAGTCATATCAGTCTGTGCTCGGATCCGGTTCAGCGCGGCCGGCCCACTTATTTTTAAGGGCTCGGCGTGCTTCAGTGCAGAACTTCTGACCCGCCGACGCCCCACCCCCACCCCCGACATGCATCTGAAATCCAACCGTCATTCATTATTCATTTGTATGTAATTATCAATTATCATAAGGAGGCTACAAAGCATCAGTTTTAGCAGGAAACGGAAAGTCAGCGTTTTAATGGAGCGCTGTAAACAGAGGGCTAAACATGCTGGGGGGTTTTTTGTGTTCTTGTTTTTGAGATCCAGAGAGTTTTGCAGGAAAATGAGGAGGGCAACTCTGCTTCCCTGGACATTCAACTTGGAAAAATAAAAACCAAGCGATGGCTCCTTCCAATGAACGTGGCCTGAAACTCTGCTTTCTTCCTCCCCTCCAGGGCGATGGCGGGATGGATGGCCGAGCGTCGGACATCATGGACGGAGGTCGCATGGCTCTGGACAACAAGACGTCCCTCCTGAACACCACCCTGCTCTCCTCCAGCCCCCGGGGAGCCCGCGAGCACTTCCTAGACTCTCCCTACAAACACCGCAGCAAAGACACCAGCATGGACGATTCGGATCAGCTCAGTGACGGTACGCGGCCCAAAGGGCACAGACACACGCTCATCATCATCATCACCACAACGTGACAACACACCTGTGTTTTGGCTTTGTGCTCTTGCAGACCGAAGTCTGGACCAGTCGGAGCTGGTGGCCGAGCTGCTGAAGGAGCTGTCCAATCACAACGAGCGTGTGGAGGAGAGGAAGGCGGCGCTGTGCGAGCTGCTCAAGCTCATCCGAGACAACACGCTGCAAGTGTGGGACGAGCACTTCAAGACCATCCTGCTGCTGCTGCTGGAAACCATGGGAGACCGAGAGGTAAACGCCTCCTTTTCCAAAACAAATGCCCAAGATTTAACTCTTTTACTCCTTCTTTAAACTGCGCTTTATGATGCCTTTTTTTTTTTTTTTTTTTTAACTCTTCCAGCACGTCATCCGAACGCTGGCCCTGCGAGTGCTGAGGGAGATCCTCAGCAAGCAGCCCTGGAGGTTCAAGAACTATGCAGAGCTCACCATCATGAAGGCGCTGGAGGCTCAGAAGGACCCGCACAAGGAGGTGCCCCCTCAAACACACACACACACACACACGTGCTTTAATGTCAGTTGAAGATGAACAAAAACAACAAACTATGTCTTTGAATCCCCATGGTATTTAGCCCTTTATTGAAATGACTGTTAAAACACTGAAAAAGAATATACAGCTATTTTATTAATTACTTACTTTTGATACGATTTATTTAAGTTCGGTGGGACGGATTAAAAAGCTTTATGGGCCATAGTTTGCCCGTGCCTGCTGTAGACCATGGATACGAACTGGATACCAGACTGGCAATATGGCAGTGCGCCGATTTTTCCCAGTGGCCACTCGAGGTACAGCAGCAAAAAAAATCCCATTGGGCCCAAAAAGCATTTTCCCCATAAACCCCAATACAAAAATGAAGGCCTTTAAAACGGCTGACAGGACGACTGTGACCTGAAACGCGATTCCTAGCAAATCTTTCTATTGTAGATTTTTCGCTGATGGTCTTTTAGTCGTTTAAAAAAATTATAAAGGCCAGAAAATCGGCAGTAAAGAGTTTATTCCCAGCGTGACATCACCACGTCGTACGTGCTGCTGTGTCTCAGCTCGATCTGATTGGCTGCGTCCTCACGTGTCTGCAAGCGACGTTCTCCAGAATGGTTCTGATTGGCCGAATACATCATGTGAGTTACAGAGGCATAGTGGGCTGTCATCTTGGACCCTGGGGGCCTGCTGTGCTCCAGACCCATCACATGCAACGTTTGTGCCGATGATGCTTTGCTTTGTTTTCCCGGCGGCTCTGATGTCTTCTGCCCCCTGTCGTGCTCCTGCAGGTGGTGCGAGCGGCGGAGGAGGCGGCGGCGATGTTGGCCCAGTCCATCAGCCCGGACCAGTGCATCAAGGTGCTGTGTCCCATCATCCAGTCGGCCGACTACCCCATCAACCTGGCGGCCATCAAGATGCAGAGCAAAGTGGTGGAGAGGGTCCCCCGGGACGGCCTGATGAACCTGCTGCCTGAGATCGTGCCGGGGCTCATACAGGTGACGCACGCACGCACGCATGCACGCACACACACTCCTCTCAGACCTTCCTGCAGCTTTCTCACGCGTTTTGTCTGGTCCCTGCAGGGTTACGACAACTCTGAGAGCAGCGTGAGGAAAGCCTGTGTCTTCTGCCTGGTGGCCATTTACACGGTGATCGGAGAAGACCTGAAGCCACACCTCAGCCAGCTGTCCAGCAGCAAGGTGAGCCCGCAGAGTCCCAGGACAGCAGAGTGGGAGTCATCAGCAACTTTTCACGTTAACGGTCCCAGATGTCTCCGGTCTTTGTTATCCCGGCCTCGGAGCAGCCTCGCACAAATGAATTATTGATCCAACAAAATTCAAAACAAAATCTCTGTTTACAGCTTTCTACCAAAAAAAAAAAGTTTTGAACTTCCCGCTAAAACGGACACTTTGTTGTTGCTTTCACACCATTAAAATGGGACAAAAACAAGGCGGCCAATTGGACAGCTAACAACAGACTTGATTAGTGGTGGTTGGTGCCCTTTGTGACATCACAGAGGGTTGATTTCCAGCGCCAATTTTCAAGGTAGAAAAAGGTGGGCCGAACAAAAAAAAGGATGGAATTCACTGACAAGACAGAGTCACATACTGTATAGTTAGAAAATAAATCTTGCAAGACAAACAAGGACCCTAATCTTTACGTTTTAATTTGCAGAAATGAAAAACGTGTACAAACGAATTAAGCCCTCAGTGACCGATGTCTCCTGTTGTTCTCTGTCTGCAGTTGAAGCTGTTGAACCTCTACATCAAGCGCGCCCAGTCCGGCTCCGGCGGCAGTGAGCCGCCGACCGAAGGCCTATAGGGGTGACGCAGCGCCCTCCCTTGGGACAACCCCGGAACTGCAACCCTGCCCACCAGACATAAACATCCGTTCATGTGCTCACATCCGCCTCAAGACCCTCAGAGTTAAATCTACATGCATCACTAACATCATGCTAGTACTCACTCACACTCACACACACACGCATACACACACACTCACGCATATATGCATTTCCTGTCACCTTGCAAGACGGCAGCTGTGGGTCTGCAGAGGGGAGTGTTGGAGCAGCCCCCCCCCCCGGTCCTCCGCGCTGAGGACGACCCACAGACTCAACCAAAGGGTTTCAAAATATGGATGACAATGCAAACAAGCTATGGACTCGGTCCCTTTTTCACGTAAAGTCCGTCCATTGCAACAACAAAAAAAAAGAAAGAAAGAAAGAAAGAAAATATCCAACATTATATTTCTCAAAGTTTCACCCCGATTTCAACAGAAAGTGACGCAACTGCATGGTTGTAATATTTTGGAGGGATGTACGATGCAGCCTTTGTTTCTCTTGTTCAGCAGTGAGTGGATAGGAATGTAAATTTACATTGTGTCATAGTTTGAGTTTATTTTACCAAACCAGGTTTTACTGACTGGGGTTTACTCTCGCTCTTTCTCTCTCTGTCTCTCAAACACACACACACACACACACACACACACACACACAAGTGCATACAAACCCCCTCCCTCCTCCCTCCCCCCCCCTCGCTCTTTCAGAAAGGTGCTGATTAGCCTGAAACGGTACGACCGGGCAGCGACACGCAGAATGAACGCGCGGCACGCTGGGTCACACCGGCCCGGCGCTGAAAAATTCATTTACAGGCAGATTCCAAAGTGTAGGAGCCATTGTGGTGCGTGCGCGTGGCTGTGCATGAGACTAAAGTTTTAAGAGTAAAATCAAGACGGGACTTTTTACCGGGGTCTAAAGTGACCGACAGGCAGAGCGGCGCAACTGAGGTTTTAAAATAAATGTGAACAATGTTGGACGCCACCCTCATGATGTCCTTGGTTCCTCGCAGCTCAGTCCAGACGAGCCAGCAGAGAAACGGATGTGTGTCGCTTTATATGAAGTATGAAAGGACACGGCTATTATCACATAGTGGATATGTATCTAAATATGATATTAAAAAAGGAAACTCCAATAACAGTGTCCACTTAGACGAGTCTCCTCCTCTGTCCCCTCTGTGTTTTTATTTTCTCCCGCTCCCTTTGTTGCGCTTGCTGTAGCCTCGCTCTCTCTTTCTCACACTTCTGATTTTTTTTTTTTCTCTGCTGAGAAAATTTGTAGAAATGTTTTTATTTACAGCTCTGAACAAAAAATATATACTGTCGTCCTTTTTCTTCTCCTCCCTCTGCCCTCTCGTGTCTTTCGTTTCCTTCCTTTTCTTGTAACTTTCTAGTTTTCACACGCGTGTTTCTTTTTCCGTGCATTTACAAAAGCTGTGCTTACAATAAAAATCCAACTTGTACAGATCACGCGGAGCCCTGTGCCTCTTGAATTCTGCAAATGGCAGTGTGCAAATGGAGATCGGGTGAGCGAGCAAGGACTGTTCTGATCGTTTTCATTTGTTTAATCAACGGACAGTCATTTACAAACTATCTTTAAAAAAAAAGAAGGTTAAATTAAATGTAACAAATAGGCAGAGATTGTAAGATTTAGTGGCATCTAATGGTAAACAGTGCAAAATGCATTTTTTTTAAAAAGAAAATTTGCTTATGCACTACTTCATTTCACATCTGTCTGGTGATGTATATAATCTGGGCTGTAGAAATGTGCCGGTGCACAATGTAGCCGTCTGGCTACAAGTGGGCCTTTGACTCTTTATGTAAATATAAACACTTATTAATCGAAAACGATAACCAGTTAGTTAATCCACGTCATCCCCAGATGCACTACAGTGGTATTCCAAAGGTTTCTTCAGTTTCCAACATTACTCATTTGATTCCCAAAGAACAGCAGCAAGTTTTCATTGATTCTCTTTACTAATAAATTGGCAAAATATGCACCCTCACACACACTCCCACCCGAGTGAGCCGCGTCCAGGGTCCATCCAACGGGTGAATATTAACCAGATAAAATCTACAAGCGACATCTTGTCGGGGAGAGAAACCCGTGTCGACGCAGCCTTGGAAAAACGGGACATGCTCGTCTGTTTGGAGCCGCGCAGCAGCGCTTCGAGTCCCGGCTATTACCAGCAGTGACGCCGCTCCCGCCCGCTCATCATGTTAATCTGGCAGCCTCGCACCGACAACTTCCGAACACCAGTCCGCAGCCTCGACAGCAGCAGCGGCTGTACACGGTAGGAAAAGTCGCAGAGAATAATTATTACATAACGAGTTGTAACTAATCGGCGCAGCTTTTGTTTTTAAGTTTTATTTTTCCTATCGTCAACTTCTTGGCTAATAAAGACAACATTATATGTATTGGACATTGTTGCATGTAAAAAAAAAAAAAAAAGAAAAAAAAGAAAAGAAAATCCGCCTCAGAGCCATGATCGATGCACGGCAGCAGCTCCGAGAAGCACAACACCACTCCGGACAACAATGACGGAAGCTCCGCAGCCTCTGATTGGCTGAGCCCTCCTGCGCTGGGCAAAGGAGGCTGGCTGTGATTGGCGGGACGCCGTGCTATGCTAGCATCCTCTCTCTCCGGGGCTGGCGGTGCTGCTGGTGGCTGGCTGCCGCGCTCGCTCGCAGGCTTCGCGTACCGACGGACTCACTGTACGCTACGCTACGGGGAAGCCATGTTGATGTCGGATGTGATATCAACCTCTGCACTTTAGATGCTGCGAGGGAGCCAAGGAATTTGTTTTTCGGTCGGTCGTTTGGCACCAAGCACCGCGATGAGAAGAAGAGAGCGCTCCGGGAGGGCACAGGGAGCGCCGGCGGAGGAAGCCTAGCTCACCACCGAGGAAGCTTAGCCCAGCAGCGGACTGCTTTAGACAGGCAGGCGGGTGAAGTTGACGCTAGTTAGCCTATAGCTCGGTAGCAACAGCTGTGCGGACGCTTCACAGGGGATGCAGCGGACGGACTGAAGAAAAAAACAACAACAGTTTGCTGGTTGAATTTTTTTATTCTTGTGCTAACACTTGGCTGGCCGACGGAGAGAGTAAGAAGATAAAGGAAACACGAACGGAACGAAAGGAAACGAACGTTGGACTCCCGCTAGCTCGCATCATTTGTTCCCCTGCGAACAGCTAACTCACTGGAAGCTCACGTTAACATGCTGGAACTCGCCTGGCGTCTGCAATCCCGATTAAAATCTGCGAGCTGACCAGGTTGAACTTATTGTAGCTTTTCACTCATCCTGCCGGCGGTGAACTTTGTGCTTTGTGCATTTCTCCCCCAAAACCCCGAGTGAAAATATGACGGTCCGTCATGCGTCTGCGGAAAGATACCAGTTCGCCTGCCTAGCTTGCCAGGGGAGCGGCTAGCAAGCTAGCAGCAGAACTCCCTCCCTCCCTCTTCCTTCCTCCCCCTCCCTCTCCTCCCTGCGGTGTCGCTCCGGAGCTGCACAGCCCACTTCCTGCCTAGTGGACCTCGTACCTGAAGGCAAACTGGCGGCCCTCCAAGTAGAAGCCGAGGACAAGGAGCTCGGCCCGATGGCCTGGGTACTGAAGATGGACGACGCCACCATCGAGTCGGGGCTGGTGCACGATTTCGATGCCAGTCTGTCCGGCATCGGGCAGGAGCTCGGGGCTGGAGCCTACAGCATGAGGTTAGAGTCCGGGTTGCACCGTGACAGCACTGGCCTCTCGGAACCAGGACCGCGCACAAACTGTCGCCTGGAGGTCTGGAGGTGGTCGGGATGAGTACATCGACCTCCGCCACAGGCTGCCTGTGATCGACCCCCCCCCCCCCGTCCTGTTGTGTCGAGTTGAATGGCTTCTCTTTGTTTTGGGGATTTGGAGCAGGACAGTGACACCGGGTCGCTTGGGCGAAAGACAAAGATCAGTTTTCGTTACACCACCAAGTTGTTTTGTTTTGGGGGGTCGAAACAATGTGTATAAACTTGACCAACTAACCAAACGCTGTCAAAGTGTTTGGTCATGTCTCACTAATGTTACCGAGTGGCCGAGCCTAAAGGTTGTTGTGATTCTGCGGGTGATATCTAAACCTGTATTGAATGCATAAGTCTTGTATTTCTCCTCACATAATCTCTAGATCCCAACATGCACACTAATATTCCAATATTTGCATAGCCCCAACATGTAACGGTTAAGTTGCACGATCTTGTGAAACGTCAACACGCGCCTGAGGTTTATTATGAGCATTCAGTCTCAGTCAGTGGCTTTGCACCTGAGGTGTCCCACCCTGAGGCCAGTGATGATGTTTGTGTGACGGAGGAAGAAACTCAAGTGTGTGTGTGTGTGTGTGTGTGTGGTTTTTATCAGTAGCCCCCCCTGCCATCTGCTCTCTTTTCGCACTTATCTGAGTGCGTCGTACGCTGACAGCGAGTCGAGCATAACTCAGGCCATTGGGTGGCCTGAAGGTAAACTATTAGTGGGGTGTGTGTGTGTGTGTGTGTGGAGGGGGGGGGGGTCAAGCCGTTTTGTAATATCAGGAGCCGTGTGCTATCTGTGGGTGCTGGGGTGGGTTCGCGGGGGGCATGTTTGGAGTCAGCAGCTGGTGGGAACAGAATGTCTCAGGAGCTCCTCAGATTTCAGGAAGCAGATGTCGTCTGGAGGGCCATGAGGTTGTGGCATTCAGGTTGCCGCTGCTATCAGTGGTGTGCACAGAGAGAGAGCATCAGGACGTGATTAAAAAAAAAAAAAAGAGGTGAATTTGTGAGTCCAGAGTCGCAGCTTGCGTCCTGTTGCCCGTCAACTAGTTTATTTGTGTTCAAATTGCCGCTGAAGAGTCAACGGTTTTTTTTGTTTTCCACCTCTTCCAGCCAGGTGTTGGCTCCGCCCCACCAGGTCACTTTGGGGTTGGTTTTTTTCCCCCCCGCCTACCAAAGAAAGTCTAAGTCCCAAATGGGGATGTTAACAATTCATCGATTAATTGTTGATTAAGAATTTAATCAATTAAATTAAATTAAATTAGCCGCAAGTAATTGAACATTTTTGGCACGTGTAGTTAATGTCATTATAACAGTGTAGAGGCAGGAAAGAGGAATTCACCTGTAGACACTGTGATGGTCATAATATACGTAAAACCAGTTACTTTTAAACCCCCCAAACAAAAAAAAAAAAAAAAGTTGAAATGTGACCCATTAGAAGTCAACTTAAAGTCAGAGGAGCAATGTTGAGGGTGTTTTTACTGTTCTCTGGTGTATAAATGGGTCACATTGGACCCTCAACATTATTTAAGGGTTAAACAATTTGTTCCTTACACATTTTTCATTGTGAAATTTAGGCTCTCAGGAAAAATCGCCACTGATCAATTAATCGTTAATGGACCGATGAGGTCAATCAACTATCGATTAATGAATTAATCGATAATTTGCATCCCTAGTCACAAAACATCAATTTTAAAAGTCAACAGAGGGCTAAATGTGCTGTTTTTATTTTGCAGGTGTCGTTTATAAATGTCTTTTGTCATCTCTTCTTGTTTTTCATGCACGGTCACTGAGAGCCGTCAGCATGTGCACAGTTCCCACTTCATTGTGCAGACGGTGGTTGATGGCCGTGTAGCGTTTGTCAGTGTGCGCTGGCGAAGGTTGGGCCCTCAGCTGTGACAGATAGTGTGTCAGCGGCCGGCGAAAAGGCTATCTCTGGCTGCCGCTGTTCATTTATCCCGCTCGTCGCTCGTCTCCTGGCTCCTCCTCATGCATGCTTAATAAGAGAGCCATTTGCTCCGAGGACAGGATCCATCACTGATGCTAAAATAAGACATCCACTGTAAAAGTGTAAAGTTTTATTTCCAAAAATAAGTGAAAAGCAGATACAGCTTCTCCTTGTGTTTGGCGAGCTGCTGTATCTGCTAATGAAGTTTAGTAACACTCGGGCTGGATGGATTTAAAGCCGGGTTTGTTTTCTGGCAGGTCATGCTCACTTTGGGCTCCAGGGATTTGATAAAAGCATCGATTTTCTGTTGGATAATGAGCCAAAACATCAAGACGCCTGAAGTATTTGAAGCAGCCTGTTTTTTTGTTTTTTTTAAATGGAAAACGTCCACGTCCACTTCCCTAATGATGAATTTTCTCACCGCCGCATCCTTGAACAAGCTCATTTTGTTTTTCCTCTCTGTGTCCCCCAGCGATGTGCTCGCTCTGCCCATCTTCAAGCAGGAGGACACCAGCCTCGCCTCTGACAACGAGACCAAAAACCCCCCATTCCAGTACGTGCTGTGTGCCGCCACGTCGCCGGCCGTCAAGCTGCACGACGAGACCCTCACATACCTGAACCAAGGTGAGCCCAGGATTGCTGCTGCTGCTGCTGCTGCTGCTGCTGCTGCTGCTTTCCATCTAAAGGTCCTTACACACCGGGAGCGTATTCGCTAGGCGAATGATTCGCGCTATCAAAGTCAATGGCACCGTACACACCGGCAGCGAACGTTTGCGGAGCGAATAAGCGACGGATATTTTTTTCGCTCCTGCGTCGAATTATTCGCACCTGAAAAGTCCAGAATACTGGACTTCCGACCAATCAAAAATGATGTTGAATGGTCGATGACGTCACATCAACACGTCGACAATGTTCTCTCCCTCTGCAAACGTGGAGCCAGTTGACGGCGCAGCTCCTGGATGGTCTTTTTGAACTCCCCCATCTGCTCTTATGTCTTTTTTTTTTTTTTTTTTTTTGGGGTTTTTTCATCCGTGGTGTAGAAAGCGGTGTTCGGTTTTACGCACGTAAAACAAAACTTTCGGTCACCAAAAAATTCATATCTTTTATTCCTTGGTTTAAATCTGTTCCGAAAAGCTTTCTAAATGATAAAAACATCCAAAGGAAAACAAAAAAAAATATTTTATGGCAACAGGAACTTCAATAACGTGGTCGAAAGACGGTTTGTTACCGCCGCTTCTTCTTCATCTTCCACCTGCGCCGCCGCGTATTCACCTGACCTATAGATCCACCTGACGCACACAACACGCCCTCTCCAGACACAAAAAACAAATAATAATAATATAGTATAATAATTTTAGCAATACAATAAGCACAAAACTCATGTCCACTATAAACTAAGGTGGTCGCCATACAAAAGTCAAATTTAACGGCTGCAACACCTCTCAAGAACAATACTGGGTGAAACCCAAATCCTTCTATTCTTTTTCTTTTTGATTCAACCATCACCAGGACATCGTCACTTGAGGATGTAGTCCACTCCATTGTTTCTCCTTCGGCGCGACACAAAGAGCCCCGCACTTCGGTCGCTTAGCGAATTTCAGGCGCACATTCGCGTCGCGCTTGGTGTGTATAGAAAAAAGAGAGAGACTTTTGAAAAAAAAAATGAAAAGAACATCCAAAAATATATGAACATCAGTATGTTTTCTGAAATCTGGGATGTGCAGATCAGCTTTTTATTGATTATTTTTTTTTCTTTAGGATTGTGACTATATCAAACCCTCATGGTGCACTTTGTCCTCAGTAGGATCAGAGAAATGAAGATGTAGAAGAAGTGCATTTAGCATGGACTTGTTACAGAAACGCCGAGATATGTACTAGTTCCAGTCGCACGGTATTTTCACTTTGTCAGCTGTCCTTCTTTCTCCTCTCTTGGAAACTCAAAGAAACAACAAAGATTGAGTCGTGCTGCAGAGTTTGCAAATTTTGCACTTAAAAACATCATTTAAACGTCCCAATCCTGCACTTTACCCTTAAACCCCTGCTGGTGGCTGACTGCAATTTATTTATTTTATTTTTTAATCATCTTTATATTTAGCGCAGCCCCTTCTCTCTGCTGTCTGCACCACACGCTGCTCTGCCTCGCTCTCATTGGCCGTCGCCCTCTCCTCTTCCTTCCTCAGGCCAGTCTTATGAAATCCGCATGTTGGACAACAGGAAGCAGGGGGAGTTCACCGAGCTCGACAATAAGATGGTGAAGGTAAGACCCCACCCCCGTCCCCCACACACACACACACACACACACACCCAGCTGGAGGACAGCAAGTGGGACTGCAAAAGTGTGACTTTTTCTGCAGAACACAACTTCATTTTTCACTGTGCGTGTGTGTGTGTGTGTGTGTGTGTGTGTGCAGAGCATTGTGCGCGTGGTGTTCCACGACCGCAGGTTGCAGTACACAGAGCACCAGCAGCTTGAGGGCTGGAAGTGGAATCGTCCTGGCGACCGCCTCCTCGATCTCGGTAACATCACCTGGACACGCCCCCTTTGACTCCGCCCTCTGTTTGAATTCCAATGAAAAATCTTTCATTCATTGTGTGTGTGTGTGTGTGTGTGTGGGACAGATATCCCCATGTCAGTCGGCATGGTGGAACCCAAGACTCACAACTCCCAGCTCAACGCGGCAGAGTTCCTGTGGGACATGAAGAAAAGAACCTCTGTGTTTGTGCAGGTAACACACACACACACACACACACACACAGATGCAAACAGCAACAATCAAGTGGTTGTCCCGCCTGTTGGCGAGCGGCAGACACGCTGACTTCCCTCCCGTCTTGCAGGTGCACTGCATCAGCACCGAGTTCACCCCCAGGAAGCACGGCGGGGAGAAGGGCGTCCCCTTCAGGATCCAGATCGACACCTTCGCCAAGGGGGACGGCGGCGAGTATGGCGAGCACCTGCACTCGGCCTCCTGCCAAATCAAAGTCTTTAAGGTACGGCTGCTGGGAGCTGCTGCTGTTCCACCTGTTGGATCTGTTCAGCTTACCTTCTCCTCCTCTTCCTCCTCCTGCTCAGCCAAAGGGGGCCGATCGGAAGCAGAAGACGGACCGGGAGAAGATGGAGAAACGCACAGCTCAGGAGAAGGAGAAGTACCAGCCTTCTTACGATACCACTATCCTGTCAGAGGTCAGTACACACCGTCAGTGCTGCAGCGGTCGCCCCCACCGTCCAGTTACTTTTGTTCAGCTGCTGCGTTTTTTTTCCCCCTTGTTCATCATTGACGTGTTGCTCTTCAGCCATCTGGAGACTTTAGATCATTTCCTAACATCGAAATGTTGGATTCAGCCTTTTTAGCAGATGATTCAAGAAAAAAAACAAACATTACTTTTATTGGTTTACCTCCTCTTCTTCACGAATGCTATCCTAAGCGATAATTCTCCTGAATTGCTCCCACTGGCTGTTTGCTCGCTTGGACGCACATTAGCAGACAGAAGTCTGACTTTTCTATGAATCCGCAACGTCGCCTACGTGACCTGACCGGAGTTTCCGCTGTTGTGTGTGCTCAACGTTCCGCTCAATCTGTGCGTGCAGACAAGACTTGAACCCATCATCGAGGAGGCCGGCGACCACGAGCTGAAGAAGTCGAGCAAGCGCACACTTCCTGCTGACTGCGGGGACTCTCTGGCCAAAAGAGGCAGCGTAAGCACCTCCACCCCTACTCTCCTCCTCCTCCTCCCCCCATCGCCCTCTGCTCTGGAGGCCGAGTCTGCCTGCAGAGGTCACCTGACCCTCCTCCCCCCCCGTTGCAGTTTTGAGGTGTGTGAGATGTGCAGACAACTCAGCCAGCTGTTTTGGAAGAGCTGCAAAGAAGGAAAAATGTAAAAAAAAAAATGTGTGTGTGTGTGTGTGTGTGTGTGTGTGTGTGTATAAATTAGACATGCAATATTTGCATGTGTGCTGATGAACAAAATACACCTTCCAAAACCTACATCTGAGAAGATGCAGAGAGTGGAACTGAGTGACACCTGTGATTGGTCGGCTTGTTTGCATAGTGTTTTTTTTTTTTTTTTTCTTTTGGTCGCAAGATGTCAACTTTTGCTGATTGATTGATTTGAATTGATTGAAGAATATGCAGTATCTGTCCTCACTGGGTGAATTCAGTCCGACTGCAGTCCCAGGATGTGTGGCTGTCTTCCCTGCACACTCGCACTGTTTGTAGTGCTGCTGGTGAAGGCGTCGGGGTCTGCGGCCTGTCCTCAGCCACTGCAACTTTTTATTTTCCTACCGAGGTGGCCGTCGTCTCAGTCATCTCACCGTGTTTTCCACCTCAGTGTTCCCTGTGGACGGACAAGGCCTACGTCAGCCCCAACCAGGCAGCTTCTCCCTCCTTCTCCACCACGCCGCTGTCCACCTACACCACCTCATCAGTCCCAGACAGGTGTGTGTGTGTGTGTGTGTGTGTGTGTGTGTGTGTGTGTGAGTGCACTGGTTCGATTCAGGGATGCAAATGATCGATTAGTTCATTAATCGTTAGTTGATTGACCTTATTGATGGATTCACGATTAATCGATAAGCGGCCATTTTTCCTGAGAACTTAATTTTCGCAATAAAAAATGTGTCAGAAACACATTATTGAACCCTTTAATAATGTTGAGGGTCCAATGTGACCCATTTTTACATTGGAGAACAATAAAAACACCCTAAACATTGATCCTCTGACTTTAAATTGACTTTGAATGTGTTGCATTTCAACTAAAAAATAGTTGTGGAATTCACCTGTAGACGCTGTGATGGTCATAATATACGTAAAACAAGTTACCTTTAAACCCCCCCCAAGAAAAAAAAAAAAAAAAAAAAAAAAAAAATGTGACCCATTAGAAGTCAACTTAAATTCAGAGGATCAATGTTGAGGGTGTTTTTATTGTTCTCTGGTGTATAAATGGGTCACATTGGACCCCCAACATTATTGAAGGGTTCAATAATGTCTTCCTTACACATTTTTCATTGTGAAATTTAGGCTTTCAGGAAAAATCACCACTGATCAATTAATCGTTAATTGACCGAAAAAAATTGTTGTTTAAAAGTAACTTGTTCCAGATATACAGAACAAATCACGCCATTTTTAAAAAAAAAAAACCTGTGTAAAAAAAATTATCCATTAATTGTGACTTAATTTAATGTAATCCATTAAATTCTTAATCGTCAATTAATCAGTGAATTGTTAACATCCCTAGTTCCATCAATAACAATGTCCATCTGGTGTTGTAGCGACTCGTCCTCACCCAATCACCAGGCCGACCCTGGCAGCCAGAGCAGTTCAGAGGTAGGCCTGCCAGCCGGGTAAAGACAAGCCAACCTCCCAGTGTGGTGTTGTGTTTGTGTGTTGACCCCCCGCGCCTGTGTGTGTGTGTGTCGCCCAGCAGCAGCAGCAGCAGCAGCAGCAGCAGCAGCAGCAGCTAAGCCCCACCGCCTCCATACAGGACGCTCAGAAGTGGCTGGTGAAAAACCGCTTCAACTCCTACACGCGACTCTTTACTCATTTCTCAGGTATGCACAGACACGCATGCACGCGCACACACACACACAGATGTCACGCCACCGGTGTAAAACTCCCAACTTGCGCCCTGCAGGTTCGGACTTATTGAAGCTAACGCGGGACGACCTGGTCCAGATCTGCGGGCCGGCAGACGGGATCAGGCTCTTCAACGCTCTCAAGTCCAGGTGAGGCTCCGCCCACTGAGCTCACGGCAGCCCTCACCCGAAGCTCTTAACCATTCCCCCCTCCTCGCCTGCCGGTTGCAGGTCAGTGCGTCCCAGGTTGACCGTGTACGTCTGTCAAGAGTCCCCTCAGGAGAGCCCCCTGCTGGAGAGACACGGCAACAATAAAAACGGGGAACACAGCATCGCATCCAGTTTACATGGTAATTGAAATAAAAAGGCACTTGTTGTGTTCTCAGCAAAATCTAAAAATAGATTATTACCCCCGTGAGGTGTGCTCATCACTACATTGCTTGTTTTGTTTTTTCACCCCCTAAAACCGTCGTAGTGTATCACGCTCTTTACCTCGAGGAGCTCACCGCCGCAGAACTCATCCGCAAGATGGCGAGTGTGTGCAACCTTCCTCTGGGAACCATCAACCAGGTGTACAGACAGGGTCCCACAGGCATCCACATCCTGCTCAGCGACCAGGTACACACACACACACGCACGTCACCTGCTGCTCAATAGCTGTGTTTCAATTACACCTAGAATTGCGCAAAACCTGAATATCGCAATAATAAACTGGTGATGGAAAGGCCTGAACTTCCAAAAAACCTCTCAAATATGGCTGAAAGGTTTTGATGCTCTCGTGAGGTGTTTTTTTTCAGATGTATCGATGGATTTGGCAAAAGTGTCATGGAAACAATTTTTTTTTTTTACATCACTGGATGTGACGTACGGGGTCACGTGACCAGTTCACTGACCAGTGAAAAACGTTTTGGATAGGGGAGGAGACGGATTATCTTTTACAACGAGAAAAATATAACAGCAGCAACAGAAGTACAGTTGTTGCAAGTGAAACAGCTGCCCCAAAATGCAAAATGTTTGGTACCTCCATCGTCCTCAAAGTGGGGTCTCGCGAATCAAGGTTATACGAGAATTACGGCTTCTGCTCTTCACACCATTCAATGGAAACCCCTGCAAATTGCAATTTTACTTTGTCGAAATTTTAGAAATATCGCTTTTATTTTGCAAAAAAAAAACTGTCCTGGAAACGCAGCTGTTAACATTGTCACATGAAACCTAAACAAGTGCTGTGTCTCAATTCAGGGTCTGCATCCTTGAAGTACGCATTTTGAAAGGAAGTTGCGTCATAGCACTGAGCGAAGGCTCGTCCCAATTCCCAAGGGTACTTGTGTATCCCATGATGCTTTGCGTGCTGCTGCAAAGCATCCTGGGATCCTGGGAAGTCAGCTGAAATTAGCGGCATGTACTGGCAAAGACACTTTGTATAAATTTAAGTATTAAATTTCACATAAAATGTTTATTATTGAACATCCAACGCCATCGTTTGGCGAACCAATGGTTAGGTTGATGCTTTGAAAACGTCACTTCCGGGTTGGCCAGCAGGAGGGACCGGCGGTAACGCAACCAGGAAATACGCTGAAGGCTAGACCGTCCAGTGTGGTTACCGGGGAGGCGGGGTTTGGTCCGTCCTTCTAGGCCGGGTCCTCGAAGAACGCTTCCTTCAGACGGAGGACACTCGGTTTGAAGGGTGCAGACCCTGAATTGAGACACAGCGACGGTGTGTCGGTTTGGCTGCTGACACCCACCAGTTGGGAAACAGCGTTTCTCAACTAGTGGGTCATGAGCCAAAAGTGGATTGCAGAGCTGTTTTTTATTGGGTGGGGGGTAAAAAAGAAGTGGCTCCTGAGACTCCACCAGTTGAGTTGAGAAGGTTTTGCACGCTTTAGATCCAGCTCATCCAACCTGGCAGAGGGTGTTTTGCAGTCATCGCCACTCCATCGACCGTCGGAGCTTGAAACAAAGGACAACAGCTCCACTGTTTCCACCTTCCTGAATTTGCATGTACAGAATCAGCAGCTGTTGTCCCACCCCCCTCTGTTCATGAAGCTGATGTTCCACTCACCGTCTTCACTCTTGCCTCCTCCTCCTCCTCCTCCTCCACAGATGGTTTACAACTTCCTGGACGAGAGCAGTTTTTTGATCGCCACTGTCAAAGGTCAGCTCACCCGACCAGAGAACTCAAAAAACTAAAAAAAAAAAAAAAAAAAAAGGTTTTCCAAAATTGAATGTACTTTTCACCCGTCCACAGATGAGCTCGGCGAAGGACTCCATCTGATCCTGAAGTAGTGGTGGAGAGCAGATGTCATCACCGCCACCGCCACCACGACTCCACCCGCTGTTGCTCCAGAGCAGAAGCCTCTCTTCCTCCCTCCCTCCTTCCTTCCCTCCCTTCCTCCGTCCCTCTCGGCCTGCCTCCAGTCCTCCCTCGTACTTCCTCCTGCACTCTCCGGAAAAAGACAGACCGAAAGAATGAATGAAAGAAAGAAAGGAAAAAGAGAAAGAAGCTGGCCGGGCGACGGAAAGCAGAGAGACTGCGTTTATAGCCATGTAAATGTTAGAATCTGACATGGGTGTGTCCACTGTTTCATATTGAAAACACTAATAACGGAGGAGAGTGGGTGAAAGGAGGAGATGCTGGCGAGATCCAGGTTGAGAGGATAGATTATGATGTGTGTATTTTGCTTGTTCTCCCCTCGTTTTGGTTCATTTTTTTTACTATCATGAAGTTTTTACAGGGTGGGGGAGGCTCCATGACAGGAGTTGGAGAAAACAGATTTGTTTGTTTTGTTGTTTTTGTTTCCCCCCCCCCCCCTTATTTGCTTGATGCCCGACAGCCACTACCAGCACTCGGCCAGTATTTGATCACCTCTGTCACTGAACAGCATGTAGTCTTGACTTGTACTAACCCAACCTCCCTCCCTCCCTCTGCTTGCGTGTGACGGGTTCCTCCTTCCTCCACCGTTCATGGATCAGCTGATCTGGAAAAAACAAAAAACAAAAAAAACCTCAGACCTCCGAGATAAAGTTGAAGTTTTTTTTTCTCCATCTTTGCTTTGGACTCAGTGAGATGAACTGATTTGTAAATTCATATCACAAAGACTTTTTTTAGGCCTCCAAACCTCCGTCTCTCATCGGCTACATCCTCGTCTAACCTCTAGCGTCTCTCTCAGCGTGTCTTTCTGGTTTTGTTTTATTTTTTCCTCCCAGATGAAGCTTTATTTATGGATCACCGACCTTTCCCACTCTCTTCATGTCCTTTTTTCATTTTCATTTTTCCACAAACGACTCCAAAACAGTCCTGTCCACCACCAACAGCCCTCCACCTCATCTTTGGCTCCTCTGCTCCCTGTGAACCGCTAAGTTGGATGAGGGTGGTCCACGTCTTCTTTTTTTGGGAATCAGACCATAAATGTGCAACAAAGGGGGGGTAAAATGTCCCGAGAAGGTTTCACTCTGGGAGCTCTGGAAACCTGCTAAACTTTGGACCAAATGAATTTCAGATTGGGTTTTTGTTTTGTTGTTTTTCTATCAGAGGGCCTCGTAGAGCCTCGTTCAGCCGAGCTGTGCGTGCAAAACTCCTTTCCCCCTTCATTCCAGGATCTGATTTGCAGGAAGTGCAAACGCAGGCTGGGAGAACTCTGTTTACCTCAGTAGCCTCCAATAGTCTTATCCTGTACGGTACGAAGTGTCGACAGCGTCACATTCATCTCCGAACATTATGTTTTTAAATGTAGCTAGACTCTGGAATGCAGATGATCCCCCCACACAACACAGGTGGCGCTCTAGGTCTCGTCGAACCACCTTTTTTTTAAAAAAAAAAACAAAAAAAAAAACAATTTGATGCACAGCTTTTGGTTTCAAGTGTGTGTACAGCTTGCAGCCCTCTGTGTCAGACGGTGTGAGTATGTTTATGCGCGTGTGTACATGTGTCGTCATTTTTCACAAGTCATCGTCTCATTTCCCCCCGTCGATGGTGATGAAGCCGTTTGGAAGAGCATGCGTATGTCAAGGAAGGTGCGAAGCTGATTAGTTTTTCACTCCGTGTCCTCTGTCTTTCTTTGTCCCTGCATTTTAAAAATGTCTGCACTGAAAGGTCACCAAACTCGATGTGTTTCTCTCCCTGGGGAAAAAAAAAAATTGACTGAAAGGTGTGTGGCTGTCTCACCAAAGCCAAGACTGTAGCCTTCCTGGTGTTTCACGCTGAGACCAGTATCACAGCATAGTTAAAAAAAAATATATATATATATATATATATATATACACTCAGAAAAATTGGGTTGTTACAGTCACATTATGATGATGCCAAGTCTGGTGGAGCAGCCTGTCTCAAGTTTGAAGCCTTCCTCGATGGCCTGTCTCATCATCTTTCGGTCGTCTGTATGCGTGCGTCTGTGTGTGTGTGTGTGTGTGTGTGTGTGTGTGTGTGAGCAGGAGAGCTGACCAACGTTCATGTGCAGCCTGATGTCCATGATGCTTCTCATGTGCACAGTAACCGTATGCTGGAGATGTACACAACCACATGTGCTGGGAATAAATGATTTCATAACTTTTGTCTGGCGTCAGGGCTTATCATTGATCAGGACCCTACCAAAAAATCTGTGTGCATGTGTTATAAAATATTTTCCACGCCAGCTATTTTTTTTTTTTTTTACTCCAAATTAGTTTAAAACAGCCCTTCATTAAAATTCCTTAAATTCTCTAAATTCACAACAAAACGGTAGTCACTCGTGTGAAACATCCGGTTTAATGACGTTACAACTATTGGGAGGCAGTTTTTAAAAGCGTAAAACAGAGGGGAACTATCACATAACATGAAAGCCAACAGTTTCAATTAAAGGCATAGAGTAACAGCTCGTCTGGAACGAGCGCCGTTAGCACGCATGCGCCGAGTCGCCCCAGTTTCCCATGACGTAACCAGACGTGCCCTGTCAGAAACCAGGAAGTGGGTCGCTCGCCGTTGTTTGTGTTGGTCGGTCGACAGTCGTATCTGATTTCCCCCAATATCGGCTGCATCGCGTTCCACGGGCGGAAATGGCAGCGTTTATTTCGGTCCCGTTGAAAAAGTCGTCCGAGGTGGATCTCGTCAAGCCGCTGTCGAAGTTTGTCACCGTGACTTACCCGAGTGGCGAGGAGCAGGCGGAGTACCTGCGCGCCGTGGAGGAGTTGAACAAGCTCCGCAAGAGCGCGCTGGGAAGGCCGTTGGACAAGCACGAGAGCTCGCTGGAGGTCCTGCTCAGGTACGACTCACCTCCGTGGGAACGGAAAGAACCGACTCGACCGTACGCCCGCTTCAAATTCATACCGACGCGTTCACCCCGAGCTGTGTGTCAGCCTTTGTGGCTACTTTGACGCGTTCGCTTCGCTTGGAGTAGCTAGCCCGGGAGCTAACAGGCTAATAGGAGGCTAGCGGGCAGGAGTCGGGAGAACTTGCCAACGTCATGTCGTGAGTTACTCATCGGGACTTGGAGCACTTTCAGGATTTGACTTGGGTCATGTGGACACGCAGGACACGCAGGTTTTAGGGTCTACGCGTATTTTCTTCTTCTTCTTCTTCTTCTAAGAACACTGTCAAATAGCCAGGTGTAGATATGAATTCAAAGAAGAATGTTGACAGTCAGACCGGGACCGCAATAACATCTGTGATCTTTACAGCGCCTTTGACTTTGTCCCAACCAAACACAATAACTGTGTGCTTGCTTTACGTCAGGAATATTAGGAATGGAAATATAGCCCTCCAGAAAACTGAAAATACACTAAAACTACCAAAAATCTAGGGAAGTACAGTAAAAAGAAACGGCAAGAGTCACAAGATAATGAATTTTCAACAACATGCAATAATGTTTTTGAGCCCATTTGCAAGACCTTCAACGTGAAGTCCTCAACTCTATAAAATCCATTAAAACTCAGTATGTAGCAAAATTCTATTAGCCATAGATGGCTATCATTAGCTTTAAATGTCCAATTATTTGTGTGTCACCCACGTGAAGTGTCTGCACCAAGACGAACCATCAGTCTGCTGCAGGCCACATGATCTGAAACACAGGGTGTTGTGGAAAACACAGCAGCTCGTCATATCATCCAGTAATTGATTGAGCCTTAGAGCAGCACATCCTGCAGAATCAAAGGCCTGAGTACTGGGAGTTTGTTTCATTGGGGGGAGAAATATAATCGTTATTAATGTGGCAGAACCAACAAAGAGTCAAAACCTTCGGCGTAATTCAGCTTTGGCTGCACGAGAGCCTGAACAAACTTCCTCCCTGCTTGCCAGACGTCATACACCGCACCTCGCTTATGTAATTGTGGAACCTGCTGGAATTTACTGTTTGCAGCTTTCCCGCCCGGTAACTTTCAAATCATTGACAGTAGTGACACCTGACTTATGACCTCAGCATTTAGGAATAACCCACACACTCGGCTATTTATAAAGTATTTGCAGACTTTGTCCTTTGTCTTTTCAATCTTTGCTCTCAGTGACCGAGTCAGGAGTTGTTATGCGAAGGCCTTGCCCAGGCTACATGAGTAGCCTGTCAGGTATTCGCTTGGCTGGTGCTACTGAAACGTCTGTTTCTATGCATTAGTGTTATTCCACTCATTTTTATTGAGTTAAAGATGAAACTGAAAAGTAGGCTGATGATGAGCCATCATTCAGAAGTTCAAGCCGCTGTTGCCAGCCGCCGGCGTCGCCCCTCATTGGCTTTCCTTGCGTGTCACCTGTTGTCTGCGTGCCAGGTAACCCGGGCGACCATCCCGCTGCCTTTCAGAAGCCCGCCGACGGAGCTCTTGTGCCTCCACGGCAACCATTGTTTTGTCTGGCGCGTATTCTTTCTCCCTTTTGGATATCCAGGAGAAAAACATCCTCTCGTCTTCCCTCTCGACGCGCGTGCGCGTGCGTTTTACTGTGTGTGTCCCGACACCGAAAACTTTGAGACGTCTCAACGCACATGAAGCCGGTCCTTTTGTTTGCGTGTTTGTGCGCGAGTCTCTTCCCAGCAGTGGAAACAAGAGGTGGATGAACTGGTAATAGGGAATTCCATGACCTGCCTCTCTGTATGCTGTCAGCGTTATGAATAGACTGCGTTCGCTGGTACTGAGCGTTACGCAGTCTTTGTGTGAGTGCCCGTTCGTCCACTGTCAGCTCTGTCTCGTGCTTTTTCACTGAGTCACTGTCCGGTGGACGTGAGGCGGTAAAACTTCCTCCGACTGCACAGCCAGTGACACAGTACTCACATCCTCCTCGTAAAGCAGATCCAGGGTCACTGTAGTGCAGCAGCATCAAGTTTTTTTTTAAGAAATTAAACTTATTTTGATTGGGGATGTTAACAATTAATCCATTATCGATTAATGGTCGATTAAGAATTGAATTGGTTAAATTAAATTAGTCGCAATCAATTTAAATTTTTTTACATGGGTAGTTAGTAGAACTAGTTACTTTTAAACAACTTTTTCTTAAAAAAAAGTTGCAATGTGACCCATTAGAAGTCAACTTTAAGTCAGAGGATCACTGGGGGGCGTTTTTACTGTCCTCTGATGTAATAATGGGTCACATTGCACCCTCAGCATTATTTGAGGGTTCAATAATGTCTTCCTTACACATTTTTCATTGTGAAATTTAGTTTCTCAGGAAAAATTGCCGCTTATCAATGAATCGTTAATGGACCGATAAGGTCAATCAACTAACAATAATCCTAATAATTTGCATCCCTGATTCTGACTAAAATAAACTGTCCTGATCAGAGTAAAAAAAAATTTGAATTAGATTCTTTTTTTTCTTTTTTTTTCTTTATTCATGCAAAAACTTGCCGTTTGCTTCCCTCCTCAGATATTATGACCAGCTGTGTTCTGTCGAGCCCAAGTTCCCCTTCACTGAAAACCAGGTAATAACCAATTAGACGGATGACACAGATGACCGTGAGTGACCCCGACCAAACAAATAAAACACACAACGCGTGTCTTTGTTCCCCGCAGCTCTGCTTAACCTTCACATGGAAGGACGCCTTCGATAAAGGTTCGCTGTTTGGCGGCTCGGTGAAGCTCGGTGAGTGCAGTGCATCGGTCTCTGCAGCTGCGTCTGTCTCTCTCACACCCGCCGTGACATCCACGTGTCTTTTATCAATTGGGATGATGGCGACTCGTGAGAGTTAACGGTCACATATTTTTGCCCATCTTCAGATTTGTATCTGTCTGTCCAGACCGGAGCAAAGCAGCCTGGCGTGATCAATTATTCAGAAAGTGGCATAATTAGCCCTCTGCTTACAGCTCCCTGATAAAACTGACGGCCACGTATTTTTCATGTTTCTCAGTACACTTCTGCCAATATTGTCAGCAATAATTAAGCTCTTTTTCATTGTTATTGGTTATTTTTTTTTTTAAAATATTAATACACAACCCATTTACATTGTATTTTTCTCTTTAGTTCATAAAAGTGATGTTAAACATGAAAGACTAGCCAGTACAGCTTACTGTATGTGTTGCGTCTTTGGCCTGTTGCAGCTCTGGCCAGTCTGGGTTATGAGAAGACCTGCGTGTTGTTCAACGCGGCGGCGCTGGCCAGTCAGATCGCCGCCGAGCAGAACCTGGACAACGACGAGGGCCTGAAGGCAGCGGCCAAATACTATCAGGTGGGCAAACAGCCACGCGCGCGCGCGCACGGCCACCTATAGAGCGCCTGGTTAATATTCCACTCGATTGTTGTTCGTCACTCACCTGTTGGGAAAAAAACCCTCGCATCGTCTTGCTGCCTCTTAAAACTAACCCGAGCAAACGAGAAAAACAGGTTTGTCTGCCGTGCAGAGAGAGAGGAGCCGAAGCTGCAGCTGATGCCGCGATAATTCAGTCAAATCCATATGGGGTGGGAGGAGGGGGAGTGGAGCTTTTATTTGTTCTTATCGTTACAATTATGATTGTTGTTGTTATTATTATTATTATAATTTTTTTTTTTTTTTTTTGTTGTTGTTGTTGTTGTTAAGCACTGTGGGTTGCATCTCTTCTGTATGAACAGTGCTATATAAATAAAGTTAATTATTATAATTACTATGATTAAATGATCAAGACAGAACAAACAACTGTTAAAGTGTGCAATGAAATGCTTTTTTTTTTTTTCTTGTTCCAAGAGGAGGGAAAAAAGTTTCTCCCTCTTTTCTTATTATATTGTCACGGTGGGCAATTTTTCAACCTTCTGCAGCTGGCCAGCGGAGCCTTTGGCCACATCAAGGACACGGTTCTGTCGGCGCTGAACAGGGAGCCCACCGCGGACATCTCCCCGGAAACCGTGGGCACCCTGAGCCTCATCATGCTGGCCCAGGCCCAGGAGGTCATCTTCCACAAGGCCACCGCAGGTACCCAGCGAAGGACCAGATCAACTACAAACTAAAAAGAAATCTCTTCATAATCACACACTCTTTGTTTCTCTCTTCTCATTTTGATGCACACTGACTCTTCCAGCGTTGAATGATGTTGAAATTCCGTCGGTTCCAAGTGTGCAGCCGCTCTGGAAGCCTCGCAAGTTTTGAAATTCTGTCGTGTGCCGTCTTGTTTGCTCACCTGCGCCTCTTGTCCACCATCCAGACAGGATGAAGGACTCCATCATTGCCAAGCTGGCCAACCAGGCGGCAGATTTCTACGGCGACGCCTTCAAGCAGTGTCACTGCAAAGACAGCGTCCCGAAGGTATGGACACACACACACACACACACACACACACACAGGTGCAGGTGTGTGCTTCTTTGGTTCAGTGAAGGTGTTGGCAGAGGTTTCCTTCCATTTTGTGGTGGTTTGCTTCCTTGCTGGGGTTGGAGGAGTGCTTCTCATCCTGCTCAGCCAACCTGAACTCTCACCTTCCAACTAAGATGTGGCAGGAAAAGTGAAGCATTCAAAGCTTCCAAAAAATACTTGGAGATTTTATTTATATCACTGACATTTTTCTTTGCGCAAACTCCCAAATCAGATATTGTGTTGTTGTGTTGTCTACGCCGGCGATGCAGGAGTGGGACTTTGAGGCATTCTGTGGGAACTTTAATGTACTTGTAGCTGCTTCTGCAGAAAAATTGCTCCAGTCACTTATGGCCTCTTCTCTTTTCTCTCATGTCGTCTCCTCCCCTGTTGTTGTGATGGTGTTGTCGTTCTTGTTGTTGTTGCTAATGCGCCGTTGTCAATAATTTTGCATGTGTGTGTGCGTGCACCCCCATTGTGACAACTGTCGACTTGCATGCATCCTTTGCGTCACGATCGCTTCTGCGACGCCTCCTTGGTCCATTGGATCTATTCATTGTGTACCTGTGTGCGTTTGGCCGATGCCTTGCTTGTGTGCGTGGTCCTCTGTGCGTGTTGTGCGTCTGTCCGCCGGCACGGCCGTCCCTCTGCTTCGTGGTTGCATCCCCCCTCGTCAGTATTTCTACTTTCAGGAAGTTCTGGCGGCCAAGCAGTGCATCATGCAGGCCAACGCCGAGCTGCACCAGAGCGTCCTGGCCAAGCAGAAGAAGCGGTTCGGGGAGGAGATCTCCAGGTTGCAGGTACGACGCCGGCAACCTCTGCCTTTTTTGATTAGCATGGTTTCTGCAAGGGTGCCGTCTGACACCCACGTTCAGATCGATGATTTGGTTTTCATCCACACGCCAGCGGAACATAATTGAACTATTACTATTATTATTCTTAAATAAAACTGCTCAATCTCCGAAACAAAAGAAAAGCCCATGTAGCCCTGTGTTTATAGCAGGGCTGCAGCCATTAGTCGACGTAATCGATTACGTCGACAACATAAATTCGTCGACGCCACAATTGGAGCGTTGACGCGTCGGGCTGTTGTTATTGTAAATTGCTAAACGATAAAATCACACTGCGGCCGCTACGTGGTCATTTGTACCTGCAGTTCAGCACTGAGCGCTGAGGGTGGCAGTGTCGCTCGTTGTTTTACACCCTTTAAAACGAAGAAGAAGAAGAAGAACGGCTTCTTCTCTGAAAAGGCTCGAAAACTCCGACCCAAAGATTCTGAAGTTTAGGAATATTTCATAGAAAATGAAGCAGCGAAACACATTAGGTGCAAACTCACCTAGCATGGAATGCTAGCATTCCGGCGAAACGGCAACACCTTAAACGCCGACACACCGGAGTCGCTGTATCATTACGCACTACGAAGAAGAGTTCACAAAAAACGTCGAGGATAGATATTTCGTAGTTATGTTTTGAATTACAGGCTTATTTGTCAATTAATCATCAGCCTATAACGGAAGTATATAATACGTTTTTTCGCATGTCGGAAAATCATTGAAAATGCGTACTTTACGGCAGTAATTAGTGAATTACAGCCCCTGTCAATTAGCATTTATACTGAATTGTATCACTTTCACTTATCAGCTGTTAGTTAGGTCATATTAATTTGATATTTCAGTTTTTAAGAAGTCTGTTTAAGCTATTAAACTGTGATAAACATTGCATATAATCTTTAAATCGTAAATTAATATGCCTATAGGGTATGATATTTTATTTTGAAAAATATAACAACTATGTCACAGATAAATGCTTTGTGTGTCATTATTTTTGATGTATTCATTTAAAAATGTACAGTGTCAGTTCGGGTGGGAAAATGCCCCTTTCTCCTTCTCGGGGGTCTTTTCAAACTCCCTGGTCTCCCTCTCCGGCAGCACGCCGCCGAGCTGGTGGCGAAGGTGGCGTCCCACTACGACGAGTACGTGAGCGTCAAAGACCTGGGCGACAAGATCAACAGAGCGCTCGTCGCGGCCAAGAAGGACAACGACTTCATCTACCACGACCGCGTGCCCGAGGTGAAGGACCTGGAGCCCATTGGCAAGGCAGCGCTGGTCAAAGCCACCGCCGTCACCCCTCCCATCAGCCAGAAGTTCACAGGTGAGACACCCCCACAGCACAAAACACAGCAAAACCTACCAGCTTTTCCAGCACGGCCTTCACCTCTGTGTCCGTTCCTCCACCTCAGACCTGTTTGAGAAGATGGTGCCCATGGCGGTGCAGCAGTCCATGATTTATTACGACCAGAGAAAGGCGGACAGGGTCAACACCATGGTGGGAACCATGAGGGAGGCCACCAACCTCTGCAACGGGTACGTTAGCCACAGCTGCCCTCTCAGCTGAGGCTCCAGGTGTTCCCCTATAACACAAAAGTGGCACACACACACACACACTGAGTTTTTCTCTAATATATAACTGCCTTAGACCTGCCTACTTGTCAGCGTGTGACTCTAAACTGCACTAAAAGCTGCAGACGTGCGAGTTCTGGGGGGAAATAAGCGCCACAGGGCAGCGTGGTGAAACAGCCTCATCCAATTATTGTGGACAGGTGGAGAATAAAGAGTCTGCACAACCTCAGAATATTGAGTGCGTCATGTTTGTGTATGTGTAGCCTCCAAGTGGTACTCAAAGGTTGGCAGGTCTGCTATTGGACCTGAGGGCTTTTATCTTTTTTTTTTTATAGTGCATTTTTATTTTTGAACACAAGCAAAGACAAAAGAAATTCAATCTTCCGGAAGTCAGTTTCATAAAGCTGATAGTGCACTTTTGTTGTTGACTAATCTATCAGATGTTCTCTAATGACAGACACGTCAGTAAGTGCTTGTACGGTCATTAAAAATGCATTGCATAACATAGTGGTGCACCAGCTACTTTTCTTTCCACTGCTTTTTATTGAGATGGTTTATATAAGACAGTTCATTTTAATGTGTTTCAGTGTGAGCTCTTGTATTTGTGTTTGTATCTGAAGCTTAACGTTCACATTAGCCACTGCAGCCGAGCTGACCCACACTCTCCCTCTCTCTCTGTCTGTCAGGGTGCTGGCGTCGCTCAACCTGCCCGCCGCCCTGGAGGATCTGTCCGGAGACTCCGTCCCACAATCCATTGCTGAGAAGTCGCGCTCCATCGTGCAGCAGGGGGGGCTGCAGAGCGTCGAGCAGCTCATCAAAGACCTGCCCGAGCTGCTGACCCGCAACAGAGAGATCCTGGATGAGGTCAGACACGCACGCACACACACACACACACACACACACACACATCTGGTCTTGCCTCTGCAAATTAGAGCTCTGGCCTTAAATAGGAGTTGAAATATAAAGTAAAGAAGAGTCTTCCACAACTTCAGACTGGACTATAAATGCTTTTTGCAGCAGATTTGGACCCTCTGAGTGTTGCAATATCCTGCCATCGCTTTTAGAAAAACTTAAAAATAAATGAAATAATGAAATAAATAAAAATCCAAATCATCCCGAATGGCAAAACTCCCAAATCAGGATCATCAGTGAAGTTCTGAAGTTTAATACACTGATCGTTGGGCCCAGAACTGTTTTTCCGTCAGCTTTAGCCAACATCTTTTCTCTCTTTTTTTTTTTAACCACACATAAACAGAAACATGAAACGCAATCTGCTCCACACGCTGGCAGAGATAGGAAGTCCATGCCAATATCCCCTCCCTCAAAAAACTAGCTTGTTGTGTTCTGTTAAAAAAAAAAAAAAAACCAAAGTGCTGAGTATTTACAGGAAATTCAAAACATCACCTGCCAAAAGCCAAACTTTGCACGGCGTCCTGCGCTTCCTGAATTTTAGTCATTTTTGTTTTTTAAACTTTTTTTTTTTATGAAACTTTTCGAACCTCAGGAAAGGTCCACATAAAAGAGATGGTTCATGTTTTTGGTCCTGGCTTTGCTGCTGCTGTGTGTTTTGTATGATCTCAGTAATTTAAAGATTTTTCCCGCTGCTCCTTGAAGTTCCTGCTTCTAGTTGTTGTGTTCCCAGACTAATTTCAAAGTGTTTCAGAAGGATAGAAAAAAGACGAGTGCGCTTTGCTTTGCCTCCTTCAGTCTCTGAAGATGCTGGACAGCGAGGAGTCGACGGACAACGAGCTGAGGGCCAAGTTCAGCCAGCGCTGGAGCAGAACGCCGTCTGGAGATCTGTACAAGCCTCTCCGAGCAGGTGCATCTTCTCCGCTCCTCCTCTCCTCAGCTTCCTTCATCCCATCCTAACTTCGAGCCCCTCAGGATCCACTATTGCGGCTCATTTATTTCAATGTGGTTGCTCACCCAGCGCATCCGCCAAAGAAGTTTTTGGCTATTAGGCATTATGCCGCCCATAGAGCACGTGCGCTTCACACCGCGCCTACGGAACTCCCACCATACATCAGGACGCGTCAGCCAATCAGAACGTTAAGGGGCTAAACTCCTTTTCTGGCCATTATAATTTATTTTTGATAGACTGAAATACCATGTCTGAAAAATCTCCAATGGAAAGATTTGCCGTGAGCGGCGTTTCAGGTCACAGTCGTCCTGTCAGTCGTTTTAGAGTTGTTTCTTTTTGTATTGTGGTCTTGTGGGAAAAATGGCGTTCGTGGCCCGATGGGGTTTTGGCCGCGGTGCCTCGAGCGGCCACTGGAAAAGAATCGCCGGCATATTGCCAGTCCGGTATCCACTTCTAATGTTACTTCCATGTTCCTAACTCCTCCTCCTCCTCCTCCTCCTCCTCCCACCCCTGTGCTCCTTTCTGTCCCCCCCAGAGGGCGCCAACTTCCGCAGCATCCTGGACAAGGCGGTGCAGGCGGACCAGGTGGTGAAGGACCGCTACAGCGCCCACTGCGAGATGATCGCCCTGCTGTGCAAACCGGAGAAGGAGCTCAGCGACGCCATCCCGTCGGCCAATCCCATGAAGACGCTGCAGGGCAGCGAGGTCGGTCCCAGCTAGGGATGCAAATTATCCAGTCATCCGATTAATTGATCAGCTGTGATTTTTCCTGACAACCTAAATTTCACAATGAAAAATGTGCAAGGAAGACATTATTGAACCCTTCAGTAATGTTGAGGGTCCAGTGTGACCCATTTTTACATCAGAGAAGAGTAAAAACACGTCCCTAGTCCCAACTCCCAGCCGCTTTTTACTTTTCTGTGCAAGCAGCTGCTGCGCAGCCATTAGCTCCCCCAGCACAGTCGCACCATTTTTCACTCTGTTTGCTGACTTTGCATAGTTTGCTCCCTGGGGAGCCCAAGTAACAAGCGCAGCAGAACTGAGACACGGGGAAGATTCATGTCCGTGCGCTGCTCCGCTTCATCAGTGTTGATTTTTTTTTTTAAAAACACTGCTGGTCCAGGAAGCTTGTATTATTTATTTTTTTTAACCACGCCCATCCTCTTCCTCCACTCTTCCCAGGTGGTGAACGTCCTGCGCACTCAACTCAACGAGCTGGACAGGCTCAAGAGGGAGAGGGAGGCCTGGGAGTCGGAGATCAAGGGCGTGAACTTTGACATGAGGGCGAAATTCTTGTTGGCGCTGGCCCAGAGCGGCGCCATCAACGAGGAGCAGCTGTCGTCGTCGCAGCTCGAGGAGATGTACGCCAAGTACAACGTTTACATCAGGGAGAACCTTGACAGCCAGGAGCGGGTGCTGGGAGACGTTCAGGTGCGCAGCGTTCAGAAAAAAAAGAACTCACTCAAGCACGAGCTGGTATCAGAGGTCGGGGCCCAGCCAAGCTTCACGGACAGGAGGGAGATGCGGATAACCGTTGCCGCTTTAACTATTTGACACACATTGACGTATTTCCCCCTTTTCCACTTCCCACTTTTTTTTTTTTTTTACTGCCGCCTGCAGACCTCCCACCAGGAGTTCAGCAGCCTGAAGCAGTCCAACAGCGAGGCCAACCAGAGGGAGGAGGTGCTGAAGAAGCTGGCGTCGGCCCACGACAGCTACGTGGAGATCAGCAGCAACCTGCGCGAAGGCACCAAGGTAGCGGTCGCCACACACACACACACACACACACACACACACGCAGGCATCAACTGTGGAAACATTTCTTTCATGTCCTCCTTCATGTGTTCTCTTCCTCAGTTCTACAACGACTTAACAGAAATCCTGCTCAAGTTCCAGAACAAATGCAGCGACATTGTGTTTGCTCGCAAAACGGAGCGGGATGAACTCCTCAAGTATGCGGCGCACACGCAGTTCTCTCTCTTCTTTCTCTTCAGATTTTCCACTTTTTAACATTTTTAAAAAAAAATCTATTTCAAGTCTTTTTTTTTTTAAAAAAAAAAAATCTGACACTTTTTAAATATTTAAATATATCTTTAAATATTCCTTTAGGGAGCTGCAGCAAAGCATCGCTCGCGAGCCCAGCGCTCCATCCTTCAGCGTCCCTGCCTATCAGAGCACCCCGGCCGTCCCTGGCCCCGCCCCCGGCCCGACACCTGCACCCAGGACCGTCTTTGTAAGAGAGACACACACACACACACACACACACCACTGAAGCCACGCCTTTAGCACCTGTGCAGCAGACGGTTGGCTGACGCTGGTCTCCGCCCACTCAGGCCCAGCAGCCCACCGAGCAGCCCAGCGGCCCCCCAGCCAGGCCCCCTCCGCCCAGCTTTGCTCACCAGGCAGCGTCCACCTCCTCCGCCGGCGCGCCGCCCGTCGGACCTCCCGCCAGCAACCCGCCGCCCATGGCGCCGCCCACCCAGGCCCAGGGACCCCCGTACCCCACCTACCAGGGATACCCAGGGTGGGTTTGTGCACACGTGCAGTTCAGCGGCCGCAGCCCTGGTGTGGTTCTGGCCAAAAACAACCACCACACTGCTGTTGCCTCAAAGGCCTGGTTTAAAAAGCCCTCCTCGGTTTTATCGGTGAAAGAAGGTTGAACACGAGATGCTCCAACACGGTGGTTCTCAACTAGGTGGAGTCTCAGCACCCACATTTTTGTCCTTATCATGAAGTCGCGACCCCAATTTATTCCACAGCACTCAAATTTATTCCACAAAAATAAATAAGCGCAAGTCCACTTTCTATCATGTCTCGCGAAGAAGTGATTGAATAGAGTTGCGTGTCCCGCAATGAATGCCCAACGACTTTTTTTTTTTTTTTTAATTCAAGATCTTTTTATGGAAACTTTTTCGATACAACAAATGGACATTAGCATTCCTTTATATAATATGTCAAATTCACCTTTTAAGTTGAATTGCATAAATACTACAACCTTTTCAGGATATTCTCATTTTCTGGGTAGTACCTGCATATTAAAATGTCTTTTTTGTAGAAAAGAAAAAAGAGAGAGAAAGAGAAAAACTGCCCACGAAGCCGCGACCCAATCAAAACGGCTCCGCGACCCACCAGTTGAGAAACACGGAAGCGCGTTGCTGCCACCCCTAGGAAAAAAAAAAAAACAGGGCTCAGTATGACGTTATAATGCGAAACCGTCACGTTTGTACTTCACCATTTTCACGTTATGACTTGATACTGAGGGGACATTCAAAAACGCTTAGAGCTGAACGTAGCTGAACGTAGCTTAACGTAGCTGAATGACAGTCATCGCCAAAATTCTGGCGCTGATTGGTGGCTGTTTTCAGTCATTCAGCTACGTTCAGCTCTTTAAGCATTTTTGAATGTCCCCTCATTATTATGTCATAACATGAAAATGATCACATACAAACGTGATAGTTTGACCTTATAACGTGAAAGTTATCACGTAGAAAAGGTGAAAGTATCGCGCGGAAACCTGAAACTTATCACATCAGAACGTGATACTGAGCCCTGTTTTGTTTTTTTTCCTAGGATGGCAGCAATGTGCTTCCATAGGGAAGCGCTGCTCCGTCCACATTAGAGTGGCTCCATTTCTTGCTTTGCTCTCAGCTCTGGCCCACGTTGAGCCGCTCCTCTCTCTCCTCCATCCTCTCTGCGCAGGCACTACCAGGTGCCCATGGGCTACAACCCCTACACCTACGGCCAGTACAACATGCCCTACGTGCCCTACCAGATGACCGCGCCCCGGCGGCTACCCGGGAGCCCCCCCGGCCGGACAGCCCTACCCCGGCTACCCCCAGCAGCCCCACCAGCAGCCCCACCAGCAGCAGCCGCAGCAGCAGCCGCAGCAGACCTACTACCCACAACAATAACCTGCACCTTCTTCCCCACCACCCCCTCCGTCTTTTAACACCAAAATTCTTTGACTAACGACCTCCTCCCCCCTCCTTCCTCCCTCCCCCCCAGCAATAACACACTTCATATCTTCCCCCTCTTTTTTTTTTTTTATCACTAACAGCAGTGGTAGAGAGCCGATAGGAGGCCGACCTCAGAGCTGCTTTGCACTTCGCCTTCGCCACCCCCCACCCCCCCGACAATGTTTGACTTTGGACTGAAGTGCAACAAGCACATCATCATCATCAACACCCCCCCCCCCTCCCCACCCCACACAGCGCCTGTTTACTCTCCCACCGCTCCTCTGTCAACTATAATCCTATTTTTGTAACGATACGGACGCCTCCACGCGTGTATAAAGAACGACTGGCAGGATTTTTTTTTTTTTCATATGCGGAGCTGCGACCTCTTCTGGCTCCGTCGCTCTCTCTCTCTCTCTCTTGCTCTCTTTTTCTCTCTCTCTCTCTCTCTCATGCGGGAATCGTCGGCCTGTCTCTCTCTCCCTGTCCCAATCAGAAGCTGTAAGTGAGAGAAATGATAGCGCTCTATAAATATATGTATAAATAAGGAAGAACTCTGTATGTGGTTTAACCGAGAAAACTGTGTGTGCTGCACTTTCATGCTCTCCATGTGGTTATTTTTACTCCTCAAGCTCTAATGTGATTAAAAAGAATAAGGAACGACCTATCAACCGGCATTTGTTCGTCTTTAAATGTCAGCGACGTCCTAATTATGAATCTTTTTTTTTTTTTTCATAATTTTTCCGGCTTCATATCTCACCCAAGTGCAGATGAAGGTTCGTGCAGAGCGGCCACAAGAGGGCAGCAGCGGGTCACGTCTCTTTCCCACAGGCTCATCCAATCGGTGAGCGAGCGGCGACGCCCGACTCATCTCGACGCCTCTTGACCCCCGCCGGGTGTCGATGGCCACGTCCCATTTAGATTGCATGCAAATTGCAGCGGGAGTTGAGGTCAGGATCTCGTCCAATCGCATTTCACCGCCTGCAGGTGACGGATTCTCATCCCCGGATATTTAATTCAATGTCGCGAGACGCTAATGATGTCACATAACTCCTCGTGTGTGTGTGTGTGTGTGTGTGTGTGTGTGTGTGTGTGTGTGTGTGTGTGTGTGTGTGTGTGTGTGTGTGTGTGTGTGTGTGTGTGTGTGTGTGTGTGTGTGTGGGCAGATGGCAGCACAGTTTGATGTCTGTAAGGATGCATGGAGATGTTGGCAGGGAGCTGCTGGTCCTCCGCCTGCATCCGTCAGTCTCTCTCCCTCCTCCCTCTGTCAAAGTCTTTCGTTTCCACTTTACATTTTCTCTCTCAGCTCCACTTCGAAAGGGGGAAATTCACACACACACACACACACACACACGCACACACAACCCAGCAAAATTGAATTTCCTCCAAATGCTCTTGCATCCTTTGTTTCCTCCTCCTATCGGAATCTGTGTGTGTGTGTGTGTGTGTGTGTGTGTGTGTGTGTGTGTGTGGTGCCACCACCACCACCTGTCTCTCTTCATCTTCAGCTGCTTTCCTCCATTTTGTTCCATCCTCTTGAGCCTCATCAAGTAATTTGGTGGTGGTGGTGGTTGTTGTTGTTGTTGTTGTTTTCCCGCAATGTGTGTGTGTATGTGTCTCTCTTCCACTGGCTCATCTTCACTGCTCATCAGTCTCACATAGTGGTGCCAACTTTCATTCAGAAAAATAAAGGAGGCCTCCCTCGGTGCTCGTGGCCATGACCATCACAGGCCGGTGGCTCGTGCTAAATCATAACTTACAATGGGGGGTTTCCAAAAAGTATATGGTTCACGTAGTTTGAACAGCTTTGTTAGCAATAGTCATTGGAAACAAGCCGAATCAATCTTTTAAATTGTATTGAAATATTTTAATTGAACACATTTTTACACAACAATCAATAAAGTGCAGATTGGATGGCTTTTTTTTTCTTTTTTTTGACAAAGAAATTGAATATACGAAGCTGAAAAGCACAAGCGATTCCGATCCATAGCCTAATCTACGCAGCCAGTACGCAGTTGCATGTGAATGGTCTGCAGCCTGCAGCTACATACATGACGGTTTTAAACGCAAACTCTCTGGAAACGACCGTGAGTTTGCGTCGAAAAATTAATTCACGTCCAAGACAAAAAAAAACCCGTCCCGTAATCCGTTCAAAACGGGACGCACCGTTTCCTCGACAAATTCGCGACAAGTCAGTATTTTAAGGGACGGTTGGCAACTCTGGCCTCACTGCTTGGCGACGGCCCCGGTGACGTCATCGCACCCCCAAAAAAAAAAAAAAGTGTGCGCGGCGCGCGCGAGAGAGGGAGCGAGAGACGCAAAGAAGCAGCGACGGTTTCTAAGCTCGGATGCTTCGGCAGGAAGTGACAACACGGCGCCGCAGAGCCTCGCTCGCTCGCTCTCTCTCTCTCTCTCTCGCTCGCTCGCCGCCGCCTCCTCCGTCTCCGCTCCACGTGCCCATCGCTGCTGCCAAAGCTAATTGTAGCCGCCGACGTGTTCATCAAAGGTGTCGGCGCATTTTCGGTGCCGCTTAATTTTAACGAGACGCGCTCCGCGCCGGAGGAGTGTCATATTTTAATTGGCCCGAAACAGAATTAAGGCGGCGAGCGGAGCGCCGCACTGACAGGTATTAATTACCTTCTGTCTAATGGCTCCCGCGCTCGGCGCTCGCTCGCTCGCTCGCTCACGGGCGCTCAACACTATTCTTACGCCCACTGGCACGCGCACACTCGCACAATCTGCTCTCATCGCTCTCCACACACCATGAGTTTGTCCCCAGTCGAGCTCTGCTGAGGCGAGCGTGTTATTTTTCTCTCTCTGCTGCAGCAGCAGCAGCAGCAGCAGCAGCAGCTCCACTCAGCTGTTGGCATTCAAACACACTGCTCGGATTTAATTGATTGACTTTCTTTTCTGGAAGAAATGCATTAAAAATCAGTTCTCAAGGAAAATTGGGACCAATAAAGCGGCGTTTTTCAAGCTTTTTTTTTTTTTTTTTGAGGGGGGCCGGGCACATTTTTCACATTGTTCAATCAAATCCCATTGCACACCAACCAACCAAAGATGTTATAATCGGACACTTTTTTTTTTTTTTTTTTGCCCAATAATGACAACACAGCCTCTCCATTTATTTATAATCACTCGGTGTGAAACCTGCGGCTCTTTAGATGCACACACGGCTGCTATCCTGCGAGGAACGGAGGGAGGAAAGTAGGCGTGCAACCCTTTTAAAGCACACTCTCTCCACAATGGGATGTTATTTTGAAAAAAAACCGAGTGAAGTGAAATAGAATTATTTTTCACAGCAGACCTGACATCTCACGGCACACTAGTGTTTGAAAAACACTGAAATAATCTGTTTTCAAAGTTATATTTGACCAAATTCCTGGCTCACATCCATCCATCAGTCTTTTTTACCTGCTTTCTCCAGAACTCAGTGTGCAGGAGACCTGCAGGAGGCAACACATGTTTGCTAAAAATATTTTCGTTTTGTCATGAGAACTAGAAAACTGCTTGAAGCGGTTGATTAAAAAAAAAAAAAAAAAAAAAAAAGTCCACAAAAGTTTGTGTATACACACCCCTGTTTGAGACTGTGTAGAATGCTGCCTTATAAATGGTTTGAAAGGTCAAAGGGTTCAAACGTTCCATATTATCAAATGTGGCCACAGCAAAAAGCCTCATGCTGCATCTTCTTCTCTAAACTCCCGCTGAACTACAGTTCTGGCAGCAGGCTGTAAACAGAGGGCTAAACCTGCTGTTTCCTGGGGATGCACAGAGTCTTGGGTGGCGGTGGGCAAACCTACTGACTGGTGGGGCCACAGTGGCTTCTGGAGCAGCAGATGGATGGAGTGATTTGATGACCCGCCTCATTATGGGATGTGTACAAAACATGTGCCTCAATGTCAATTGAAAATGAACAACAAGATCAGTGTCTTTGAAGCCCTACAGTATTTAGCTCTTTATTGAAATGACTCTTCAAACAACTGCAAGAAGGATCAAATCCAACTGTTTCCTTTCTTACTTATTATTAATAATATCATTTCTTCAAGTTCGACTGGCCGGATTAAAAGTTTTACGAGCCGCATATGGGCCCCGGGCCGTAGTTTGCCCATGCCAGGGAGTCCAGGATGGTGACTGATGCACACCTGACAGCGCGCTGAGTCGAACCCGCCTGCGCTGCATCCACATGTAAACGGCCTAAAACCATTTGTTCCTTTTCTGAAGCGGAAGCCGAGGCTCGCAAGCCGACGTGTCGGAATCTTTCCGCGCAAACGGTGCCGAAATTAACGCGGCCGCTTTCAGCAGCTTACATTGCCCGTGTCGGTCCGTTTGTGCGCGTGTGTGTGTGTTGTTGGCTGATATTGTGTGTTTTCTCCGCGGGCCTCCTATGTGTGATATTTTTTTTCCCCCCACATATCTTCCCTCTCCATAGAAGCAGGATGCCTGAAATAGCAGCGATTGACAGCTATAGAGACTCAGTTACTATAACAACTACCTCCCGGCTCTCATGGGCTCCTTCTCTCCTCCTCCTCCTCCTCCTCCTCCCTCCATCCCTCACCTCTCCTCTCCTCTCCACAGTCTCTTTCACCATCTCTCCAGTTTTGAACCCTCCGTCACCACCTCCTCCTCCTCCTCCTCCCTCCATCCCTCACCTCTCCTCCTCCTCCTCCTCCTCCTCCTCCCTCACCTCTCCTCCTCCCTCCTCCCTCCCTCCCTCTCTCTCCTCCTCCTCCTCCTCCTCCTCTCCACCACCTCTCCTCCTCCTCCTCCTCCTCCTCCCTCCATCCCCACCTCCTCTCCTCCTCCTCCTCCTCCTCCTCCCTCACCTCCTCTCCTCCTCCTCCTCCTCTCCTCCCTCACCTCCTCCTCTCCTCTCCTCCTCCTCCTCCTCCTCCTCTCTCCTCTCTCCTCCTCCTCTCCTCTCCTCCTCCCTCCTCCCCCCACCTCTCCACAGTGTCTTTCTCCTCCTCCAGTTTTTAACCCTCCGTCACCACTTCCTCCTCCTCCTCTCTCCATCCCTCACCTCTCCTCTTCCTCCTCCTCCTCCTCCCCCTCCTCTCTCCTCTCCTCTCCTCTCCTCTCCTCTCTCTCCTCCTCCTCCTCCATCCCTCACCTCTCCTCCTCCTCCTCCTCCTCACCTCTCCTCACCTCTCCTCCTCCTCCTCTCTCCCTCACCTCCTCCTCCTCCTCCTCCTCCTCCTCCCTCACCTCTCCTCCTCCTCCTCCTCCCTCCATCCCTCACCTCTCCTCTCCTCCTCCTCCTCCTCCCTCACCTCTCCTCTCCTCTCCTCCTCCTCCTCCTCCATCACCTCTTCCTCCTCCTCCTCCTCCCTCCTCCCTCTCCTCTCCTCTCCTCTCCTCTCCTCAGTCTCTTTCACCATCTCTCCAGTTTTTAACTCTCCGTCACCACCTCCTCCTCCTCCTCCTCCTCCTCCTCCCTCGCTCATGTGCTCGTGTGGGTGTAGAGGGAGAGAGATTATGAAAAGGAACTCGACGACGGCAATATTCCTTGGCGGCAGCGAGATGTTTGTGTTGCGAGATGGAGTCCTGGCAGCAGTTATTGGATCTAACCTGTGTGGGTGGGCTGGCGGTGGGCGGCCGTGGGAAGATGAAACACGCTTACACAACACAGCCAAATAAGCCCTTCTTTCTTTTCTCCTAGTACTCCCCGAACCCCCCACACCCCCACCTTCTCCTCTTCGTCGTCTTTTCGCTGCGTATTTCCGCTTTTCTGCTGTTATTTTTGTTTAGCGTGTTCCTGTGTCAGGTTGAGCCGCTCCGCTTGTGTAACCGAGTCACAGTGCGTGCGTGCCTGCGTGGGTTGCCAACCTGTGCGTGCGTGCTCACTCTTGTGTCAGGAAGTGGCCACCAGAGAGGATGAGGATGAAGATGATGATGATGATGATGATGATGATAGGGGGGGGGAGAATTTCAGGCGGCGCGCGCTGGAATCCGGTGCGACTGACACCGGAGAACGTGACAGTGGATGGGACGGTTCGGTGTGAGTGTGTTAGGTGTTGTGCGCGTGCGTGCGCGTGCGCAGAGGGCGGGAACAAGACGGACGTCATCGGCGCCACCTGCTGTCGTGCGCCGGCCAAAGTCCAGACGCGGCGACAGCTCAGGCAGAGGCCACCGCCGTCTCCCAGTAATGATATGATTTACTTAACCTTCTTACACAACACACACACACACACACACACGCACGCACGCCGTCCCCTCTTGTCAGGGACCAGCCCCCCAACACACACACACACACACACACACCTCCTCTTTCATCTGTGTGTCATGACGCGGGCCGAGAGGTCTGAAGAAAACAAGCTGGCAGAGTCGGCCATGCCATAACAATGCAGCACCTGTCACTGTGTGTGTGTGTGTGTGTGTGTGTGTGTGTGTGTGTACCTGTGTGTGTGAGTACATGTGCGTGCAGCTGCCTCGGGGCGTCTGTCATCGTAGGGAGCGGGGGAGGCAGGGGGGGGGGGCGACATGCCACAGCCTTACTGTAAATACGAAGGCACATGGAGCTGTCAGTGCAGAAACTGTCATCATAATTTGATTTTTTTTTTTAACCCTTCCCACCTGTAAATATTTTTTTTAAAGGTGCCTGCACACCTGCTGCACCTGAGTCCCTCTCTCACCCGCTTCCTCCCTCCTTCTAGACACTTCAATTGATCGCCCGTCTCGCCCCCGTGGCAGCAAATGAGGCTGAGGGTCTCGGTGCCGGCGTGACCTCTGCACCGCCAGCCGCCGCCGCCGCCCGCCGCTCTAACGATCCGGCCGGGGCCGCCGGGCTCGGCCCTGATCAATGGGCCGCGCCCGGCGGTAATAATAGAGCGCCTCCCGGCCGTCAGCCGGGTGAGCCAGCGCGGCCTCTCGTTGTCAAATTATGGAGCTCTCCGCTCCTGAGTCTCCGCCGCTCGCCGTCAACCTCGGCGCAACTCTGAGGACGTTTGTGCACCGTTTGCAGAAAGGAAAAAAAAAAAAGGAAGGGTGACAATTTAGAATTAATTAGTCTTCGAGGAGGGGAAGGTGGAGGAGGAGGAGGAGGAGGAGGAGGAGGGACGGTGGGAGCCGCAGCCCATAATAAGACATTTAAAACGGAATGGGATCTGGTATCCAAGCGCATGGTCTCCATAGAGACCGTTGCTATGACTGGAAGAAAATCTCACCTCATTAGGAACCAAAAAAAAAAAATATCTATATGCGCGTGTGTGTGTGTGTGTGTGTGTGTGTGTGTCTGTGCATGTGTACATTTATATATGTGTGTGTGTGTATTTAAGAATATATAAATATAAATAGCCACGTGCAAAACTTAACTTGTGGCTGTATGGAGGAGGAGGAGGAGGAGGAGGAGGAGGAGGAGAAGCGGAGCTCACGTGCAGCCTGACGCTGGTCTCAGCGAGTGTGTGAGGGAGAGGATGAAACAATTAACACACACACACACACACACACACACACACACACACTGGTGTCTTATAAATGTCAACAGGCTTCTTAGAAAGTGTTTTTTCTTCTTCTTTTTAAAAAAAAAACAAAAACTGAAACAGTCCTGCGTGCATTGACTGGTGCTGCTTTCAGGCTCCGCGATGGAACAAAGAGCAATTGTGAAGATGAGAAATGGAATCACAGCACACACACACATACACACACACACAAGTGCACCGCCGCCTGCACTGGCCGCCACCAGTGCAAATGGCTCCTTCGCATGAGCCCATTTTTTTTTCTTTTCGTTTCTCTCTCATAATCTCAAAAGCTGCGGCTCATTATACAGAGCCAGCGTTGAGTGGAGGTGGGGGAGGGGGGTGGAGGAGGACGGGGGAGGGAGGTGGGGTGGAGGAGGTTTGCTGATGGGAGGGAAAAGTCTGGAAAACAAGTGCGAGTCCACCTCTCCAGCAGACTCCTGCTGCTGCTGCTGCTGCTGCTGCTGCTGCTGCTGCTGCTGCTGCTGCTGCTGCTGCTGCTGCTGCTGCTGCTGCTGCTGCTGCTGCTGCTGCTGCTGCTGCTGCTGCTGGAGCTGCGAGCGCCTGGAGGTCTGCAGCTCCCACATCAACCTTTGTTGTCTGCACGTCTTCACTTCCTGTCTGTCACTTCCTCTTTCTCTGCAGCCCACTGCTGCTCTTCTCTTCTTGCTGTCTGAGTGTGTGTGTGAGTGTGTGTGTGTGTGTGTGAGTGTGTGTGTGTGTTCTCAAGCGAGACAATACCTTCAGATGCAGCCTGCTTGTTTGACCATGAGTCACCGTGTCTCTGTGACGGACGGCTGAGGGTCTGCTGGCTGACCAGCAGCAGCGCTTTTCTCTCTCTTTTCGCCGACTCTGATCTTCAAGGTCCAGTCATTAATATTTACAAGCATCTAATGCTTCAGTCGGGGGTGGGCAAACTTTCTGACTGGTGGGGCCGCGGTGAGTTCTGAAATGTGACAGAGGGGCCGGAGCAGCAGCAGATGGATGGAGTGTTTTGGTGAGCCACCACATAGGAGAAATTAATATATCATGGGAGATGTAGACGTCTGTTGAAAAGCATCAGAACCAAATCAGTGTCTTTGCAGCCCCCCGGGGTTCAGCTCTGTGTTGAAATGACTCTGAAAACACTGAAAAAATGCATGAAATACGGCTGGGGCCGATTAAAATGCTAACCGGGCCGCATATGGCCCCCGGGCCGTAGTTTGGCCACGCCTGGTGGGTTGAGGGCATAGACTGTACTCAATGGTTGTCAATGCAAAAGCCCCCGTGTCCTTAATGTCGCCCACTTGATTTCAGAGTGGCTGCTGCCAAACTGATGTAAAGCGGATCTGCTCTCTATGTAAATATTGGTGTTCATCGCCGTCATCGGCATTTGCAAAGCAAACGGTTGTTGTTGTTGTTTTTTTTTTCCAAGGATTTCATCCAACTTAAAAAGAAAACAGGAAAAGAAAACAAACTCCAGTCCATTTATTAAGCCAATAGACCCCTTTGAAATGCGACACACTGGGGCCCTTTTCAAAATGCGGCGTTATGCAGATGCAATGATAATGATGATGACTTTGAAAAAAAAAAAAAGGGAAAAAAAAAAAAAAAACAACAACCCCGCGAGTTATGGATCCATAATTTGCATCGCTGGATAAACACCGCGCTCCTCTCATCATCAGTAGCAGCAGCATCAGTGGCGGCGGCGGCGGCGGCTGTGCAGCAGGCCGGCGGGTCAATGAGGGAGACACGCACACACACACACACACACACACACACACACACACACACACACACACACACACACTCTCTCTCTCTCTCTCAGTCCCAATGCAAAATAAAAGCCCGTCTCTCCTTTTTCTGTTCTTCAAAGCTAAACGGTTCTTCCCTTCCCTTCCCACCACCACCACCACCCAACACCATCCTCTACGCCCCCCAACCCCCAACCCCCACCCTTTTTTCTCTTTCTTCTTTCTTTCTTTTCAGCGCCACTGTTGAACGGCGTGTTTTCAAGCGGCGAACAAAGGTGTCTGCGAGCGTCTGGGAGAGAAATGACAAAGTGCGACAAGCGATGGAGATGGTGTGCGTGTGTGTGTGTGTGTGTGTGTGTGTGTGTGTGTGTGTGTGTGTGTGGGCTGTTTCTAATTGAAGGGGCTGTTTGATTCCTCCTCCTCCTCCTCCTCCTCCTCCTCCTCACCCTCCCCTCCCTCCCCCCCATCTCTCTGAAGACCTGTCAAAAAGGAAGACGGCAACGCGCGCGGTGGAGGGATCGGCGGAGCGAGAAGAGAGAGAGAGAGGAGAGAGAGAGAGAGAGAGAGAGAGAGAGAGAGAGAGAGAGAGAGGAGTGGAGTGATGTGTTGCTGGTGGAGATGGAGAAAAGGGCGTTTAGCGAAAAGAAGAGAAGGAGGAGGAGGAGGAGGAGGAGGAGGAGGAGGAGAAGAAAGAAGCAGAGAGTTTACGCCCACCGGCTGAGCGCGCGCGGAGGAGAGGAGGAAGGCAGCGTGAGAGCCTGTCGAACATCCGCTGCAGACCGCGAGCCCACGCGCACGCGCGCGCAGATGCACCAACGCACACGCGCTGAGGTCTCTCTCTCTCTCTCTCTCCCAGCCAGGTGCGCGGTGAACTTCCTCCCGTCACCTCGGAGGAGCACACACGTGTCCTTCGCGCGCCCGGCTTGCCTGCGTCCGGACGTTGGCAATCACGTTGTTCTTGTTAATTTTTTTTTTTTTTTTTTTTATCGTGATAATAATAATGATGATTATTTATTTTACGCACTCCGGGCCTCGTCCGCAGGATGATCCACGGTGACTCACCTCCATTGATTGGAGGGTTGAGGGAGGAGTCTTCTCACTCCCGGGTCGAGGGCTGCGTCTCAATTCAGGGTCTGCACCCTTCGAAGGCTGCATTTGAAGGCCAGTTGCGTCATAGCACTGCGCGAAGGCTCGTCCCAATTGCCAAATATCCGGAGGACGCTCCAAATGCGCCCTCGAAATGCGCCCTACTTTTAGCCGATTCCAAGGCTGCGCCGCTACTATCCTTCCTGTCCTTCTGTATCCCAAGATGCTTTGCGTGCTGCTGTAAAGCATCCTGGGATCCTGGAAAGTCAGCTGAAATTAGCGCCATCTACTGGCAAAGGCAAGATTTATAAATTTAAGTATTGAAATTTCACATAAAGTATTCCGTTTTTAACGTAGGGTTTTTACTTCTTTGAACATCCAACGCCATTGTTGGATGGCGAACCAATGGTTAGCTTGATGCTATGAAAACATCACTTCCAGGGTTGGCCAGCAGGAGGGAACGGCGGTGACGCAACCAGGAAATACGCCGAAGGCTAGACCGTCCCGTGTGGTTACTGGGGAGGCGGGGTTTGGGTTCGACCTTCTCGGCCGGGTCCTTCGAAGGACGCTTCCTTCCGACGGAGGACGCTTCCTGCTGACGGAGGACGCTTCCTTCCGACGGAGGACGCTTCCTGCTGACGGAAGTCGCTTCCTTCCGACGGAGGACGCTTCCTGCTGACGGAGGACGCTTCCTTCCGACGGAGGACGCTTCCTGCTGACGGAGGATGCTTCCTTCCGACGGAGGACGCTTCCTGCTGACGGAGGACGCTTCCTTCCGACGGAGGACGCTTCCTTCGAAGGATGCAGACCCTGAACTGAGACACAGCCGAGGTGTGTGACTTTCAACGCTTCCGTTTCCCGTTTAGGCTGCCGCTGCTGCTGTTGTGACGCACTGCACCTGAATCCGGCTCCCACGTCATGGGCGCCCTTAGGTGCCTACAGGGGCGGAAGTGACAGAAGTGCTTCCTTTAGGCCACGTGGGTGGCAGCAATAAGTAGAGACCTGGAAAGACCACACAGCGGTTTATATCATTCTGATTGTTGCTGTACTATTTTTTATTATTATTGTTTAATGTTTTCAAGATGACATTTTCACAGTCATCCTGTCACAATTAAAGCACAGCGAGTCATCACTGTTCAATGCTCATATTAATTGTAAACCTGTGCCGACTTGTTCCTACTGTCCTAGGATCAGGGTTAAGAGTTGCAAAATGTAGATATTTGAGTGTCTTGTTTCCACCAAGAACAAAATCCATCATCATCAACATTATCATCATCATCACGTAGCCACAGTGCTGTACATTGGGACACACAAATAATTTAAACAATTGAATTAGAAGCATAACACAAGCATAAGGACAAAACAAGACAAACAAACTTACAGGAAGCCAAACAAAGTGGAAATAAGTTGAAGTGTTTATATTAAATATTAAAATGTATTGAAAGAATGAAATCCAGGCCGATCGTCAAGTCAGAAATACATTATATCTTGAAATAAAAAAGGTGGTTTGGTCACATGATCCCCCCACCATAGATCCCACCACTGGCCACCACGTAGCTCCGCCCCTGCTCAGGTACCCTCCCTCCACCTTCCCACCATCGCGCCCCCCCCAACCCCCTGCCCCTCCTCCCTCCAAGACCAAATCGTTCAGCTTGCGTTGATGCCACTGCCCTCCCACTGTGGGCGCTAAATGTAGCGGTGAGCGACGCCGCTAATTAGCACCGCAAATCCTCATGAAGGGGCCTCGCTAGTGCCGCTGGAGCCTCCTCCTCCTCCTCCTCCTCTTCCTCCTCCTCCTGGGGCCCCGCTTCTACACCACCACCACCACCACCCACAACCCCACTTAACCCCCAACCTTCTCATCTCCTCAGCGACTCTCTCGCTCTGAAAGAAGCATTAGATCTACTCCACTGTACGAGCAAATGATGCAAAAAACGGCCGTGACATCCGCCTGCAGCCGCCCAATGAGATCAGTCGGCTCGCGTTACCCCGCAGACGGTGTTGTGATGCAGAACCGTTGCTGTGGGTTGGATGGCGAGACTATTTTAGGACGCAACCCTTCCCGCTGATGTTTGAGGAGCTTCTCACTGCGGCAAACAAGTTCATGTGAGTGACATTAATGGAAAGACAACAATGTTGTTGTTGTTGGTTGGTTGCGGCGGTGGTGGTGGTGGGATTTAGCGTCACTGTTGGGTGCATCTGGTGAATATCAAAGGCGCCATATCACGCAAAATCTGCCAGAACACTGCTGACTGTGATCTTGGTCTCTCGTGGAAAGCTGTCCTCCTTTGTGATGACACAAAGTGCACTGATTCCTCTGCCTGTAAGGCCACTTCCTGAACCCTCAGGAAGTGGCACGTCGTGCCGCTGCCCCGTCTTGGCTTTGCCTCTCCTGCGTCCCTTCACATGACGCCGTTCTCCACCGTCGGCTTTGTTTTTTGACCTTCGGCCTCCTGTCTCCTCCATCCAGGTGGGCTCCGTCTCAGGTAATGGTTATGGAACATGCGGTGAAAGCTAAAGACCAACCCACCTGAGGGGCGGAGCCTCATTAAAAATGTCTTCCTAAACTCGAAAGCCAAAATGTACTTTACTCTCAGTGGGGACTCAGTGCGCTTCCTGCCTGTAGTGTTGGGAACAGCAGCAGCAGCAGCAGCAGCAGGGAGTCTCCGCTCAGCAGGTTCAGCTCATTTAGCCCAAAACATGACGCGCACTATTCCTCTCACCGCAAGCCGTGTTGCACAAGGAGGCAGAAATCGTAAAATTAAGTTTCCTTAATTAGAATAAATGGCAGCTGAAAGACGGAGCTCCGCTGCTGCTGCTGCCGCTGCTGCTGCTGTGACTGCTGCTCCTGGCTGAGGTTCGGAAGCAGAAGGAAGGACTATTTGTCTGTTTCTTGTCTGTGGCTGTCTAGTCACCCAGCCACACGCTCCATCATGCTTTAAATATTCATACCCCGGGCCGCTGAATATTCATGAGAGCCCGCATTAATATTTATGATCCTCACTTGTTGAGGTGTCACTCGATCTCTTGTACACACACACGCACGCACTCGCACGCCTGCCCTCGCCGCCGCGCGCGGCCACACACACACACACACACACACACACACACACACACACACACACACACACACACACACTCAGGCATTTAGCACATGGCCATGATCAAAGCCGGAGAGCCGCGTCGACATCATCGGATTGAGAGGCGGCGGTGTGAGTTTCCAGCGGTATGACGGTAAACAAAACCTCCTGCCCTCTATTTGTAATCAGGCGAGGCCGTCCAATCCCGCCGACTGTCTGCTCGCTCTCGAAAAGTGAAAGCATGTGGTGTCGTGCGGTGACAGGATATGTCTTTGTGCGGCAGGCCGCGCAATAAATCTGAAGCTGCAGCCACTGCAGCCAACTGTTGGTGACCTCTGTCAAACCTCCAGACCGCCGCCTTATAGGATCGCCGCTGTTCACTGGATGGCAGATGATGTTTAAACTGGTCACAGAAACGATGACATTTGCTCAATCAATCAATCAATCAATCAATCAATCAAATTTTATTGATATAGCACCTTCCAACGGCCAAACGGTGCACAAGGTGCATTCCAGAGTAAAAACAAATGAAAGGAATTACTAATAAAAATAATTAAAATACAGCAAAACTGAGAATAAAAATAAGAATAAGAACAAGAATGAAATGCAAAATTAGGTTAAACAATGACGTATGTGTCAAGCAAAACCTTTTAAAACACCTTATAAAAAACCAATAGATAAAATAAATGCATTTCAAAACCTGTTCATGGAACATAGCTTTCTAACGTGCGTAGGTCCGTCTTGAAAAGCTCCAATCTGAGTTGCACTGAGTCTCAGTCAGAGCATGACTGGACGCTAACATGTGGCCTCTCATGATCAGCACTACAGCTTTTCAGTTTTCAACACTGGCGACACACTGCACCATGACTTTGCTGCATACCAGGTGTCTACCTCTTGCACAAACAGGAAGCGCTGTGCAGTTGCCAGCTGGTTTTGTTGACGTTATAAAAAAAATAAAAAAAATCTGACTGACTTCCTTAAATGTGACAGACAGTTTCGTCCAATCACCCTCCAGCATTTTTTTTCTTATCCCGAATAGATGCAGCTGATTTGCAAAACATTCTGTTTTGGTGACACCCGCTTGGTGACCATGCTTGGCTCAAGTGAAGCCAAATGCACTTTGTAGGGTATAAAGACCCAATGGTTGTGAAGTCTGTGACCACAACTAGGGTTCTCTGAAGCCAGCGGGTGTGACTGCAGCTGCGTCGTCCCTCTTTCTTTATGTTTCACTTTCTCTCTCTCGGCAGAAGGGCGCAAACACTTGATGTGTTTGCAGGCAAATATTGCTTCTCATACAGACTCCATGTCTGAATCACATCGCGTGTCTACCGGAAGAAGTTTACCCTCCCTGAGAAGAGCTGCATCAATCCCCCTTCCAGTAACAGCCGTTGGAGTGCCTCAGCAAAACACTGGCACTGATGTAATAGCATGACAAGGTTACACACACACACACACACACACACACACCTATACAAACACACGGTCAGCTGTGCACTTTCTAACTAGGCGCTTTTATATAACTAACCGCAAGTGCAGTGGTATTTCTGTGCACGCGCAACAGGGGGCGCAACAAGCGCCACTCAGTCTGTGTGTGTGTGTGTGTGTGTGCGTGCGTGCGCGTGTGTATGCATGCCAGCCATACTTCCAGAATCGGCACACAGCAGGTGTGCGAGTGCGTCGGTCTGTGAGTGCGTCTGTTACTGGCACCTTCTCAGAGCAAAACTCTCGATGAAATCCACACCTCCCCGGTGGAGCGTGGAGGACTTTGAAATAAATAAATGCAGGAATGTTCATTGCACGTTGTCAGGCTGTTCCTTATGTTCCCAGTCAATCAAGTTTGGTTGAAAGGTGACGTCAGCGTGCAAAAAAAGGAGGGGTGACATTTCGCACTCAACGCAGAAACCTGGTGGTTGGCGATGACGCACATCCTGGCGACGCACATCGCTCAAAACTCATCTGTGGTGTGGCTTGGTTTGCACTGTATAGATCACCTGCAGTAAAGTAGAGCGCAGTTGTATTCCAACTTTATTAAAGTGAAATGGCTCGGTCTAAATAGTCACAACAACGTCTGGTTTGCAAACATGTAAACAACGACATAAAAAAACTTGTTCCCAGTTCCAAGGCAAAACTGTTAGTCGTGGTTTCTCCCTCCTCCTCCTCCTCCTCCTCCTCCTCCTCCTCCAGGCTCCATTTCTCATATCCATAAATTAGTAGACGCAGCTATATCTTGTGCCATTTTGTCTTTAAATAATGGATCGTATGAACGACTTTGAAATGAATGAGATTGGAGTGAAGTGAAACTGGAGCGAGGCCGCGCTCGTCCCCCGTCTCCTTCCACCTCTGTTTGGAGTCGCTTCTTTCAGACCTCCATGGACCTCTTGAAGATTGGCCAATGTGTAAAAGGAAAAATGCTACAGAGACGGGGCAGATTTTCAGATTAGCCACGCGCGTGAGAATTAACAGGAAGTTGTGTTTCTGGGAAGTGTACATTTGTCAGTCATGAATAAAACATGAAATCCTCACTTTGAAAAAGATCTCTGTGTCCAATCTTATTTTGGAGTTTTTGCATTTGGGTTCTTTTTATGTTAATGTTTTCCTACATTACCTCGAAATAAAGATCTCTCATCCGAATGAATGGGAGTTCATCAGGTGCCTTTTCTAAAAAAAAAAAAAGGGAATGCGATTGCAGCCCCGACTGAACCTGGAAAAAAACGGCCCATCGCCCATTCTTCAAATTAACAACCTAAGAATAACACGCTTTTCCAATATTCGAAAGCAGTTTTCGGCCTGCAGAATCGCGGGGCCAACGGGCCTGCAAATTCCCTCATCAAATCCCCCGTCCTATAAAAATAACCTTTCTAATAGCCTGCTCTGTATATTCATTAAGTCTTAATTTAAGCACCGATGGAGGGGGAAGTAGTCAGATGCTTTGAATTAAAGGAGGCAATAACCCAGTTTAATATAGTGTCAAGCAAAAGGGAAATGACACTAATTACTTCAAGTAAAATGGAGTTAATAGGAATTGCAAAGGCAGGCAGGCAGATAGATAGATACTGTAGATAGATAGATAGATAGATAGATAGATAGGTAGATAGATAGATAGATAGATAGATAGATAGATAGATAGATAGATAGATAGATAGATAGATAGATAGATAGATAGATAGATAGATAGATAGATAGATAGATAGGTAGTGTGATGGCCGAGCCTTTATTTTTTGGATAAATAAATCAATTTTTTGATTAAAATTCTGTTTCCTCTTTGCCTGCCTGCTCGGTCCCTAGCTAGATAGCTAGATAGATACATACAGTAGATAGTGGCTGTAAACCAATCTACGCTAAAAGAAGAGATAACAACTAAGATTAGCGTATTTTTGGCTAGCAGTAGGCAGGCTAGGTAGGCATGACTACTAGCATTTATTTCTTTCAGTTGCTAAATTCAGCTGTTGCAACCAAGGGAAAGCAACGATGGAGATGTTCTTCTTCTTTCTTTTTTTTAATCGACTTTTATTATTGACGTGGAGGAGGAGGAGGAGGAGGAGGAGGAGGACGAGAAGTGACCGTGTCCAAAAACGGGAGCCGACCGAGCCACGGACGACGGCTCTCGTGCATTCCTCGCGTGCGTGCGTGCGTGCGTGCGTGGGCGCGTGGCTCCGGGAAGGAGCCGCTGCCACTCCACCACCCCCGCCCCCCTCTGCTCCTCCCTCCCTCACCGCACCGCCGGAGACGGGCAAAAGGCGGAGGAGGAGCAACGGAGCTCGCAGTCAACAGACACGGAACAGCCGCGGGTCGTCGCTTCGTCTAAACAACACGGGAGGGCGGCAGGAGCCACAGGCAGGCAGGCAGGCAGGCAGCCCAGCCGAGGCGAGACATCCCATCAGCCGCTGACCACGGTAAGATTCACGGACACTCGCTGTCGCACCACGGCGACATCCGTCCGCCCGCGGTGACAGTTAACGGCCACCGTCCACCGCCACCGGTACCAGAGATCCCTCCGCCGCCGCCGCCACAGCCGCCGCGGCTAGTTGGACGAGTCCTGCCGTCCCGATATCAACCCCGCGATCACAGGTGGAGATGGAAATTCCAGAATTATAACCATTCGCTCTCAATCAATCGATCTGTGTAGTGTTTTTTTTTTTTTAATGGGGGGGAGAGGCGGGGAGGGGGAATGTGACAAGCTAACTGCGCCCCGGAGCTGAGCGGAGCTATCAGTCGCATCACCCCCTTCAGGCTCCAGCATTAGCGGCGCCGAATGGATGAATGACGGGGCTAATTTGGTCCTCTTAGGAATTAGAATTATTTTTATTTCTTAACATTGATCTAACATTGCATTTATTTTTTATTTATTTTTTTTTTTTTTAAATCTGCAAATGTATTTGTCACGTTAGGAGGTTAAACCCCGGCAAGTTTGGAGCAGCGTTTCTAACTTCCTATTGGGGTGGCGCGTGCGTTAAAAATGTCCGTTTTCAACCGTTTTTCCCCCGCATAGTTCTCTTTTTTTTTTTTCAAAACGGTCTTATTTATTTATTTATTTATTTATTTATTTATTTATTTGAAATGCCGCCGGTCGGAGGGCGTGTTGAGCCGGTGCTCCTCCACCGTCTCCTCTTGACAGCGACAGTGAAGTCCTGGAGCAGAAGGTCCATGCGTTCAAACCCCCCACCACCACCACCGCCACCACCACCTTCCTCCAACCCCCTCAACCCGGGGTAAAAATAGCCCGGTGTGTCAGCTTAGCCTGGGTCAGGGTAATGCGACACACACATGCACATGTCCATGCACGCTCCGGCCGGCACACTTCTTCTTCCCACCGGTTCCTCTGCATTTAGCCGCCCGGCAGGGAGGCAGGGAGGCAGGCAGGCAGGGAGGGAGGCAGGGAGGGAGAGTCCGGCACAGAAAAAGTAGACCGTTTGTTGCACCCAACCCCCTCCACCTCCACCTCCACCACCCCCCGTCCCCTTCCTGCCCGGGTTCATGTGGGTCAGCGAGTAGGATGACACAAAGTTATGCACGAGATTCAGGACACCTGTTTGTTTACCCCCCCCCACCAGAATCGGTCCCACTTGGTGTTTTTTTTTTTTTATTCCGCGTAAATCCCCTTTTACGCTTCTTTTTTTTTCTTCTTTTTTTTTCATTTTCTTTTAATAATGCAGCCACTTGCACGTCTGCTTTGCATGCTCGCGTTTAATGTCTCGTGTAAAAGGCGGAGTTTTTGGGGAGCTCAGCTGCAGAGCGCGCGAACAGCTGTCGCAGCCGCAAGACTCCGTGGCAACAAGCGGCTGCTGCTGCTGCTGCTGCTGCTGCTGCTGCGGCTGCTGCGGCTGCCCAGGTGGCTCGGAAGGACGACGTAACCTCAGTGTGACTTGTGTGTGGCGGCCCACTTTTTGTGTTAAAGTGAGAGAGAGAGAGAGAGAGAGAGAATTTAAAAAGCAGGTCATGATAATAAATGGTCGGAGCTGTGCACTTGACTGGAGTGCAGCGCAGGGAAGGCGGTGATGCACAGATGCCATTAGATGGCAGACAGGTATCTTGCTCGTCTTGTATATTCGTGCGTTAGACTCGCTAGTGCATGGATGTGCGCAGAAGATTATTTATTGTCGGGTGTGGGAAGTTGAAATGAATGACGAGCAAACTGAGCAGAGTTTGACCCAAACACTGATGCTCATGTATTGTTTTTAAAAAAAAGCAGGCACAGTCGCTCTCTGCGCTTTCCTTCCTTTCCCGCCTTCCTTTCCTTCCTTGCTTGCTTGAATCCTTTCCTAATGAGCTCCGAGCTGAGGGAGGAAAGATGAAATCCCCCCCCCCCTCAAATCCCGCTGCAGCCTCAGAGACCAAACATAAACGCTTGTCTGTGGTTATAAGCGGTGAGGCTTTCTGCTTGCTTTTCCCCGTTTCCTCTGGCGAGCAAACAAAGACAGACAGCCCGGACGGACAGACAGTTGGGAAAGACGGACGGACTGGGCAGATTTTCCACTGAGGCTGCATGGTGGGCGATAGATGTGGGCACAGAGGACTCCGATAATTGCGGCTCAGGTATTCAAAGACAGCTTTTTCAATGGTTGTAATTACAAACTGGACAGGTATTGGGCTTCAGCACTTAAAATAACCTGGCTCAGGCGACAATGGCCACAAGGGGAGAGAGGGCGGGGGAGAGGGAGAGAGATGCTGCTGGATAATTTCCCACTGGCCTGCCTGCCTGCCTGCCTGTGTGTGTGTGTGTGTGTGCACGAGCCAACAGCGAGGCGTCCTGCTGCGTCGGTGTCTCTGAGGCTGCAGCTTCCTCCAGCGAGAGCAGCAGATGGATGATGATGTAGCGGGTACTGGCGCTCCCAGCCTCCCGCCGCCATCCGTCACGCGCTAATGATCATGTCACACCTTCCCCCTGGGCGGCCGGCCGGCCAGCCGGGCCGCTTCTGCGGCGCTCAGCTACGAGAGGGAAAGAAGGAAAAAAAAAAAAAAAAACCCTGCTCGCGGCAGCTTCAAAATCCCCCTTTTCACGGCCGGACGGCTGAAAGAGCCCACGGACAAACTGCAGCACCGTCTCCTCCGTCACACCTCCTCCACCTCCTCCACCACCTCTACCAACTCCTGTTCCTCCTTCCTCTCCTTCTCTTCCATCTCCTCCATCTCCTCATTCTTCTCCTCTTCTTCTACAAAGTCCTTCTCCTCCTCCTCCTGCTTCTCCATCTCCTCCACCTCCTCCTTATTCTTCTTCTCCTCCTCTACCAACTCCTCCATCTCCACCTAGTCCTCCCTCCTCTCTCCATTCTCTTTTTCCTCCTCCTCTACCACCTCCCTTCCACCCAGTCCTCCTTCTCCTCCTCCACCTCTCCCATTCTTCTTCCTCCTCCTTCTCTTCCACCTTCCTCTCCACCACCACCTCCTTCTCCTCCACCTCCTCCTCATTCTTCTCCTCCTCCTCCTCCACCTACTCTTCCTCCTCCTCTTCATTCTCCTTTTCCTCCTCCTCCACCTCCTCCTCAACCTCCTCCTCCTCCTCCTCCTCTCTCCTCCTCCGCCGCCGCTCTGCTTCACCTCTCTTCACCTCTTAAGTCCCTGCAGTCCTCGTCTCTCTCCGTCCTCCTGCATCCATTCGTCTTACTTTCCGCCGTGGCGCCTCGCCGGCTCCTCTCCATCCTTCTCTCTGACTCCGCCCTCCTGTCATCTTCTCCTTCGCTGGGAACCGGCAGCTTTACTCCACTAGAATCCGCAGCTCTCTGCTGTTTTATTCCTCTTGCTCCAGCCCCTCCAGGGCCGAGGTGAGGGTCAGCTGGCTGCACACGGACCGGCTCGGTTTAACCAGCGTCACAACATCCCGCAGCTTCTCCAGTCATTCTGCCCCCTTGAGGTCACTGAGCCCCCACCCCCCACCCCGTCGCCACTGTTTTTAGCTGCAGGATCGTCTGCTGCCTTGAAACTTGCTCCAACAAACCGCAGGTTATTTTCTCTGCGAATCAATTATTCATTATGCATCAACTGGGAAATGTACAATTCTACAATTTTGTGTACTATCAGGCTGCAGGGGCACTTTGGTTTTCCGTGTCTGCAACACTATTTCTATTGACTGATGTCAGCGCAGGAATTGGACGGATGTTTTTTTTTAAAAAAAAATAAATGACATTGACACACTGAGAGTTTTGCTGCTGCTGCTGCTGCGACTCGCTGAGAATATTTAATCTCAGCGGAATCGCGACTGTCATGTTCTGGGTTTCAGCCGAGCGGCGGGGGAGGTAAACACCGCTTTGCTTTCCTATCTGGAGTGACAGAGGTCCTCCAGCTTTTTTTTTTTTTTTTTTTTTTTTTTTCAAATAAAAATGTCTGTTATCTCCAGTCGGGTGTTAAATAACCATGCTGTGGGACTCGCCATCCTCTCAGCTCATTATTCCGGCCCGGCGTTACAGGAATAAGCGTCCCCGGGAGCTCCGCCTCACAGCTGAGTGCGTCCCCGCTGAACGCAGGTGGCTCATCGGGAGAGATGGTGGAATGCCACTTCCTCTTTGCGTGTGTGTGTGTGTGTGTTGTGTGTTGTGTGCGTGCGTGTGCGTTTGTCTTTTTGGTCTGGCCGATATTCTCACCAGTGGGATCAGAGACTAAGCTCGGCATTCTTGGAATATCAGTTCTGGCCGAGTGGTTGATGCTCTGCACAGCTGCTGCTTCTAAGAAAAGCTTGAGGACGACACACACACACACACACACACACACACACACACACAGACATCCGCTCACATGAGCCACACATGGAAGATACACGTCCGACCGCAGCGCTGCGTGTGCCTGTCACACACACACACACACACACACGCTCGCTCGTGGCGTCGCTTACAGTAATAGACTTTAAGCAGTGATCAACTGTAAAGCCAGCTGCATTTTTGGGAAGCGCAGACAGGTTCACGCATATGACAGTGTGTGCATGTACACATGCGCGCACGCACGCACACACACACACACACAGCAGCAGCAGCTTAGCCACTCGACGTCACTCCCAGCAGTTATTTTACATGCGGGCAGCTAATACGAGTGTGTGTCGGATTAAAAGAGTGATTAGAAAAATATATATATATATTTGTGTTATTATTTTCCTGAAATGCTTTATTTCATTCATTTAGTCAAATCCAAACAATGACACCCGAACACACGAACGGTCTCAACTCCTGGATGAAAGAAGAAAGCTTATATCATCGTTGTTCCTGCTGGTAGAGTCGCTGCTAACACTTCCTCCTCCCTTTGGTCTCTCTCTCTCTCTCTCTCTCTCTCTCTCTCTATCCAGGCTTCTCTTCGCTGACCAGCAAAAGAGCGATAGAGGGACGAGCAGCAGCGACCAGAGAGAGAGAGAGAGAGAGAGAGAGAGAGAGAGAGAGAGAGAGAGAGAGAGAGAGAGAGAGAGAGAGAGAGAGAGAGAGGGCGGCGGCAGCAGCGAAGAGGATAATTGCGTTTCTTGTTCCCGTGGGAACATGGGATATATGCCCTCATCATTCACCTGTGAGCCTCTCCAATAAACAACTCCAGATAGGTGGGGACAACTCACAACACACACACACACACACACACACACACACACACACACGAGAGAACAAAAAAAAAAAAAAGACAAGACAGAAGTGAAACAGGAAGTGTCATTTTCGTGTCCTCCGCCGTTCAGAAGAATGAACGAGGTGGCCGTGCTCTCCCCCGCCGCCACGCCATGTGACCTGACGTCATGTGACCTGACGTCATGTGACACGGCGGTCTGCCCCTCCTCGCCCTCGCCGCGTCCGTCCGCCTGCAAGCAGAGGAAGGACGAGGAGTGCGACCACGACCATGGCAAGAAGGCGGAGCAGCAGGTGAGCGAAAAGACTCATTAGTAGTAGAACGGTGCTCCTCCCCCTCCTCCCCCGCCTCCTGACCAATCCTCTCCCTCCCCCTCGCAGAAACACTGTGGCCAGGTGCAGCCAAAGAAAAGAGTCAAGGTAAGCTAAAACAACGGCGGCGCTCATTATTCAGCCTGGCTGCGACATCGACTGCGCCGCACTCTGCGAGTCCCTGATATTGTTTTGCCTGCGCAAACGTTGTTTGTTTCAGGCCAAAGGGAGGCTGGTGCGCAGCATGGCGGTCTGCGAGGAGTCGGCGCCGTTTGAAGAGACCCAGGTAGCGCGCGCACACACACACACACACACACACGCGCCGTAATCATCATCATCATCATCATCAGCAGCAGCAGCAGCAGCGGCAGCAGCAGCAGCGGCGTTATTGCCACCCGTTGCCTGATTAGCCCCTAATTCCTCTCAGGTGTCTCCAGACTCCACCGTCACCACCAGCTGTCACCACGACGAGAGCAGCACCGCCTGCAAGGAGCCGGAGCAGGAGGGAAGTGATCCAAAGAAACCTTCACTGTCCAAAGGTGCGCACGCATCCTCAGTGAGAGAGAGAGAGAGAGAGAGAGAGAGAGAGAGAGAGAGAGAGAGAGAGAGAGAGAGAGAGAATAATAATAAAAAACAATTGGATGCTGCACCACAATTTAGACAAAGTTCTCTTGTTTTTTTTTTTATATTGCCGTGCACGCTCTGTATTTTTATTTATTTTTTTTCATCATTTTTATTATTTTCTAATGCGATCCTTTGCCTCCTCCCAGAGCCCAGCGTGGAGTACACCGACTCCACCGGCATAGACCTGCTGCAGTTCATCGTCGACACGCTCAACAGCAACCCCAGAGACCGCATGATGCTGCTCAAACTGGAGCAGGACATGACCGACTTCATCACCAGCGACAGGTGTGTGTGTGTGTGTGTGTGTGTGTGTGTGTAAGGTATTCCATGAGCTCCTTCCAGCGCAGGTTAATGAGATTCTACACATTGCATCCAGAGTCACGCGGACGTCTTTGTTCCTCCGCAGCTCCTTTAAGAAGTTCCCTCAGATGTCCTCCTACCACCGCATGCTGGTCCATCGGGTGGCGGCCTACTTCGGCATGGAGCACAACGTGGACCACACCGGCAGGTCCGTCATCATCAACAGGACCAGCAGCACGCGCATGTAAGCAGGGTTTGGGTTTTCTTCCGTCGTCTGTGAGAATGTGTGTGGTTTTTTTTTTTAGCATAAAGTAAAAAATCACAGCTGACGTTCCTTCTCTCTCTCTCTCTCTCTCTCTCTCTCTCTCTCTCTCTCTCTCTCTCTCTCCCTGAAGACCGGAGCAGCGCTTCCAGGAGCTGGTGCAGGACAAGACGGAGGAGATCCACCACTGGAAGATGATCTTGAAGAGGGACAGCAGCTCCGAGGAGCAGGTCTGCCCGGCGTGTTTTCCCTCCGTAAGTTGAAGCGGCCTGCGTCCTATCGGCCGTCCTGACCCGCTTCCCTCTCTCTTCCCCCTCCGGCCGGCACCGCAGTCCCGACTTCACCCCCTGCAGGAGAAGCAAAGCAAGTCGATGGAGGAGCGAGAGGAGGAGTACCGGAGGGCGCGGGAGCGGATCTTCAACCGGGAGGTGAGACGGTGGAGACAGACAAGCAAGCAGGCAGACAGACAGACTGACTGACTCACTCACTCACTCACTCACTCACTCACTTTTTTTTTTTTTTTTTTGTTCCAGCCGCTCTGCAGTCAAGACGGCGCCCACGCAGAAGCCAGGTAGCGCCGCGCGCTGCGTTTTCTCTCCGTCTTGCAGTTTTCACAGCATCACATTTAAACCAGATCGTTGTATCAATTGACGTGTTTGTTTGCTTTCTTCCAGGGCTGTGGAAGAATACAATCCATACGCGGAGACCCAGAGGAGGAGGCAGCTCTTCAGGTAGGAGCCCCGTCAGCACACACGCAGTCATTTATCATCGAGAGAGAGAGAGAGAGAGAGAGAGAGAGAGAGAGAGAGAGAGAGAGAGAGAGAGAGAGAGAGAGAGAGAGAGAGAGAGAGAGAGAGAGAGAGAGAGAGAGAGAGAGAGAGAGAGAGAGAGAGAGAGAGAGAGAGAGAGAGAGATGTTGTGCGTTGTTACTTTCCTGCATATGGAGTCCAGAGAAACGGGCGCCTGCTCCATTTGATGCGCGCCGCCGCATCGAATCGGCAAGAACCAGATTATTATCAAGTAATGGCGAGCGCCCCCTCCCGTGACGCGTGCGATTGCGGCTGTCCGCCACAGGGGGAGCCGCGACAGCTCCGGCTCCAGCTGGACGGGCAGCAGCCGGCAGAGCAGCACCGAGCTGGACTGTCGCTTCGGCAGCGACCCCCGACCCTGGAGCAGCACCGACTCGGACTCCTCCTTCCAGTGGACCAGCCCCGCCCCCAAGCCCCGCCAGCCGGCCAATCACAGCTGGGACGCGCACGGCGGCGCCGCAGGTGCGAGCTTTCAGACGTTACGTCACTGCGAGTGCTCAGCGTGTTGTTGTTGTTGTTGTTGTTGTTGTTGTTGGGTTTTTTTCTCCGGAGAAAACTTTCCCGAGGTGTGAATGTTGCTTCCCAGAGGCTCCGCCCCCGCTCGGAGCTTATTTGCGGGGTTTTTTTTTTCTTTCTGTGGGAGAGATCGCAGTGTATAAATTATGTTGAATCTAATTGGCAAAAAAAAAAAAAAGAAGAAAAAATGCAGTGCAAGTTCTGGTGAGAAAACTCGAAGTCTGTGCGCAAACCTTCGCACCAGAGCTGCAAATTTTCACACAACACCTCCACTTGTCCTCGCACGTCCAGGCAGCAGGGCAAGAACAGAGGCCCGGTGCAGCTGCTGCTGCTGCTGCTGCTGCTTCACACCTCACACACACACACACCTCACACACACCTCACACCTCACACACACCTCACACACCGCTTCCACTGTTAACTGCTTGCTTAGATTGCTTGCGATGCCGAAGAACCTGACGACTCTCCCGTCTCTCTCCTTCCTCTCCGGCAGCCTCCATCTCGCTCTACAGGCTGCCGCCCACCTGCGCCCACCCCTCGCCGCCGCCCCCGGCCCCTCCCCCTCCCCAGCAGGCCGCCATGGTGGAGGAGCTGCCCGCCACCTCCTCCTACATCATGGAGAACGGGATCCCGCCCGGCAGCATCCTGGTCAACCCTCACACTGGTAGGTGGTGGAGTCACACGCGGGTGGAGGGAGGAGGGGTCACCCCGTGTGACCCCTCCTCCCTCCACTCCACCTAACCCCCCCTTCTCCCTCCCCCTCCCACCACCAGGTAAGCCCTTCCTGAACCCTGATGGAACCCCGGCGGTGTACAACCCTCCAGACAGCCAGCAGCCAATCAGGAGCCAGCCTCAGCTGCAGGGCTCTGCCTCCCAGCACCAGCAGCAGCAGGTAGCGCGCACACACACACACACACACACACGACGGGAAGCCTCCACCATGAAGGGGCTCTTCGGTCTCACAGAAACACTCGCACATCTTTGTCTGTGTCTTTATCTGTGTGTGTGTGTGTGTGTGTGTGTGTGTGTGTGTCCCTCAGGTGCTTCAGTACACTGTGTCGTACACAGCTCCGCAGATGTTGCCTGTCGCTCCCTCACAGCCATACTCCACAGTACGTATCGCTGCAGCGGCGGCGCATGACATCATCTTTATCTGTGACCCCGGTGTGTTAGCGGTGTGTTAGCGGTGTGTTAGCGGTGTGTGTGTGTGTGTGTGTGAGACAGAGAGCGTTGCGTTCAACCTGCGTGTCTCTGCCTTTCAGATGGAAGACCTTTCCTCACAGTTTGCTCACGTCAGCTGTCAGTCGACAGGCGAAGCCCCGCCCCTCTACCCCCCCACGCAGAGCTACGTGTATGCGGCCCCGCCCCCTCAGCTCCCCCCTCCCAACCCCTCCAGCTACTGCCAGCCCTCACCTCAGGTACCCGCGTGCAAAAAACACAAATGGTGATAATATTTTATGCCATGTAATATAGAATTGTTTTTATTTTATTCTGAAATAATTTAGTACTGCAAATGAGTAACTGCACCGTATAGTGTAACCTGTTCTGGAAAAGAATATTTCACTACGATCGTGAAAGATATGAATACATAATGAATGAATGTGTCCTCCCCTGCAGATGCCTCTGTATTACTACAGTCAGTACCCTACCTCAGCTCAGAACCCATGTAAGCCCGTCTCACCGAGCCAACACCTCCACAGCCAGGCGGTGCAACCAGCAGGTACCCAACCACCCCGCCCCCTGTGTGTGTGTGTGTGTGTGTTCGTTCCTGCTAGTGTCTGGGGACTGCGGCAGTAGAGGAGGGGGCCGTTACACTGTCAGAGATGTAGTCTGAGGGTCTCACAGTGAACCGGTCTCTTTTCCTGCTGCTTCTGTTCAGCACAAGGTCAAAGTCAGGAGATGAGTTTCATTTTGGCGCGTGAATAACACGTGCTTGTATTACAGATGACATTGTGTACGGTTATTGTTCTGTATGATAGTTAAAAATGTGTTTGATTGCGTAATACTTTTATACAGGTTGCAAAATACCCGGCAATATTCAGGGGCCAGGGGGGGTTTAACAATTTTATAATAAATACAATAAACATCAAATATTAGGGTGATCTTACAGAAATTGACCATTAGTGACAATAATATACATATTTTTATATATGAGATAAACGGCATGCTTTATGTATTATTCCACGCGTGACTTCCTGAAGGCATCATGTTGGTCCTGATGTTGTGTTTGGGCGTCCCTGCAGCAGGTTACACCCCTGCTGTGGCTGTGCAGCAGCAGTCCTCACACAGCCAGACGCAGCAGCAGCAGGCCGTGCTGGGGACCTACTCGCCCGTCGCCTCCCACCAGTGTAGCGTGGTTCAGGTAAATTCCCAGACCAGACCAGACTAGATCAGACTAGACTAGACTAGACTAGACCAGACCAGACCAGACCAGACCAGACTAGACCAGATCAGACCAGACTCATCCAGACCGGTCCAGACCAGACCAGACCAGATCAGACCAGATCAGACTTGACCAGACCAGACTAGACCAGATTAGACTAGACTAGACTAGACCAGACCAGACCAGACCAGACCAGACCAGATCAGACTTGACCAGACCAGACTAGACCAGATCAGACCAGACTCATCCAGACCGGTCCAGACCAGACCGGTCCAGACCAGACCAGACGATCACCAATTCTCGGCACTCGCTCGCACTCAAAGCTGACTTCTTCTCCTCTCCTCTCCACAGGGAGGTGTTCAAATGTCCTACCCCCAGAGTAAAGTGGCCGTCGGCGGGGAGGCGGCGTACTGCTGCGTGCTCCCCCCTCCCCCGCCCTCCCACCACGGCGGCTGCCACCCCCCCAGCTGCACCAATCTCGGTGCCGCTGCCGCTCCCTGGGGCGCTCAGTACTGACGACGCCTCGCCGGATGGTGCAAACACACAATCGGTTAACAGACACCTTGACATAGACACACACACACACACACACACACACTCCTTTGCCTTCCTCACCCACACTCAACTACTTCCTGAAGATGCCCACAGGGTACACTGTTCACACTCCTAATGAGCATGTGCACACACACACACACACACACACACACATAAATGTACCACTGTACCAAAGCTTAGTAGTATATATATATATATACAGTACATATATATATATAAATATATATATAAATATAAAGTCTATCAGAGCTGCTGTATTGAATGCATAATTTATATACACAAATGGAGTTTTTATATTGATAGTAAATTATATATTGTGTTTTAAAGAAATGCACTGTGTGAAGACATTAAATTGCTGTGGCTAAATTGTGGCGTCACGTGTTTATGATCTTCTGGTCTCTCTCTCTCTCTCTCTCTCACACACACACACACACACACACTCATCCACCGTCGATGGGGTTTTCAACGTGAGCGAATGCAAAACATCAAATATTTAATAAACGGCCTCACATACGACGGCGTAGTATGATTATGTGGGTCTTGGTTCCCAGCAGCCCATGGAACACAGACTGTGTGCACAGTGAGGAAGCAGGGAATCCGTCGTGCCAGCGGTCACATTTACACAGTCAGGTTTTAATCACTGCTCAACAGCACTCGGAGAGAGAATCGGACATCGGTGTCGGTTGTCGCATATCAGCGTAGGATAATGAGGCTGTAGCGCCCCCTTATGCTCGTCACTCAAACGTTTTTGTATTTGATGTTCACGGTTGCAGCCCTACACAACAGATATTTAGGATTACACAGTAAGCTATTTGTTAAGTTAAATGTAATTTTAGATGTAAAAAAAACATCTACAAAAAAATCATTCATCCCCTCTGCAATAACTGATCTGAAAAATAGCAAAAAAAATAACCTATTATTTTCATGTGTGAATGTGCTTGAGTGGATTTCTTTTTAAGCTGTGTCGAAGACAAGTTTCTGGGTTGTTGTTTTTGTTTTTTTACTGAAAACAGACAATTAAGTTCTATCTATCCATCTATCTAATTAAATATTGATTCCAAATTGACTTGGGGAATAACGGATTAATTTGTAATTTAAAAAATATATTGACATAACCTTTAGCGTATTTATTACACCAAACAGAGAAGTTTGGCATCAACGCAGCATCAATGCTGCTTTTATCTTGCTGAAATCAATACTGTGGGTGCGCGGTGCTCAGATGGTGGGCGACTCATCGGGGACAGAATGTGAGTCATCAGAACCCAGTGAGTCATATCCATCGTGTGTGCAATCCAGTACACTTCTAAATGTCCTAACTGAGAGGAAAAACAAAGCGGTTTGTTTTTTTTTTCTGTTGTCGTTTGTATTGATCTTTAATAAAAGGCACATGTACAGCCATAGTGAGATGAGTGAGTCCACTGGCATAGAGACAAAGCGTTAAAACACAGAAGTACAGGAAGTCGAGGTCAGGAGGAGAGAGATCTATCTGCATTTACAGTAGAATCTACTTTGTAAGTAACATCTTCTCGTTCAAGTAAGTCTAACACTAATATGTCACTGCGGTAAGGTACACACCCTCAGCCCCGCCCCCTGTCGTAACACATACAACAACACACACACACACACACACATCCACGCGCACAAGCTGCGTCCTTCATTATCCAAAGTCTCTGTGGTCAAGGACGATCACATGACGCGGACAGCACGCCGGGAGAGGCCGTCCGCTCTTCAGCTCTGCTCCCCCTGACGACCGGGTGGAAGTGGTGGTGGTGGTGGTGGTGGTGGGGGGGGGGGGGGTGATCAGGGGTGGGGAAGGGCCCACGTTGTGTCAAAGTTCATCCGTTAGGTACAGTAGCTCACACCTCCATGGGACGAACCCCCCCCCCCCGAAAACACTCACAACTCATCAAGATAAGCCAAAAAATAAAATAAAATAAAGTGTAAAACAGAATAAAATAGAAGAGAATTAAAAAGCAACCAGCACAGTGAGCCAGGGGTTGTCAGGTAGGGGAGGGGGAGGGGGAGGGGGAGGGGCCCCTGAGGGTCTTGTTGGTAATCCAGCCTCGCCTGACGCGTCTTCAAGGATCGAACAGTTCTTCACACAAGGTTCATGAGTCTCACAGTTATGATGTGTTTTGACGCACGCGCAGGCCATCAAGTCACACCATTTCTAAAACAAAACAAACAAACAAACCCAAACTATCAAGAAAATATAGGGATCACAGGTACTTAAATATTTGGGGTTAAGAGAGATAAAATATATTAGTGTTGGGGGTTAAATAAAATCACCAATAGAGGAGTAAGAAGAAGAAAGAGAAAAAAAGAAGCAAAAAATATAAAAACAAAATGCATGCAGGTCAGACGTCTCTCCTCTAGGGGGCGTTGTCACTGGGAGGGAAGTGTTGAGATTGTTCTTGTTTTTTTTGGGGGGGTTAAAAAAAAAAAAAAAACTAGTTTCCTGGTGGAATTTGAGGGCCAAAACCAAGAGTTTCTTGCAGCCTGACAAGGGTGTGTGTTGGTACGAGGGGAGAAACACACACACAGGTGCACACACACACACACACAGGCATGCACGCATGTACGCATAGGCTCTCGCACGCGCACACACACACGCACACACAGGCACCCAGCAGATGGAGCTTTGGTCAGTGTGCTACCTTTGGCTGCAGGCATCAGTTAGGCAGGTGGGTGTGGGGTGGGGAGGGAGGGGGGGGCACCCTAAGGCCCACATCACTTCCCACCACCACCACCACCGCCCCAGGACGCCTCCCTTCACCTCTTCACTCCCCCTCCGTCCCCCGCCCCGCCCCCATCACAAGGCCCCGCCCATCTCTATAGCAACAGCACTACCGCCCCACAGCCAGGGGAGGGTCACTATCTTACAAGTAGGAGGTAAGTGAAATTAGTGGTGTGTGTGTGTGTGTGTGTGTGAGTATATGTGTTAAGAGGTATCAGTGGTTCAGTGGCGCGTCTCTCTCTCTCTCTCTCTCTCTCTCTCTCTCTCTTCCTTCCTCATCCTTTTCTCTCTCCTTCCTCTCCTCCTCCTCCTCCTCCTCCTCCTCCTCCTCCTCCTCCGTCGCTCTCGCTCTTCTTTGTTTTTAAATTACTTCTGGACTTGGAAGATGAACAGGCGCAGGTTGATGTTTTTGGCAGCCAACAGTTTGTTGCACTCCACCGAGTCGGAGATGGGCAGCGGGACGTATTCGGTCTCGTTGGTGTCGTTGCTGAAGGAGTGGTGGTGGATGACCGGCTTGATCCGCACGTCGTCGTACGGGCCCTTCAGCAGCAGGAAGGAGCACTCCAGGGCCGAGTTCACCTGCACAGGGGCCACAGCAGCGTTCACGTGGAGGCACGGCTCAGAATGCCTGGCTGAGTCTCAATTCAGGGTCTGCACCCTTCGAAGGCTGCATTTGAAGGCCAGTTGCGTCATAGCACTGCGCGAAGGCTCGGCGCAATTCCCGAAAGTCCGAAGGACGCTCCAAATGCGCCCCCAAGGCTGCACCGCTACTATCCTTCACGTCCTGTATCCCATGATGCTTTGCGTGCTGCTGCAAAGCATCCTGGGATCCTGGGAAGTCAGCTGAAATTAGTGCCATCTACTGGCAAAGACACTTCGTATAAATTTAAGTATTGAAATTTCACATAAAATATTCAGTTTTTAACGTAGGGTTTTCACTTATTTGACCATCCAACGCCATCATTAGATGGCGAACCAATGGTTAGCTTGATGCTATGAAAACATCACTTCCGGGGTTGGCCAGCAGGAGGGAACGGCGGTGACGCAACCAGGAAATACACTGAAGGCTAGACCGTCCCATGTGGTTACCGGGGAGGCGGGGTTTGGTCCGTCCTTCTAGGCCGGGTCCTTGGGAGAACGCTTCCTTCAGACGGAGGACGCTCCGTTCGAAGGATGCAGACCCTGAATTGAGACACAGCCATCGCGTGTGTGTGTGTGTGTGTGTGTGTGTGTGTGCGCACCTTGCTCTTTAGGATGAGCTGGAAGGAGAGCGTGCGCTTGCAGGAGAGGTTGGGGTTGCGCTCCGAGTCGTTGACGCGTGCCTTCAGCACCCACGTCTGGTTGAGGACGGTGAAGCGCGGCGTCTCGTAGTAGAGGCGGGTGATGAAGTCGTCAGTGCGGTACGGCCTGAACTGCACCTCTGGGTGGAGAGGAGAGGTGAGAGAGAGAGGAGGCGGTGAGGCCCGGCCCAGCACGGCAGCCAGCGCACCGTCTGCCCCTGTTTCTGTTTGGCTTTCCCCAGTGCTTGTAATCTAATTAAGTGCTTAATTAGCCTCTGCTGTGTTGTGTCGTGTTGATTCCTCATCAGCTGACTGTGTCAGGTGTGGTGTCGCCTCTGTTCACTCACTGCAGTGGGTGACCAAGCTTGAAGTTTTCTAGTGTTTTTTCTCCCTTGGCCTTCTGTCTTTTTCTTTTTTTGTTTTCAAAGTACATAATATATACAACTTTTTTTTGGAGATTCTTCAGGCTAAAGTATCACGTTGTGCCGCAACAAACTGCCAGATGATGTCCTGGAACCTTTTTTAACGCAGCAGCCAAATCTCAGCCTCTACTTTTAAAATGGAACAGACTTAAAAGAAAAAGCAGTCGCTGCTCAGTCAGTCAGCATTTGTGATGTTGAAAATATCAACTGACAAACAAAGCAACGTTATCACCGCACACCTTCCGCTCCCTGCTCGTGGTACCTGTGAAGCCGATCTTCTCGTAGCAGAGCAGGCTGAAGACGCTGTTGTACAGCTGCATGTCCCGGCGGTGGTTCTGCTCCATCTCCCCCAGGATGCCCATCAGCTCCGTCCCGGTCTTGGTGGGATGCGAGCACTCGCCCTCGTGGGCCGGAAGCTCGTGGAAGGGACCCTGCCAGGGGCAGCCAATCCGCTTGTACTTGCACTGAGTCACCCTGGCAACACAAGGACGAGTGTAAGGACGACGACGACAATGTGCTGGAGGAGGAGGGAGGAGGAGGAGGAGGAGGAGGAGGAGTGGTGGAGGAGAGGTGGCACAGTGAGGAAATGGAGGAGAAATGGAGAAGTACAGGAGGGGCGGACGAGGGGGAGAGATGGAGGAGTGGTGGAGGAGGGATAGAGGAGAGGTGGAGAGGAGAGATGTAGAAGTGGAGAAGAGCTGGAGGAGGAAAAGGTGGAGGAGAGATTGAGGTGTGGTGGAGGAAGAGAGATGGCAGAGAGGTGGAGAAGGAGAGATGGCAGAGAGGTGGAGAAGGAGAGATGGCAGGAGAGGTGGAGAAGGAGAGATAGAGGTGGAGAGGTGGAGGAGAGTGGAGGAGGGATAGAGGAGAGGTGGAGGAGTGGTGGAGGAGGAGTGGTGGAGGAGAGGTGGCACAGTGAGGAAATGGAGGAGAAATGGAGGAGTGGTGGGAGGAGGAGTGGAGGAGGAGAGGTGAGATGGGGAGTGAGGAAATGGAGAGAGTGGATGGAGAGGAGAGATGGAGGAGAGATGGAGGGGATAGAGGTGGAGAGATGGAGGAGAGTGGAGGAGAGAGGGAGAGATGGGAGGAGAGGGGAGGAGAGAGGTGGAGATGGAGGAGAGGTGGAGGAGGGATAGAGGTGGAGAGATGGAGAGAGTGGAGGAGGAGAGAGGTGGAGAGATGGAGGAGAGATGGAGGAGAGAGGGAGGAGAGAGAGGTGGAGGAGAGATGGAGAGGTGGAGAGATGGAGAGATGGAGGAGAGGTGGAGGAGGGAGAGGTGGAGAGAGATGGATGGAGGATGGTGGAGAGATGGAGGAGAGTGGAGGAGGATGGAGGAGAGTGGAGGGAGGATGGAGGTGGAGAGATGGAGGAGAGTGGAGAGAGGAGGTGGAGAGATGGAGGAGATGGAGGGAGGAGGAGAGATGGAGAGTTGGAGAGATGGAGGAGAGGTGGAGAGATGGAGGAGAGGAGGAGGAGGAGGAGAGGTGGAGAGATGGAGAGAGGTGGAGGATGATGGAGGAGATGATGGAGGAGAGAGGAGGAGGTGGAGGATAGAGGTGGAGAGAGATGGAGGAGGAGGATAGAGGAGAGATGGAGAGAGATGGAGGAGGGATGGAGGTGGAGAGATGGAGGAGGTGGAGGGAGAGATGGAGGAGAGATGGTGGAGAGGTGGAGGAGGGATGGAAGTGGAGAGATGGAGGAGATGGAGGAGAGAGATGGAGGAGAGATGGTGGAGATGGAGGAGGGATGGAGGTGGAGAGATGGAGGAGAGATGGAGGAGAGATGGAGGAGGGATAGAGTTGGAGAGATGGAGGAGAGATGGAGGTGGAGAGATGGAGGAGAGAGAGATGGAGGAGATGGAGGAGGGATAGAGGTGGAGGAGGAGGTGGAGAGATGGAGGAGAGATGGAGGAGAGTGGAGGAGAGATGGAGGAGAGATGGAGGAGAGATGGAAGTGGAGAGATGGAGGAGAGATGGAGGAGAGAGAGAGAGTGGAGGAGAGATGGAGGAGAGAAAGAGGTGGAGAGATGGTGGAGAGGTGGAGGAGAGATGGAGAGGAGGAGGAGATGGAGTGGAGGATGGGGAGGAGGAGGGAGAGATGGAGGAGAGATGGAGGAGAGATGGTGGAGAGATGAAGGAGAGATGGAGGAGAGATGGAGGTGGAGAGATGGAGGAGAGTGGAGGAGAGATGGTGGAGAGGTGGAGGAGAGTGGAGGAGGGATAGAGGTGGAGAGATGGAGGAGAGGTGGAGGAGAGGTGGAGGAGAGGTGTAGAGCGCTGAGCCTCAACAGAGGCGTCTGGCTGTGGCTGCATGTTTCCTGGTGCAGGAAGGTGATGAGAAAGACCTCCAGGTAGCAATTAATCCAGACTGTGAGTCAACACTAATTAATTAGAAACTAATTATCGAGCATGTTGGGATCCTCATTTACATTGGTACCATGCTTTTATACTAAGTGGAGTGTCTCATATTATTCACATGTAGCAGTTGTGAGGATGCGAAGTGCACTGTGAAAAACAAGGAGGATTCTGGAAGAAAACGCACTCTGGCGTTGGGCGGCGGAACCTTCGTCGACCTCACCACAAGTTTCCCGCTGCCGAGTGAAGACGTGCAGCAGCTTGGAGTTAACGTGCCAGAGACCCTCACAGCAGGCCACTCCCAGCGACTGCCATGCCTGTCGCCATGGTTACCCCGGCACCTCTGTCCTTAGCCGGGTCACCTGTCGCTATGGCAACAACCTCGCGGGATTTTGCAAATTCAATAAGCCTAATGCTGCATTCACATGATACAAGGCGAGCGGAGTGCCGAGTCCGCTGGCCAGAGCGCAGACGCCGCCGCAACGCCCTGTTACTGCGGCAACGTTGAAGCCTTTGGACCCACATTTTAATTGAATTTCAAAATCTGCTAGTGTTTATTTTTCAGTATTGGTGGGGTTAACGTGGCCGCGAACGTCTGCGTTGTCCACAACCGGAGTTACAACCTCGATCCGGATTCCTTTCTAATCATAATTTCTTCAAATCTATCAGGTTTATAATTAGTTTCCAAGACAAGTCGTGTCGAGGTTTGTCTGTCTGAGAAAAAGGAGATGACTGCTCTGAAATTCTTAAGATGTCCCACCCAGGAGTAAATTCTGCTGCGAGACGCCGTAAAAAGATTTGTTTTATCTCAGACATCAACCGTAAACTCACTAAAATCCAGTTTTAAAGTCAACTTTCCGGCTGATTCCAGGTGCATTTAGCACAAACGTCACACACGCGGCGGAGCAACGTGTGATCGCATCAGCTGCTCTTCTACTTGGAAAGCAGCAGGTCACATGCTTCTCCGTTTCGCTCACATTAACCCCATGTGACGCCACGCCTCGTTAGCACACGCAGAACAGGGGAGGAAAAAAAAAAAAGAAAAAACCCTGAACGTGTGATCACGCTGAAGATCTTTCCTGTTTGTGCGCGGCCCTCGTTAGCAAATTTTCATTTTCACTTTCGCTGAAGGCTGCCTGGTTTAACGGCTTGAGAAAGTGATAATAAGGACACTGAGCTAAGGAGTTGACTACGAGGGTGACATATTTTCCATCCAGGGGAAAGCGAAGGGGGAAAAAAAAGCTGGTGTTTTTGTGTGTGCGTGCTTGATGGGCGAGCGCACCTGTCTTGGCACTCCTCTTTCTGGTGTCTCTCCAGGCTGGAGCGAGGGAACTGTTTCAGGCAGAAGGTGCATTCTGTCGGCAGCTCGCTGACAGCCTTCTCCACCGCCAGGTTCCTGCAGCACAGGTTCTTGCTTATCTCACACCTACACAGAAACAAAGCAGAACCTGAGCTGTGACATGTGTGTGTGTGTGTGTGTGTGTGTGTGTGTGTGTGCAAGGCTAGCCGAAAGCACAGTTAGCCGCATGACATTGCCGCTGCAGGACTAATTTCTCTCGTCCTTGAAAAACATTTGACATATAGTGAATGAATATTGCAAAATGTACAGAGCACATCTGTCCATCTGTGTCACACTCACACACACCTGCAGTTAGGACACGTGGCCTGTTCCTCCTTGAGACGGGAATCAGCCAGGAGATGAATAAAACAGCCCGCACACATCAAGTGTCCATTGGTACACTGTGTTGAGGAGAAGTGGTGGGAGAAAAAAAAAAAGTTCATGGACCAGTCAAAAAAAAAAAAAAAGTGCACAAAGGGATGTGTGTGTTAAAAAAAAAAAAAAAAAAGGTATATATTAAGGCTGCTGAGTGGGAGGAGGAGGCTCAAGTAGGATGATAGAAGAAAAATGAGTCAGTGGGACCTGGAAGTGGAGTAAAGTTGGAAAAAGTATTCTGAAACTTTCTGTGTTCTCGCGCCTGCAGTGATATAGGCAGGAATTCCTTGGGGATTTTTATCTTATTTATAGCCTCTGAATTCTTATAGAATGGAATTGTATCCTTCCAGGGACATTACAATTGAAATACAACAAAATCATAGAATATATGTGCATCTATGGGGCCGAATTCTAAAGTTGTTTGTGGTCTTTGCAACGAGTGGCTGCAGCAACCATCTCTGGCTACTATTATTCAACCTTTTTATATTTTTTGTCAACGGGTGATGATGCCGTGTGGGATGAACTCAGATGTGTTTTGTTTTTTTTTTTTTGGGGGTGTTGATAAAGGTTGAAAAGGTTTATTAACGTGGCCAGGCTGAACCTTGATAAATCAAATCACTGAGAGTCAGAATCGTTAAAGGAACTGACAAGTGCCTTTAAATGCCTATGTATGTGATTTATGTCCAAGAGTTTGAGATGTGGGCTCTTTTTTTTTTTTTCGGTTATGCAATCAGTCAGGCTAAACTGGTGGTCAGACCGAGCCGACCACATGCCCAGGGTGGGGTGGCTCCATTTAGCTCTCTGCAGAGACAGGTGGGGCCTGGGGCTGGACGCAGCTGCAATAATCAGCACTGGCTGGAGCTGTGGTAGCATGTTCAACAGGTTGTTTCTGGGGACCAGGACACATGGGGGGGGGCCTCACGGTATGAAGGCCCAGCTTCTTGGGCTGTTGTGTGACAATAGTAACAGTAATGGGGGTTTGGGGTACGGACGGGAGGGGGCTTGTGATTGACACCTTGTTTACCTGATATACTGACGCCTTGGGCAAGTCTAGGCACACGGTGCAGCACAGCACTGAGTACAGCCTCTCCTCCAGCTTTCCCGACTCCCCCTCGGGAATTTTCACCCTCTTCTTGGGTGGCTCGTCCAGGTCCGACTCGGGCCCTTCGCGACGTATCCCGACCTCGTCCTGCATGGCCGCGACCCCGGCGACAGCCTCCACCGCTGCCCCCACGGCTCCGACCCCGAGGCCGGCCGAGGAGGAGCCAGGGGCCGCAACGCCCACGTCCCTCTCTTCCAGTGAAGACATGCCCGGTAGGGTGAGCGCTCCGGGAGCAGAAATGTTATGCGAGCGACGCCACCCCAATAAAAAGTGAGTCCGAGATATTTAGCGAGCGGCTAGCGGGGGTGGTGGTGGTGGTGGTGGGGAGCTAGCTGGAGAGAAGCTATGAGCGATAGCAACCGCTGGCTAGGCTAATGCTAGCAGGGCTATCTATGGCAAGCACACTGTCAGAGAGAGAGAGAGAGGGGGGCAGGCTAGCTGACGTTGATTAATGTCCGCCCTCCGCCTTATTCACTTGCAATCAGAGGAGTCAACAACCGCGTAATAACCTTACGACGAGCCGAGGAAAAAGGTAGCGGACGCCGACTAGTTTCTAGTTGGACTTACAGTGAGGCTAGCATTCTACGGTGGCTAGCTACGTTGACAGAAACACTCCTCTGTGGCTTTGCCCGGACAAGAACAAAAACAACTCTGGCGCCTCTCAGCTGTTCTTGTTGTTGCTGCTGCTGCTGCTGCTGCTGCTGCTGCCGTAGCTGGTGCTGCTGTTGCCGTCGCCGCTCCTGCTGCTTCTCGACGCCGTCAATTCGCAGTGACAGCAGGTTCGCGCGGTGTGTGCCGGTAGCCCAGCTCGGCTAGCCCACTCTGGTCTCCCCTCCGGTACCGAATGACTTGTCCACGCGGCGCTGTCGGGAGATTAAAGCCGTGACAACACTCTTTGGCTACACAGCCATCTTTGTTTTTTTTTTTTGTTTTTTCTCTCTCCTCCTCCTCCTCCTCCTCCTCCCTGTGTCCGTCTCTCCCCCCCCACCACCACCCGCCCTCGACTTCACTTCACAGCCGACTCGACTCCCGGGGTCAAATTCACTCCGATCGCCTCTCGATCGCTGCTAAATATAGTAGTTGCGTCATTTGTGGCGATTTCTTTTTCCTCTCCTCCCAGCCAGTCTCGCCTCTGGTCGTCTCGGTTCGTCCTAGGAGGGCTCCTCGGTTCGGCCGTGACCCGTCTGACAGCGGAATGTTTACTGTTGCAGATGACTTGGGGGTGGTGGTGGTGGTGGGGGGGTATTTAAAGAGTTCCTGAAGGCGCATGCGCACCTGCTGGCCAGCATATGGGAACCACTTTGGTAGGTGACCTAAACACGAATTGCGACACAAATTCATAGGCCGAGCCACCAAGGCCCCTTTGGACATCGTTGCCAAACCTTATGTAGTCGTTGTTACACCTTTATTGCACTTTAAAGCCACGCGAGGACTTCAAAGCACACACACACACACACACTCTCTCTCACACACACACACAACCTTTTTTTTCTGTGTGTTCCTGCTCCACTTCCTCCTTGGTTGCAGGGGGTGGGCAAAAAAAAAAAAAAAAAGTGGTCCAACGGGTTGTAAAGGGGCTTTCTGTGCGTTAAAGGTTCATGAATTACAATCAGTTTGGTTACAGACAGCGCTAACTGCCCTTGACCCGATACTGGGCCACGAGCCCACCTTCCTCTTCCTCCCCGCCCCCACCCCCCAGTCATTCATGCCCTCAGCGGCCCAGATATGTGGCTCAGCAGGAGGGGGGGCAGGGCAGGGAGGGGTGCTGTTTACATGCAGAACTGGCTTGAAGGGGGGGAGGGGAGTGAGTAGGTGGGGCAGGATGTGAGACTGTCAGCTGTTTGCAAGCAGAAAGGGGGACGAGGCCAATAAAAAAAACCAAAAAAAAAACAAAACACTCCTGTTGGATGGCCGCATGCCAGATTTGGTCGGCGTGGAGCAGCAGAGGCGTCGTACAGGTCTGCTCAGTGTGGGGTCGGGCCGTGGGGGGGCCAAGCCGAGCTCAACTTCCCTTTTTCCTCGATGTGCCAACTGTCGAGAAACTGTGCAAATTTGCAGACAAATTTGCATTTATTTGTGTGGCGAATCGGACAGGTGCGGATTAAAAAAATGTCCTCATGGTTAGAGACGGTTGGTGAAAGCAGTTGAAACGTCTACTAGTAGGGACTGAAAGTTTCACAACAAAAACATAACCAGGACTGGTTCAAGTTTGAAACAGCTACCAGCTGCACTTTAGTAACCTCTGCTCTGGTGCAAGCAAACCTTCCAGGAAAAATAATGAAGCAACTCTTGCAAAAAAAAAAAAAAGAACACTCCCAATGTTCCGTTTCACTCTTTACTACAGTCTTAAAGCAGGTATAACACATTACCATGTATGTGAATCACAATTTACCCCCTGTAGTCAGATTAATATTGATGTATGTGTTGTATGTTTGTATGTGTGTATGTATATATAAATGTATTTACCTATATATATTTTTTTTTTTGTGTGTGTTTTGTCATATATGTATATGTATATATAGTTATATACATATATATGTAAATATATGTACATATATATATATATACATGTATATGTATATATATGCCGTGTGTATATATGCATATATACTCCATTTTCTTCTGTCTCACCTCAAGCTTTTGTCTCAGCCACATATTTCATGACACAAACGATTGCAGGATGCATCGATGACACATTTTGTTTAAACAAATCATCTCTTCCTCCTTCAGATGTAATAAAAGTGCCACAAGATGAGAAACAGTGCAGTGTCTGCCGGCCACGGAGGGATGCCACTGCTGAGGAATCAAGCAACATTGTCTGGGACAATTGCAGGTGATGATCTAATCACACGGCTGTGTGTGTGTGTGTGTGTGTGTGTGTGTGTGTGTGTGTGTGTGTGTGTGTGTGTGTGTGTGTGTGTGTGTGTGTGTGTCCAGTTCAGCCGAGGACACGGCTGTCAGGTTGCAGGTTTGCTTGCTGCTGCTGCTGTGACAGTTGATCCGCTGCTGCTCGGCCGGTGCAGGCGACTGTTTTGATTGGCTCTTAGTCGTGGATGGAGGGTCACCGAGCTGCTGCTTGTATTCAACGTGCACGTCTGTAGTAGGGCTTCCAGGAACCGGGTCTCGGTCTGAAGACTCGGGGCCCGGATGCGCTGCGTCTTGTCCGTCCACGTCAGCCGAACCACTTCCTGGTTCCTCTGGTTCCTGCTGACCACCAGGTGCGCTGAGCTGCGAGTCTGTAGTTCCGCTGCGCCGTCTCCTTTCAGACGCATCGCTCTGGGTCGGACTCTGGACTCTCTCTGCTTCTGCTTCTCTGCAGCCTGCGTTTCCCTGACTTTTGTCAGAGAGCGCCCTCTGCCTGCAGAGGGAGGCCTTAGCCTTCACCCAGGGATGCAGCAACGTCTGCGCTGCCGTCAGCCTGTCGGTGGGCTCCGGCTGGACCAGGCCTCTCACAAGACCTTTGGCCTCTGCAAAGCACACCAAACCAAAACAACATTAGAGGCAGTTTGTTTATTGGAATTTTGCACACGTTTCTCCTGTTGCTTCTGCACCGTCTGAGATGGTGTCCCAGTAGGGGGACAGGAAGTGGAGCTGTCCCTGTTTGATCAGCTGGAAGAGCTCCTCTTGGTCTCGATCCCGACTGCGAAATGGGGGGAAACCACACAGCAGGATGTAGAGGATGACACCCAGAGCCCACACGTCCACTTCAACGCCATAACCTGCAGGGACCAACCGCAGCACAGTTGTGTGTTTGCATGCATGCATGCATGCGTGCGCAAGTGTGTGTTTTTCTATGATTTTTTTTTTTTTCTACCTTCCACAGCGGCAGAATGCACCGACCCGTCTCGCAGAGGATCTCCGGGGCCACGTACGTGGGCGTTCCGCATATGGTGAAGACCGGTTCGGTCACGACCATAGCGAGGCCAAAGTCTCCCAGCTTCAGCCGACAGACGCCGGCCGCTTGGCGCTCTATCTGAGATAGAACAAGGTAAAGAACATGAAGCCCGGACAGAAATAGAGAGTCAGAGTGAGGGAGGCAGAGCCTGCAACGGCTGCCGTGTGTTGGCTGCAGAGTCCAGCAACACGTGCCAGCAGATACTCGGCCTTACTGGCTGCCGTTGATGTGCGCATGAAATAGCAAATAACCGCGTTTAACTGCATTTAAAATGTGAAAGTGTAACTGATTTACTATTTAGAATGTGGTCTTCCTGTGTGGTAACTAGGGGTGTTTACAATGAATCCATTGTCGATTCATTGTTGATTAAGAATTAAATTGATTAAATTAAATGAAATTAAATTAGTCACAATTAATTGAACATTTACACAGGTTTTTTTTGTTAAATGGCATGGTGTCCACCTGTATATCTAGAACAAGTTACTTTTAAACAACTTTTTTTTAAAAGAAAGTTGAAATGTGAACCATTAGAAGTCAACTTAAAGTCGGAGGATAAATGTTGAGGGTGTTTTTTTTTACTGCTGTTAATGTAAAAATTGCTCACATTGGACCCTCAATATTATTTAAGGGTTAAATAATGTGTTCCTTACACATTTTTCATTGTGAAATTTAGGTTCTCATGAAATTCACGTTAACTATTAGTATTATTCTTAAAAGTAACTATATTGATGTTAAATTATTGTAATTCATTATTATCATTATTATTATTTGGGAAAAGTTTTTTTTTGTTTCGTATGCTCTTCACTTCAGCCTACTAGACATTTCAAATCAACATGATGGTAATAAAAAAAAAAAAAAACCTTTGTCGCCCCCTGGTGGTAGTTGAAAAGACTGCGATTTCCGTCAAAGGCGAAACAGATCTTTCATTTTTTTTTTATCAAATGTGCTCAGTTTGAATGTGCACTCTTCAGTTTTGGGCAGATGCGACACCTACCAGCAGGTTCTCTGGCTTGACGTCCCTGTGCACGATGCTCTTGCAGTGGATGTAGTCGAGCGCCTCGCTCACGTCCGACACCATCAGCGCCGCCTCGGCCTCGGCGAACTTGCCCCTGTCGCTGATGGCCTCGAACAGGTCGCCGCCGCTCACCAGCTCCATCACCAGGTAGGAGTGCGTGCGCGTGTGGTGGTGCGCAAAGAGCCGCACCACGCGCGGGTGCCGCAGGCTGCCCAGCAGGCTCAGCTCGTTCTGCATCATGTGCTCTCGGCCAATCAGCTTGCAGCGCTCCACCACCTTCACCGCCAGGCGCCGGCCGTCGGCGCGGCGGCGGCACTCGCGCACCACGGGCGGTTGCCGTCGCCGACGACGGCGCCGATGTCGTAGCGCCGCTCGACCTCCTCGAGGCTCGCGTCGCCGCCGTCCGACACGGGGTCAAAGGTCGTCCTGCGCCGAGCCCCTCCGCCGAGCTTCTCATCTGAGAGCCGCAAAAGTCCGACGCTCCCGTCCTCCTCCTCCTCCCTGCTGATTGGCCGAGGAGGACTGACGGGGACGTGCCTCACTTCCTGCCCGGTGCTGGAACTTCCTGTCCGCCTCCTGGAGACGGGTGGCAGCGGGACCCTCCTGAGCGGGTCGATCCCCTCCCCCGCCGGAGGCCTCGCTCCCCGGCCCAGGCAGGTTTCACAGAGCGAGGGCACGTCGGCCTCGTGACGACTCTCTTTGTGTTTCAGCGGACCAATCGCCGACGGCTCCCTGGCCCCGCCCCTCAGGTGCAGCCTCTGCAGGTGGTTGGGCTGCAGCGCTGTCTTCCTGCTCTCGCTCTTTTTGCCGTCGCGGCGGGCCGGCGGCGCCCTGGCGTCCTTCTCCCGCTGCGGCTCTCGGTGGCCCTCGCTGCCGTCGGTGCCCTCGCTGTAGCCGCTGTCGGCTTTGGCTGCTTTATCCGGCGCCGGGCGGAGCCGTCTCTCCCAGGCCTGCAGCGCCTCGGCCCGGTAGTGCGTGTGCAGCGGGAAGAGCTCCTCCAGGGCCTCCTGCACGGCGCTCAGCTCCGGACGAGCCTTCCCCAGGGCGATGAAGGCCACCTCGCCTCGGAAGAAATCACACACTCCTTTTATCTGGAGAGGGGAAAAAGAAAAATCACTCATAATAGCATTGCAAAGGTCCAGGAACACAATTCAAACCAGACGTATATATTGACATTGATGTCTGATTTTATCTATCTTTTATTTTTATTTTTTTATTTAACCTTTATTTTTGCAAACAAGCGTTTAAGAACAGATTGTTGTTGTGCAGCCTGAGCAAAGAGCCGAGGCTCTCTGAGGGCTGGAGGGGATGTGGGGCCTGAAAGTAAAAACCAGGTTACATTTTACAAAAACAAGTTCATAAATAAGTGCATTTCAACAATGAGAGTAACAAATACTCAACAGGCACAGCAGTCAAATGCAGTTTGTTGCAGGTTTAGTTTAAAAGCGGTGAATGATTTGGGGACGGTGAGTTTGAGGGTAAAGCGTTCCAGTCGTTAGCTGCAGTAAATCACAAGGCGTTCCCACCAAAGACGGTCTGGACGGCGAGGATGGTGAGTCTGATGAGTTATATATATATGCTGTAAAAATGAATTGTTCTCTGTAACTGATGAAAAAGTGAACTGAATAAAATAAAATAAAAAATCAACCCAGTGTGAAAGTGTTTCCTTGAACTCTTGACCTGGGCGGGTTCACACCGTGGGACTTGACAAGTTGAAAATTGCAAAAGCTCTACCTCTGTGGCGTGGCTCGTGTACAGGCGCGTGACTCTGGCTCTGTGCCAGCGAGGGAAGCCCAAAGCCTCCGAGACGTCCAATAGCAGCTGCTCGAAAGACACCACGCCCCTGCGGTTCAACAGGACCGTTACCTAGAGGAGAGGAGGAGGAGAAAAATGATAAACTGACAAATGATTTTTTTTTTTTTAAAGTTACGTAATCGCGGTTTGACTTTTCACTTACTGCAACAAACCTGTAGCAACTTGACATTTTATCGCTCCTCAATTTGAGGCGTCTTGTGCAGGTGCACGCTGGGACTGCTACAAATTAAAAGCACTTCCTCACCTTGCGTAGCGTGCTCTGACCACACGGACGGACGACGGTGACCAGGCGGGGGCGCTCTGCGCTCTCCTCGGCGTGGCGGGTGTGGAAGAGGGGGAGGTGGGGTGCAGGAGGAAGGAGGCGGGGCCTGGGCCTGGGCAGCTGTCCTTGGGGGCGGGGCTGAGCGGGCCAGCTGTGGGGGGCAACGTAGGGCCTGGCCGGCTTCAGCGTGGGCACCTGAGGAGCTGCAAGCAAGAGGGACGGAGGAGGGAGAGCACAGACAGGAAGCGGGATGGTTGGTGCTGTTGAAATGCCACGGTCACTTCTGGGTGTGCAGAAGGAACAAGCTTGGTAACGCAACACCTGACGCTCAGTCACTGTGCGAGCGAGCGCGTGCGTGTGAAAACAAATCCGACCGATCAGATTTGAGTGCTTTCCATCGCACGCAGCGCCGAGGGCCATTCGAGATTCTCCAAGCGCCTTCCAATCCTGCATTATTTAGACTTCCTTAAGTCATGCAAATGTGCACGCAACACACGCACGCACACACACACACACACACACACACCATCAAAAGCACTGCTGACCCAGTTTGGCCAGCAGCAACACCTGCATGATTAACGAAGCACTGGAGACAGGCGGCATCTTTGACGTTTCACTTTCTGGCGCCGAGGGAGAGACGCAGGTGACATCCATCCAGCCGCTGGGGGTTTGGATTTTTTTTATTTATTTTTTTTTAGCTGAGTTTGCAGGCGGAGAAACACGAGGCCCCCACTGCAGCAAACGCACGCAGGTGCTGCCCCTCACAGATTTGACAGTAACTCCCCCTTTTTGCGGAGTGAACCCCGAGAAAATCTCCACGTCCCTCAGCTTAAACAATGCATGAGGTGCCAGCAGCTGTGGTCCCTGGTCACGGCTGAATCAACCCTGACCAGGGACCCCGGACCCGGACCCGGACCATCCATGCATGACCACAGGGTCAAAGGCCTCATGAAAGTGTTTAAGGAAAAAACACATAGAGATATCAATTATAAAATGTTGTACCACGTTTAAAAGAAATACATACGATCTTATCGTTTGACGATAATGAGATTTTTTTCAAAACAAAGTCATTATGTAATTATGTTTACAGCCGTACAGCATGGGAGTACTTTTTTTCCTCAGCATGTATTTTCTTGTCTGCTGGTTCTTTCGTCTGCGTCTTTACGTCAAACAAAGACTTTTAATGTCCTGCCAATATGTAGTTGGCTGTTTCCCTTCTGATCATCCAAAGGCAGGTCTCTATTTATTCATTATTTATTTGTCATCTGCACAAGAAGCTTTTGTTTTGCTTCAACTCAAACTCAATAAATCAACCTGCTAGTAGTGATGAGTAAATGTTACTTTTTCATTGGTCATGCAAACTATTTACAGTTCAAATAGTGTTGTTTAGTATTTGTTTTAGTTGGTTTCAATTGCGTGCTAGCAATTAGCGTCAAAGACATAAAAATGTATTGCAATTATCATTTTTATTTTTCTTGTTGAATACTTTGACGTCGCAGGAACGAACTTTACGCAACCCCTCACTTGTCTATTCCCAGTCTATCACGACAAACAACAACAAAAAAAATGAAATCCATCAATTAAACTCACCGGCTTTCCTCCATCTGGCGTCACGTGCCCCCTCGCATGCATGCCGGGCTCGTTGCGACGGGGTCATGACGTCATCAAACAACGGCGCGACATCAAATTTTGTGTCATTCACTTTTATTTCTGCACCGCAGCCGCCGTCAACCCGTCAGCCGCGGCTGCTGCCAGACCAGCTAGCGGGACGCGCCGGAGCTGGCGTCGCTTCAGGCCGTTGCCATGGACACACTGTCAAGCTCGCCGGCTGGACGACGAGGAGCGGAAACACAAATCGGAAAGTGACCGGAAGTTGGGAAAATAAAGCGCTTCAAGCGGTCAAACGCTGCACCGTGGAACAGTTAGCTTTATGGGGGAGCACCTAGCCTAGCAGCCGGTGGCGTTTGAAAACACCATGAACGTTAAACCTTAGCACACGCCGTTTGTTTAGTTTTGAAGTTTGGCCGTTGTTATTTTTTTAGATGGCGCACGCTTTGCTGCGACAGCACTGACAGTACTCTGTGTTATTTTATTGGTTGTAGCACATTTTTGCAATGGCATCTTACAATGGCCTCACACTTGAATACGTTGATCACCATTTTCAAGTATTGTGATTAATGTCATTCAAACTGTGCCTGCGCTACTACATCATTAGCATACAAGTGAGTGCAGTTCAAATAATGAGTGTCATTGACGAGATTAGATGAGATTAGATTAGATTAGAATGGATTGAATTTTATTGTCATTGCACATGTCAAAGGTACAGCACAACGAATGCAGTTGACATCCAATCAGTGCTGAGCAGGGAATTAAATACAAATGTACAGTATATATCCATTGTATATATATCAATATATATATATATATATATATATATATATATATATATTGATATATACGAATAATGTACTGGCATAGGTATGTATAGAATATAACCGGTTGACAATATAAGGATCGGCAGTTATGCAGGGAAGCAATGGGTAATAAATTCAGTAAAATGACACTATGTACATAGTGCATTGCTGCTAGAGGGAGAAAATGTAAGTCACAGTCAAGTCATACGGCACCGGCAGGCCTCACTAAACGGCAGGTAAACGCGACAGAAGCCAGGGTGAGGAAACGGAAACGTGGCTTCAGCAAAGACACTGGTGACCCGTGCTGTTCGTCGATGCTACAGATCATTCTGAATTTTTATTTGAATGTTGTGTTGGTGAGAAGAAAAACAGAAACATCCTTCCATTTAAAGTTCTGTCAGTGCTAATCTTGCCCTCGGGGTCATGGAGGTGCTGGAACCTGTCCCAGCTATGTTGGGGCGAGGGTTGCCCTGAGGACAAGACTCTAGTTTATCACAGGTCACACAGTCAGACACGCGTTCATGCTTGCGGACAATTTACACTGTGTTCCCCACAAAACAGACACGGTTCTTTCAAGCATTCTTGGGCAGAGTTTGTAAAAAATATATTCTGCATTCTCTTGCTCAGCACGTGGGATTTGAAAAACTTCCGTGCAGAAGTTTGTTGTGAAAGCTGAACTTCTGAAGCTGCAAAACAAAGTCCAAGCTTTTACCACCATGACTCAGATTGAAACCCGACTGCTGAAAGAGCATAGCAACAGAGAACGCATGTTGTTATAGTCTGACCGTAAAGGGGGGAAATGCTGAGAAGAAACTCGCTTTTACTCCTAATTGCCTCGCAAGGACTGATGTACCTCTCTTCATTTGCTGACGGGAAACTTTGCGCTGCTTCAACCTCCCACTCACACGCTCCCCGAGGCAGCGTCTAACCTTTGAGAAGCGACCGGCGTCTGACTCAGATGGAGAGTCTGCTGCCTGCTGCCGTTCTCGCCCTGCACCTTTTGTGTCTCAGCCGCTGTCGAGAAGCCGAGTGTAAAATCACTTTGACAGGGCGGCGGCGGGGGTGCGGGGGAGAGGGAACTGGTCACCATGGAGTCCCTGAAGGAATCCAACACTGGGTACCCCTCTTGAACAACCGCTCATGCACACTGCTCTTTTAAAACTCTGCTCCCCCAAGGCTTTGTTACCGTGGACACTGTTAATATTGGATCAGGATGCAACGGCTCCTGTTCCGGCTCCTGATCCTGGACTCAAGACTGGGACCCGACTGCTGATTAGGGTGTGTGTGTGTGTGTGTGTGTGTGTTTGCAGGCAGATATTCATGGGATTATGTTGTTTGCTCCACAGTTTAACAGTTTTGCTCAAAGCATCAATGGGGCTCATTTTACGCTTGCTTTATGTAAAGAACTGTTTTTGTCCCTTTTGAGGGCCTCCATCCTGTCGGTGAGAAGGCCGTCCCCTCGCTCCCTTCGCCTCCTCTGCTGTTTGAAAGTGAGTGCCACACCACACAGCTCTACAAATCCACCATTTGTGACGTCACAAAAGGCATCAGCGCCTCACCGGCGCTCACCTCCAACCGAGTTAAGGCTGCTCCACTGGAGTATGACATCTAAAAGTGTTTTCACTGGGGCTGAGCTCGCCTTACCAGTGTCTGGCCAGCAGAGGGAGCCAGTGCTCCCGAACCCTGTGTTCATGACAATATTATTTATGCTCCTTCTGCCCCCACCCAACTGTCTTGATTATTACTTTTCCGCATGTCCATCCAGGGTCGGGGTGTCCTCTTTCAAAGTGGGGCTTGATGGTACTGAACTCTCCACAGACCTTCAAGGTTCCCAGCAGTGTTGGAAAACAGTTCCCCTGGTACATGGGGAACTAAGACGGTGTCACACTTCGTTGTTCAATCATGTCAAATGACAATAACGCTGCTTGATCTTTACCTCATGTAATTATGAACAGCAAAGTAAAGCCAAAATGTGAATTATAACGTAATTCTGCTACAGTTTTCAAAATGTCATTCTTGTAGTAGAAGCAAAGTTTTTTTGGGTGAAGTCACGAAGATCCGCCCAACTGAGACTGTTGCTCTTATCTTTGTAATTAAAATAAAATTAAACATTATGATAAAATTAATTAAAATGATCTGCTTTAGTTGAATCATTGTGACGTCAGTTTGATTCAGATTTTTTAGTGACCATGAAGTACAACAACAACAACAAAATCCCATTGCAGAGGGAGGTTAATTCACAGTAGGTCTCTATGGTCTCCAACTTCTTCTGGGACTACTGCAGGATTCATGGAATGCAGGAATGCAATTCGAAAGACCATCTGCACCGTGCAAACACAAAACACACTCACATATGTGCTTCAACACAACACCGCAGCTGCTCAGTGAGTGCCGGCAACCATCCCCCGAATGCACTGGCACCCGTTTGAAAAAATTCACTTTTTAATTTCCAAATTCATTCTGTTTATGTAAAAGTTACATTCAAGACAACTGTATAGCTGTGCTAGAATATAAAAAGTTAACCATATTAGTGTAACTTCTGGGTTGTTGGTATGTGAAAAAACACACAGTTCCTCCTGTGCTGCAGCTGCAGAACACGGTGAGATTGAAGATGCTAACGTCTTGCAAAGTGTAAAGTAAGTGTAAGTAAAAAGAAAAAAAGTTGTGTGATTGTGTGGCTAATTGTCAAAGAGGGAGGAAAGTGTGTGTGTGTGTGTGTGTGTGTGTGTGTGTGTGGCGGTGGAGGGAGTGGCGAGCTCCAGATGTTTCTATAGTTGTGGGAACTGCACAGTTGGCTGCAGCGACGAGGCCCAGAAGACGAAACCTGCAGGGAAAAATCAGCGTTCTTCAGTTTTTTCCCTCAGATCCTCCGGGATGGGAAGCCGGCTCTGACTTCACTGTTTTCACACACACACACACACACACACACACACAGACTCAGGGTCATGTGTTGAGGCGAAACACAGGAAGTGCAAGGTTCAGCCTGACCCTATAGGGGTCGTAATCAGGTTTTAGGTCAACAGCCTCGATGGTCTCGCCAGAAAAATTGATTTGCATGTTTGCAGTGTTCATCAGGTTCAATGCGCTCCATAGATTTGATTTGTTGCGCACAACGCTAAAAAACACACACACACACACAAAAAAGGAAAAGACCCCGATCATGCTGCTCTCAACCCCTGTCTGTTCAGTTCCGTAAGACAAACATACATGGGTTGGATCAGGGCCGGGCTTCAGGGCGTGTGCGGGGAGGGGGGAATTTAGTTGCGCTCTAAAAAAAGTGGCGGCAGAAAATGCGGGCCGGGGGGGGGGGGGGTCGGGCGGCAGCGGCGACCCCGCTGACACTCTGGCACCGCACTTCATCGGAGGGAATTGCGAAATCTCCAGCAGCGCACATGTCGCGGCCCGTTTGTGCGTCCGTATTCAGGGCCCTGGTTGGTTTTCACCTTTCACCTCCACTCACTCCCACCCGCCTCCACCCTCCTCCACCCGCTCCATGTGTCTCACACCTGTTTATGTCAAATGTCACGTCCAGGCGAGGTGGGAGGAGGGACGGCAGGACAAGGGCAGTGGGACGGGGCGGAGAAGGAAGGGGATTTTACTGCCTTTACTTTTCATTGACCTCTGCTTGGCCATCGGCGCCTGATGGGAGCGTTTGGGCCCTTCGGCGAAAGATTAAGTGGAAGAATGGCGAGCGGAGACACGCCGTCCTTCAAACCCCACCTCCCCCGCCTCCCCCGCCCTTACCCCCGGCAAGCATCTAATCATTCAAAGGATCCTTTGAAGTGGAAGCTTTAGGGTTCCTTGTCACGTGATTTCTCACCAGTTTCTCTGATTATCTGGTAAAACAGAAAAAGGCAGTTGAACCGGAAATAAAACGGAAATAAAACAGCTCTGACCGTCAGGTTTAAGCGCAAAGTAAATAAAACTGCAGCCACTCCCGTCTTTATGCTAAGCTAAGCTAAGCTAAGCTAAGCTAAGCTACCGTCCGCTGGTTTCCAGCAGACCCAGAGAGGTCAAAGAGAGATCCTGCACAGAGTGAAAAAGCTTGAGGCGCAGATCTGTTCCAGGTTCTTGGAGGTCTAATTTTAAAAATGTTGCGCCGGTCACAGCTGATTGAACTCATTTCCAGGCATTTCCTGCACTCGGGGGAATGCAGAGAGATGAGTTGAAAGAACATTTGGAGAAAAAAAAAAACAGGTGGAAAAAACAAAGTGGAGGTTCAACCGGAGGAGCAGGCCACAGGTTTTACAAGCGTCTTTACGACACCGGCCCCCTCCTGTGCAAAAAAGAAGCGAATCACTCACTCGCAAATCAGCCCTTTTCTCCAAACAGACACGGCCCCTCCCCTCTGGTAGAACAGTTCATCTTCTGCTGACAGCAGGAGCTGATCAACCTCTTCTTCTTCTTCTTCTTCTTCCTCGTCCTCCTGCTGCTGCTCTTCATCGCCCTTCAGCCTGGTTTTATCTTTCGGGGCCTGTATTCCAAAATATTTTCTGACCGACGAAACCCCCTGTGACATCACAAGGGGCTGACATCCCAGAGTGCGTGCATTAGCAGAGCAAGCAAAATCTCTGGAAGCTCACTGGTGTGGTGGCCTAACATCTTTTAATATGTATATATTTCTTTATACATATATATAAAATATGTGACATACACACACACACATATATATATATACATATATATGTGTGTGTGTGTGTGTGTGTGTGTATATATATTCCTTTCTTTGGAAAACGGTTCCATTAAGCCCTTTTAAATACTCCTCCAATCTCAGGCAGGCAGTCTTGCTCTCGGCCTCCAAAGTGCTGATGTCGTTCACAGCAGTATGAATCCATACACACAATCCCCGCTGGACAAACAAATTTACAGCGGCCAACAAATGAGGCTGGTTGTGTTGTGTTGTGTTGGTGGGGAATCATCTCGCCGTCATTTAAATTCACTACATTTGTTTTTTAAATTGAGTCTCTCACACACACACACACACACACACAGCCCTCCTTCGCCTTCTCCCACTACTGCACACGCTGCTCTAGCGCCTGACGTCACGAACAGCCGGTCTAAATCCAGCCAGTAGGATCGCAGCGCAGCCGCTGGTGCTGCCACACACTCACGCGCTCCACTCCTCCCTCCTCTCTCCTCCTCCTCCTCCTCCTCCTCCTCTTCTTCTTCTTCTTCTGCTGCTGTCTCACCGCAGCCTGCCTCCAGTCGCGCAGACGCACCCGCACGCATCGCACGCACACCCAGCTCCTCCCTCGTGCCTTCATTCCTGCACACCGCGCTCTCTTCCCCGCAGACATGGCTGAGGCTTTCGTGGGCACGTGGAACCTCCTCAACAGCGAGAACTTCGACGAGTACATGAAGGAGCTCGGTGAGTCTCTCCGCGGTTGTTTTTTTTCTTTAATTATTTCATTTTCTCATTCATTTGGGGTTTTTGTTTTCGTGTGCGCGCGCGCGCGCATGCGCGTTCTACAGACGCCATATGGGATGCTGTCCCAGAGAGGACGCGTGTGCAAAATGTGGCGAGGATCCGGAGCGCGTGGGATCTCGTTTCAAGCACCTTTTTTTATTTTTTTTTTTTTTTTTTTAATGGTGTCTCTCGGTGCGCCGGTGTGTTTGTTTGTTTTAGCAGGAGATTTGACGAAGTTGAGGTGAAATGTGCGTGAAAGGAGGCGCGAGGGAGTGGTGGTGGTGGTGGTGCTGGTGGTGGTGGAGGAGGAGGCTGACCGCATGGCCTCCTGAGAGACAGAGAGAGAGGCGAGGAACCAGGGAGGGGCCCCTCACACACCACCACCACCACCACCACCCTGCTCCACCCCAATGAGAAAATCTGAATGGATAGCAAGCAGCCCCCCCCCCCTTCCAGCTCGCAACACACACTCATGCGTGAAGTGGGTGACCTCCCGTGAAGGCTGCTCATTGTTTGACACGGAGGCAGGGGGGGGGGGGGGTGAATACCAAGGCTCTCCTATGGCAGGAGAGAAGTGGGTCACTCTGTGTGTTTGATGTTGCAGAAGGTTCTGAAGCCCACCACCAGAATTCTGCAAACTTTTCCAAAGTTTCCCAGCAAGCTCCCCAGGGCACGACCGCGCTCCTTCCTCGACTTCCTTTTTAGTTTCCCTCGTCTCTGCAGCAGGTGCGTTGCCGTATCGAGGCTGTTGGTACTTTGTGACGTCACAAAGGGCACGGATGCCTCCCACCGGGTTATTGGCGACACCCTCTGGGTCCACCTTTCTCAGAGGGAAAAAAAAAAAAAAAAATCCAGTAAAGCTTCAGTTTTAGCCAGTGAACAGATGGTTAGCCACGCTGCTCTCCAGACAAGCATTGGGTTTTTTTTGTTTTTTTCCTTTCCTGTTTTAATACAAAACTGATCGATTTGAAGTCTGAGGCGAAGATGAAAATGTTTCCAACGCGGAACCTTTTAATGACTGGTAGACCCAGCCTGTTCTCTGACCTATTGACATCGGACCCTCCCTCTCAGCTCACCATAGGAACCACAGAACCTCCAACCCCACCCAGCCAGTCCCAGCCTCCCCCAGCCCATTGATCAATGACACACACACACACACACACACACACAAAGACACTTTTTGTCCTTCTGATTGTGGGAAAGTAGCTGCTGTAGTATCTGGGAATGCAGCAGAGAGGGGCTGTGTGTCGCTGTGTCTCTCACTGACTTACACACACACACACACACACACACACACACACACGCCAGGGCAACAACAGTCATTAACACACATGCATGACTAGACAGGTCCTTGGGGTCAGGGACCGTGCTGTTCCAAGAACGCTGCTCAGCAGGTCCCCATCCCCCCACCCACACACACACACACACACACACACACACACACCAACGAGACCATTGGGCCGTCCAAGGAGAGGCGGTGCTTAAAGGCACCAGCTGATCCTCGTCAGCGTTAAGAAAAATCAATAAAAATTGTGTTCAGCTGCATTGAGACTTCTGTCTTCATGATGCAACCACAAGTTTCTGTTGACTCTGGCTTTTAATCTCCTGACTTCTCCTGTGTCTTTGCAGCTTATTTGAATGATTTAACAACTTGATTGCATTAAAATTAAACTTTAATCATTTAAATGTTGTCATAGTTACATTATTTAAAGATCTTGTCGTCACGCTTCTCAAAGCAGCGTTTGACCCTCTGGGAAATTGAACGACTAGAGTTGAAATCAAACTATTGGACACGCCCCCCTTCCCCGCAGCCGGCCAGTCCAATTAGCTTACAACTTGGTGCCAGACGATGCGACGCTGGTCATGTTGTACCCAGCTTTACTTTTGCCCTGAGGGAGATTTTTGCAAAAGCTGCTTCCCTCCTTAAAAAAATCGGGCGTGACGGCTTCATTTTGAGCAGCTCACCCTCTCCTCCCGTCACATGCTCACCTTTGACTCCGCCCCCCCCAACCCTTTCTCTTCTCTTGCAGGCGTGGGCTTCGCCACCCGGAAGGTGGGCAACATGACCAAACCCACCTCCATCATCTCGGTGGATGGCGACCAGGTGACCCTCAAGACCCAGAGCACCTTCAAGAATACGGAGCTCACGTTCAAGCTGGGGGAGGAGTTCGACGAGACCACCGCCGACGACAGGAAGGTCAAGGTGAGTGGAGGAGGGAGGGAGTTGAGGGGGGCAGATGTATTCTCAAGAGTAACCCCGACGCTTTTTAACCCGCTGCTGAAGAGCAGAAATCGGAGAAATCCTCCTCTTGCCTGTTTGATTTGTGCTAGAAATCTGCCCTTTGTGACATCACAAAGTGGCGATGGGCCGATGCATCGCAGGCATCTCTCCTCCAGCCAAGGAGTTGGCCCCTCCCTTTGAGACCGCTGCACCAACATGTGGAAGATCCAAACCACGTTTTTTTTTTTTTTTTTTTTTTGCAGGAGGCTGTAAACAGAGGGCCAAATCTGCTGTTTATCTCTAAATCAATTTGGATGTGTGGCTTTTTATAGGCTGTGTAGATCTTTCAGATAGATGGATGGATGCTTTATTGATCTTCAGGAGAAATTTGCATTGTTACTCTATGAGAAGATTTGTGTTTAAAATGCCTTAATACCCCTTTTTTTTTTTTTTTTTTTTTTTTAAATTGTATTGAATCAAGATCTTCGATTTAAGATTCAAATCTATTAAAGCAAGAGTGAAATGAACGTCACACACGTCCGCCGGCTGTTTGTGTCTCTGCAGTCCATCGTCACGATCGACGGCGGCAAGATGGTGCACGTGCAGAAGTGGGACGGCAAGGAGACCTCGCTGGTCAGGGAGGTGGACGGCAACACCCTCACCCTGGTCAGTGACACACACATGCACGTGTCCAACCTCTGAATGTTTGTGTTGTAGTTTGTCTAATTGCTTGTCGCTCTCCCATCTGAACCCTGTAGAAACTCTCACTGGGAAACGTCGTTTGCACGCGCACATATGAGAAGGCCTAAAGAGGCAAACGCACGCCAACGACTGAACCTTCAGCGACATGGAGCCAAAGGCCTGCACCCACAGACCCCACCCCCACCCCCACTCCCTCGACCCGCCACCCTTCAATGTCAAACCAAGGTTAAGCTGAACTGACGGCTGCTGTGATGGATGGCGACACTGATGGGACGGATGCGCCGCCACCACCTTGCGTCTTCCTCTTTATTACGTTGTCCCCATTTACTGTAAAAACACTGAATGAATTCCTTTTGTTTTTGTTTTGTTTCTATAGAATTCCAGACAAACTTTATTTTGTTTGTTTGTTTGTTTTTTGTTAACGTGTTGTGCATGGTGCCTCTGGAAAAAATGTTTGGATTAAAAAGTTTGTCTCGTAAGAAAGGCAAATAAAAAAAAAAATAATAAAGTGTCCACACAGTGGGACAATGTGGTAAAAAAAATGATAGAATGCCCTTGGTCTTTATTTTGAATGACAACATGCTTTGATAAGCTACTTTAAGGCAACACTGACTGCTGCTAAAAGAGATTAGTGTTGATGCTAGCAGAAGTCAATGTTGTGTTGGTTTTTTTTAACATTAAATTAACTAAAAAAGTGATGAAAGTTTTTCTCGACAGACATGAAATTTTAGTTTCTGTTGGCAGCCGACTGCAGGGTCGGGAGAAGGTTCGGTCTGGAGTGCTGAGTTAAAGGTTCATTGAAAACTAAATAAATCCAACCGTAAATCAAATCAACATTTTCCAGCTGCCTTCAACTTCAAGGCTGCAGTATGCAGGGACTGTCCTGTGTGACCGACCCACCTCCACAGAGCATGACCACAGTTTCCATCACAGCTCGGGCTTAGCATGAAGGTTAATTATAGTACCGTTGTGTGTGTATTTGTCTATTTGCGTATGGTGTACACACACTTTCCTTAGGGTTTCTGAGAACATCAGAGGTGTGTGTGTGTGTGAGAGAGAGAGAGTGTGTGTGTGTGTGTGTGTGTGTTCTAAATTGAGATTATTACCTCACGCAGATTTTTGATGTCATGTGAGGCCAGCCAGAAACCAGGTGAAAAGTCACGGGACACCTTTTGAACCGCAGACGATGTGAAATTACGCCCCCCGACCCCCCACCCCCAACTGAGGTAAAAATGGCCATAAGATAAGCTTGATCAGAAATGAACCCTATTAAAACACACATGGTGGCAGCAGGGTGTTGTGAGTGAGGTTTGTGAAGACAAAAGAACAGCACAACACACTCGCAACCTTGTGCTCATGATCACTTTATTTACTAAAATGAATAATATCTAAATAAATTGATCATTTGCACAAGGTTGCGAGTGTGCGGCCGCTGTTTTTTTGTCTTCTGAGTGTCCAAGTCCAGCTCCAGCACCTCCCTGGAGAACTCCACCCACGGACGAGCAGTGGCTTTTTTTTCTACTTTTCTATTTTTAAGATCTAAAAGTTAGCAAACATGCTGCAATAAGCAAGTCATTGAAAACTTGTTTTTCCAAATCGACTACAAGAGTTGGCAAATCTTATCTTGTTTCCTAATGATTTGTTCAGTGGTCTCTTCTCTGTCCACAAACTGACACCACCTTGTTTTTGTCTTCTTCCAAACACGTGAAAAGGTCCAACATCAGTTTTTTAGCACGTGGCTGTAAGCAGAGAGAATATAGCATTTTTTTTTTTTTTTTTTTAATGTCCAGAGTGAACTTTGTGTTTCATTCTACAAAAGGAAATCCCTCTCGGCCGTTGGCCCCACCAAAATGTCAAGTGGAAAACAAAAAAGGAAGAAAGAAAGAAAGAAAAACAATCTGAAAGCTCTTCACCTGAGCTCAGTGACGTTATAAATCCATCCAAACGTTTATGTTGACATAGTTTATAGTTTATGTAGCTCTATATTTGAATCATTTATATTTATATATCTACATCTATATCTATATTGTGAGAGTTTTGTTGTTAAACCCTGCAACTCACTCTGGTTACTTCTGTTTCTCTGTCACGCTCTCTCACTCTCTACACTTTTGTCTTTCCTTCTCACCCCAACTGGTCCTAGGCAGACGACGGCCCTCTGCAGTCTGGATCTGCTCTAGGTTTCTTCTCACAGGGGAGTTTTCTCCTGCCCACTGTCACAATCACTTATTCCTTCTGATTGTACAAAGTGCTTTGAGACGCCTCTGGATGTGATTCAGTGCTGCGCAAATACAAGCTGATTGATAAATGATAAGCTAAACGCTCGCGTTCGGGAGACAAACGCAGGATCGTGAGCAGCTCTTGTGGGTGACAAACTGACACACTGCACTATTAACAAGAGTCACACTGGCAGCTGCCGCAGGTGGAAACTATGGCACCAGCGTGCCGCTAGTTGCGTCTTATCTCCCGCTATTTCTGACCTGCTGCGTCTGCAGCAGCGCTGCGACTCGGCTACAGGCGAGTGGGCGCTAATCGCTCCATCAGAGGCCGGGGACCTCGCCTTTCATGTTGATAGGTTGTTTAAATAAACATTGTGCAGAAATAATCTCCTGTCCATCACTCCAACTCTCCCAGGTGACTCACGAAGGTGCGTGTGCGTTGTTGTGTGTGCACCAGCGGGGTTTTTATGTCAACATTTGAAGTCGGTACAAAGTTGAAGTGTTGGTTTCTTCCAGTGCAACGTTCCCACAAACCCCTGGACAGCTCATCAATCACAGGTGACTGGCAAATATGGGGCAGTTAAGCTCAATGTGAATGCAGAGTGGGCCACACACCACTGGAAACTCTTCCTCTTGTTGTTGTGCAAATGTGTGTGTGTGTGTGTGTTTGTTTTAGTTCCCAAAGGATTCTCTATAAACAGCCGCGTCGCAAGTTCAAGGTCTGAGAACAAAGACGTCCGAAGGTTTTTTTTTTTTATTATAAAAACATCTTTAATGAAGCCAACAGCTGACATGCAGGAAGGGGCGGGGTCGCACGGCGAGTCCACGGGGAGGCAAAGATACACAAACATGCATGTATCTACACACAATCGCACAATAAGCGGCAGGCAACCTCAGGATATGGCTGTGGCTTCAGGTTCCTGTCACACTTTCCAGGTGAAGGCATGACACTTCCTGTTGTGTGTTTTACAACTTCCTCCGTCTATTTGCACAAGTGTGTGTGTGTGTGTGTGTGTGTGTGTGCTTGTTCAGTGTGGATTATTCAAATGCTTTTCCTCACTCTCTCTCTCTCTCTCTCTTCTACACACACACACGCATTGTGGTGCAGTACGCAGGTCTGGCAGGTGGATGTTCCAGAGCAGGAGAAAAAGGATCCCTGTAAACTAATAGCAGGATTTCTGCAGAGGCCAGCAGCTGGCTGCCGTATTGATTACCTCGCTCCAGTTTCATACAACCGGCCGCCGTTTCCCTCTTGGTCTGGTGTGTGTGTGTGTGAGCGCCCGGAGGTTACTCCAGGACTCCAGGACGGTCACTTCAAGCGGCATGACTCGGAACAATCCCCGGATCTCTGTTTGTTGTTGTGTTGACATAATCTGATTGGGTAAACCTGATAGGAAAAGCTTTGATGTGCGTCCAGTGTTACTGGATCTGCGCGGCGGCGGCGGCAGGGGGGAAAAAAAAAAATCATTCTTCCACTCGGGACCGGAAGGTGGGTTCTTTAATGAAAATTGCCACGGAGATGGGAGACGCGCGGCTGGAAAAGTGTGTCGCTCCGACTGAGGTTTGCCCACCGTCTGGGCGGCAGCTGCGGGTCTGGCGGCTGCCCGCTGTGGGTGCTTCCAGTGACGCGGCCGCTTCAGCTGTGCTTGTGAGACTTGTGCTTCTTGTGCTTCTTCTTCTTCTTCTTGTCCTCTCTGTCGGACGAGCGAGTACGGCGCCTCCTCTTGGATTTGCACTCGCTGCTGCTGTCGCTGTCGCTGCCGCTGCCGCTCTCGGACTCCTTCCTCTGCCGCTTCTTCTTCTTTTTCGTTTTCTTCTCCTGGGGGACAGACGCAACAAGAGCAGGGCACCGTTCATGCGTGGCAGAGAAAGGAGGGCGTACAATGGCCAGTGTTGTAGGGATTACCCCAATGAAAGTAATCCAACTACTGATTACTCCTTTATTAAGTAATCCTGTACAACGAACCAAAATATTCTGATTTAGAGGAGATGAACTCAAAATAATGTTGGCGTTTCCAGCGATCAAACGCTGGTTTTTCTTTTGCCGCCGCCACGCTTGTCTCGGTGCGTCATCGCATATCAATGACGTCGTTGCTTTTGGTTGTTTTTCTAAATTTCAGACGTTTTGTGAATAAATAGACATTTTCAGCTTGTAAAAGATTTCAGAAAAGTAATGGAACTGTTGCTTGATAAAGTAATTATGATACAATTACCGGTTTTGCCACAGTAATCCCATTACGTTACTTTGTTACTCAAAAAGTAGTTGAATTACAGCAGTGGATTACTCGCCAACGCTGACAATGACAGTGCAGGAATGCGAGGCTCCACCTGGCAAAGCTTAAAAGTGTTTCTTCTGGGGAGGCAAGGAAAGGCGGAGCTGGGCTGTAATGCAAGAATCAACCAACCGCTCAATTTTCCATATATTTTACCTTCTTTTTCTTGTGTTTTTCAACCGAGTCTTGCTGTTGCTTCACTGCAGAGGTCTGCTGCTGCTGCTGCTTTGCTGCAGCAGCTGCTGCTGCTGCTGCTGCTGCTCTTCATCATCCTCTTCAGGCACAAGAGCATATTGCAAGCCCGGAGCAGAGAAGCAATCTTTTGTAAAGTGGCCTGAAAAGGGTGAATATTATTTATGGAACCGATGTGCAACATTGCACAACTTCACAGCTTCCTGCGTCATCGTTATCGTACCTTTGCAACCGCACTTTGCGCACGTGGTGTTGAGAACGGCCTCCAGTGTGATCCTACTTCCTGTGTGGTCTCGAAAATGCCTTCTTCTCCTTGCATCTTGCCTACAATCAATCACACCGAGTCAAAACACACTCTCAGTCAGTGCACAGCCCTACAAAAGACAAGAAACTGAGGCAAACACTTAGCGAAGCAAGCCCTTACTCTGCCATGACGTTGTTCGGGTCCAAGTCCCGCCCAGTTCCCTGATTGACAGACTTCATAGAGAAAGACAGTTTCACCTTGTCATCCCGGATCTGAAAGACAAGCAGCAGAACAACATGGTCCAAAGACTCACTCACATCCCAGACACTGTGAGGCTACTGTATGTGTATGTGTGTGTGTTACCTCTCTTCCAATAACTTTGATCCACACCTTCTCCCCGACATCAACAATCTCAGAGGCTTTCTCGATTCGAGTGGCTGACATCTCGCTCACATGTACCAGACCTCAACGATCACAGGAAAAAATGTAAAGATAAAAAAAAAAAAAAAAAAAAAAAAAAAAGTCTACAGAAAAAAGATCTGCTCTTATGAATACTCTTATTTCATTCAAATTTATTTTACTTTTCCTGCACTAGACACACTAACCTCATTTCACAACTGTTGGAGGTGTAAAAGTTGTTCATCAGGATTTGAATTTTTAGTGCCAAATGCAGACATTAACTTTGTAAACAGCGCCCCTCCGTGGTGAAAATGAGCAAACGACGTCCAAGATGAGCTGCATCAAACGTTGATTTTTTTTTTTTCTCCTCAATAAGTAATTTCTTAAGAAATTGAGTATTGTAAACAGACATATGATATGTTTATTTCTTAAAACATATTCGTCCTGCGCTTTTGCACTATACATGCATGCTATCTAGGATTTCCTATGAATAGGATGTGTTTTTCCAACTAGAATAAATCATGAGAGAATGCATTCAATTCATGCATTCACACAAATGACACCAGAGCTGCCTGTTGTTCCTGATGGCACTTATGAATCAGTGGTTTCATACTGCACTGAAGCCTGGGTTTTTATTAATATATTTACTTATTATCAGCTGATAACCAACCTTCTTTCTTGTACCCGGGCAGTCTTACAAAGGCTCCGTAGGTCTGCACGGACACCACCTCTCCCTGGGCAATGGCGAACATCGGTGGTAGACCATCCAGTCCACTGGGCTCTGGCTCATCATCGTCGGACATTGTTGCAGCGGATGTTCAACAAAGGATTGAATGAATAGATCTGAAAGAGTTCAAGCACATGATAGTTTATGGTCTGGGCGTAGGACTCGGATATGATAGGATAAGCTATGCTTATAGAAAAGAACATCACAACTGTTGTGAATGTATTGTTTTGTATTTCCTTGGCCACAAAACCATGCACGGACTTTTGGATATTCTTACAAATTAGCTTGCTGTAAGAACTGCAGGCCTCTTTAAGAGCTTTGGGACTCCTCTCAAATGTAAAAAATAAAAAAATAAAAAAAACATATCACGAACTAAATATTCTAAGCGTCGGTTGGTTAGCACGAGACAGTCCGCTCTATTTAAAGTATTAGCAACAAGGCTAACGTTGGAAAGCGCGCAAATCGTCGTCCTTAAATCTAGATCGGCTGGAAAGACTCCTTTCACAAATTAACTACTTAAATTCCTATCTTTTAAAATCGTTATGTCAGTTGACAATGCAAAGTAAACCACAGAACTTTCACGGAAATATTCATGTGTACTTACAAATATTACAACCCCTCGATAGAAAGAATCTTGTCTTTTACTTCCGGTGCAAACCAGTTTACCAACAAGCCCTGTTAACCAATCGTTACGTTCGGTGCGAGTCATCACCAATCAGAGATGTTTTCGCCACCGGAAGCACTTGGGTGGTGTTCTTCGTTGGTGTTTGGTCCTTTGACGGTCCTCCATGATAAACGTCCATTCATTTCCCGGTATTTGAACAATTAAAATTCGTTGTAGTCCTTGTTTTTGCGGACCAACGCAGAATGATTGAACCTATGAAGAGGCCAGCGGACATGGCGGTGGTTCCAGCCGCCGTGAAGCGGCCGCGGACGGAGCTGGTGGCGGCGGCACAATCTCAGCAACTCGTGGCCACGGTACGGAGAGTGCTTCATTAATACACCCAGCGTGTTGTTGATTAGAAAAGTACAACACGTTAAGCCAAGGCGTTTCAAATGCACCAAATGGGCAACTAGCTACCTATGGTGTTTCTGAAGACTCGGTTTATAGTTTACCTTTATCTTTCAAGGGAGCGGAACAAAAGCTCCACAGCAGGAAAAGACTACCATAATGTATATTTGAACATTGACTAATTTTTGCCTAGTTGTAGTAGTAAAAGCACATTTCTACAGCTTAACTCGTCATTAACATGCATTTTATCTCGTAATACTTGTAGGAAATAATCACACACATCGTTTATTTAAAGATGTATACATATATGGTGAACAGCACCTATCTGATTGCGGAATAAACATTTAATTCTAACTTGTGTTTAAAAAATTCTCATCATTATGATTGCTGGTGTCCCGATGTTGGATTGCAATGAGTATCCAGGGCATGTTCGCTATTATTCACTCTGTTACTGTTGTTGTTGTTGTTGTTGTTTGTTGTTGTAATCTATGGTCACCACCTTCCATTTCTAATCTGTGCTACCAAAAAAAAAAGACTTTCCTGTTGTCCTGTCCTGTGTAAAATGATTTGCTTGACATAATGTGTCAGACACACTCTATTTGACTGTTGCGGTGCTTTCCACAGGGTCCCCCGCGCACCTCCAGCATGCAGGCTCCCATTATGCTGATGTCGGGCCACGAGGGCGAAGTTTACTGTTGCAAGTTTCACCCTAATGGAGCCACGCTGGCCTCCTCCGGATTCGACAGGCTCATCTGTAAGACAATTGACTTGCCTTGGTTTTGCTGCTTACGCATTCACGTTTAAACATATTTGTGCTTCTATATACCATGGTTAAAGTTTGTTTTTTTTTTTTTCTTTTTTTTTTCTTCCAGTGATGTGGAATGTCTATGGCGAATGTGAAAATTTTGCCACTTTGAAAGGCCACAGTGGCGCTGTGATGGAGCTGCATTACAACACAGACGGCAGGTGCGTACACTGTCCTCGCTGAGTAAAATCAATCCCAAACTGCACTGCGCTGGTGGATGGTGTTGTTGCTGGAGTGTGTTGAGACAAAGTGTTGTGTCTTGTAGCATGCTCTTCTCTGCGAGCACGGACAAGACTGTAGGAGTGTGGGACAGTGAGACAGGAGAGAGGATCAAGCGTCTGAAGGGCCACACCTCCTTCGTAAACACCTGCTACCCGGCCCGGCGAGGGCCTCAGCTCATCTGCACCGGCAGCGATGACGGTACAGTCAAGGTGAGACTTCTTTCAATGTGTTTTGGTAAACACCACAGAGGTTGTTGTTTGTTTGTTTTTAAATCTGTGTCTAACCTTGCAAAATCCTGGTACTTTTTTCATTGCAGCTGTGGGACATTCGTAAGAAAGGGGCCATTCACACCTTCCAGAACACCTACCAGGTGCTGGCTGTGACCTTCAATGACACCAGTGATCAGATCCTGTCTGGAGGAATTGACAACGACATCAAGGTACCCGACTCCAGCGCTTGCACAACACCTTAAATCACGCCTGACGTTCGGTTTGGCTTTATTTTATTTTTTATCCCTGTAAAAATCTGCCGTCTCAAATGCAGTGCAAAAACTAACCAACTGATTTACACAAACAGTTTAAGTCTCTTCTACCTCTGATACTGTTTCACTCGGCGGCCTAAACAAATAATCCCATCAAATCTCCTTAAACAGACAGAGAGACAAACAGCACACACGTTATAACCACTGGGGAAGCAGGCATTGCTAACACTGCGTGTCACATTGAAGTATTGATGTCATAAAGCCACAGATTTTAATATTTTTGGTCGTTTGTGTTGCATTTTCTGCTTGGATGATTGAAGTAAGGAGCTTAAAGTGTTGACTGTCCTCTCTGGTGGTGCTAATCCCATAAAAATGGTGAACATCCCCCTTTTCGTCGTCAGTCTTGAATTTATTATACAGATTTTTCAGAGCAGCACCAGCGTGTTGTCCTATTTTCTTGTTGCATGCCTCTTCTTCAAACCCCTGCAGCAGCCTATTGTTTGATATTTGCGGCAGACAAATTGGGATTGGGAATCTCTTTTTGTGCCTCTGACGGGTTTCTTGTTTTCTTTCCTTGTTCCCTTGACTCTACCCAACAAGTCTCTTAGTCAAACAGGAGCCCGCTGGTAACATGTTTTCATGTGTCTGTGGCACAGGTGTGGGACCTGAGGCAGAACAAGCTGATCTACAACATGCATGGCCACGGTGACTCTGTGACTGGACTCAGCCTGAGCTCAGAGGGCTCGTACCTCCTCTCCAACTCCATGGACAACACAGGTTACTGAGCGTAGCGTTGATTTTGGTCACGTCACAATTACGACCGTCTCCATTTATTATTAAAATGAACTTTATGAATAATTTTCTCTGTTTCGTTGCAGTACGTATTTGGGATGTTCGGCCGTTTGCTCCCAAGGAGAGGTGTGTGAAGATATTCCAGGGCAACGTCCACAACTTTGAAAAGGTAGTTTAATAATATATGAAATCTGACTTGTATAACTGGCGCTGCTCTCCTTTGTCTGACTCAGACTTTTGTCTGAACTTTAATTTGTACTGCAGTCGTCTTTTTGACTGTTTGACATCTGTTCCTTTGTCTCAGAATCTGCTGAGGTGCTCCTGGTCAACGGACGGCAGCAAGATTGCTGCAGGCTCAGCGGACAGGTGTGTGCAAAAAGGATGAATAAAAAAAAAAGAAAGATATATATATATATATATATATATATATATATATATATATGGCGTTACTAGGATACCAAATATCGATTAATTCATTCATCGTTAGTTGATTGACCTTATCGATCGATTAACGATTAATTGATAAGTTGCGATTTTTCCTGACAACCTAAATTTCACAATGAAAAATGTGTAAGGAAGACATTATTTAACCTTTAAATAATGTTGAGCGTCCAATGTGACCCATTTTTACATTGGAGAACAGTAAAAACATCCTCAACATTTATCCTCTGACTTTAAGTTGACTTCTAATGGGTCACAATCCAACTTTTTGGTTTTTTTGTTGTTGTTTTTTTTAAAGTTGTTTAAAAGTAACTTGTTCTACGTATATAGGTTTTCACCACGCCAATAAAAAAAAATCCCAGTGTAAAAAATGTTCAATTAATTGCGACTAATTTCATGTAATTGATTAAATCCTTAATTGACAATTGATCGATAATCGATTGATTGTTAACATCCCTAGTCGTTACCAATTTTGTTTTGTTTTTTTACACTAGCCTACACTGTATCATGATACACATAAAATAGTACCTTGGAAATAGACCAGCTTAACAACTTTAAATCTGCATTGAGCATCAACACTGGGGATGCTTCTCTCTGTCTCCGTCTATTTGGAAGTTTCTCGTCGTTGAACTGCAACAACGTCACTTGGAAGTGAAATAATCCAAACTCATCCGCCGCCAGTTTACGTGTGCATCTTTGACCGCGTCTCCACAGATTTGTCTATATCTGGGACACCACATCTCGCCGGATGCTTTACAAGCTGCCGGGTCACGCTGGCTCTGTCAACGAAGTGGCCTTTCACCCCGAGGAGCCGATAGGTGAGACAGAACAGCTTGTCCACAACATTAAAAAAAAAAAAGTAAAAAAATTCACTGTGATGCTGGTTGGAAAAATAACATCATGGCAAAACGACTAAAAGTTCTTCAAGATTTCCTCAAAGTGTGTGTTTGACACAAGGTCCTTCATCTGTCCTTACAGTGCTGTCTGGCTCCAGTGACAAGCGGCTCTACATGGGAGAGATCCAGTAGGGTGTGGAACATGTGTGTCTGAACACGACCGAGTGTGTGCTGGTGTGTTGCTCCCCCGGCTTCAGAAGTGAATGGGTGCGGTTCGTCGGTCAGGAGCCTCTGTAATTTTACATGTACGGCCTGTGAGACAACAACCTCAGGATGTGTGTTTTTAAACTCTGTGATCAGTCTGCCGCTGACATGTTTTTTTTTTTTTTATTAAGACATTTGATTTGTTCCTTTATAATAAACTTTAGTATTCTGTAAAAAAAAAAAAAAGTCTTCTTTTGATTATCTTGCCCGGATGCATTTCTGTTTTGCAGCACATTTGCATAAACATCGCTTGTAAACAGTTTGAACTTGGTTCTTTGATCGTAATGGTTGAGAAACAAAGACTGAATTGTGATAAAGCTGATAAATTGAACTTTGATTCAGAAAAATACTCGAGGGAAATGTAAATGAAGCTGCAGCAGGCAGTGAAAATTTGTTCTGACCTTCACTTGTTAGTAAATGAACAGCCTGAAACAGCTGAGCTGGGCCGCCTGCTTGTGAAATCACTGGTGTGCAGCCGCTTTTTAACAATTTATGAGCAGTATATCTGAAGGGACTGAAATCAATGCTTATCTCTACTGTCCCTAAATGGTTTCAAATGTCTCTGAGGGCGGAGCCAAGAGACCAAGGAGGTGTGTTTTCATTAATCCGGTAGAGGTATGGTGCCCTTTGCGATGTCACAAAGAGGTAATATCAGGAAGGTGGAACAAAGAAATTCCATAAACGGTACTTCTCTAATTCCTGTGGATTTAATGGTTACGCTCGATAGACAGATTCATGTTGGGAAACGTTGGGAAACAGGATTTTCATTTGGATCATGTGAGAATTCTAGTATCTAATAACCTTTTTTTCAGCTGCCACTTAGGCTGCGTTCAGACTGCAGGCAAATATGTTTTGGGAAAATCGGTTTCATGTGATTTGTGACTGTTCAGACTACAAAAGAGCCATCTGGTTTCAATCCGGATGGGCTAAAATCGGATTTTGTCTGGCAGTCTGAACGCGGCCTTTCTTCCAAAATTGCTTCCCACGCACATCGCACACGTCACAACATTCTCCTCGCTTGTTTAATACGACGAATAAATTAGGTCTATGGTAATTAATTACCATTGACCAAGCCAGTAGATAATTCTAATCTGTGTAAATAGCCAGTGTGGTGAGCGGCTGCTGGTCGCAGGGAGAAGGCGAACATAAAACGATCATTGCATGCATTTTAATTAGCTCGAATGATGCACCGTTAAATCAATAATAAGGTCCTCCTGAGGGCCGCGGGTCGGTCCTTGGACCTCTTTTTTTTTTTTTTTTTTTTTTTTTTGTCTTTCTTTTGTGCTCCTCTTCGACCACGCGCACGCACGCGTGCTGGCAGGGCTGCAGAAAAACCACGCAGCTCTCCTTCGAGGGGGTCGTGAGAGACCACCCCACCCCGCCTCACCCCCCTTATCCCTCCTCCTCCTCTCTCTCTCTCTCTCTCTCTCTCTCTCTCTCTCGCTCGCTCGCTCGCTCACTCCTCCCTCCCCGTCGTCGCTCTCCTCCCCCCGCGGCTCCTCCTGCTCCCCTCCCCGGCATCGACTGTTGACAAAAGACGCGGCGAGACGGACCGAAGGAAGCCCGGATCCCGGCATCTGAGGGGCCCAGCAGCCCGGCTCGAAGCCATCGCTCCAACCGTTCCTCCGAGGGTGTCGTCGCGGAGCCCCGGAGAAGCCACCGAGGGGGACCCTCTCCTTCCGTTCCTCGAAGAACAAGTGAGTCACAACGGGGCTGCTTTGTCCGGAACGCAGCGCGTGGAGCCGGCCAAACATTAGCCGGGAACCTCTGCGGGGTCGCCCTGCTTTCTGCCCCGTGTGATTCGCTATCATATGATACTCATTCCTCTCCGTAGCGCGGCCCAAGGGGGCCGCCGGTCGCGGCTGCGCGTCGGCGTCTTTTGTGCCTTTGTGTTGTTGTGTCCCCTCTCCGGAAGGTGTGGCCGACGTGGTGTGCGTGTGTCGGTAACGGTCGGACCGCAGCCGCAGCGGCAGCGGCAGGAGCTGGAGCAGCAGCAGCAGCAGGCCGGCATTAAGTGGACGGCCCACCACCCCCCATTTTGCACAGCAGCGCCCCCCCCTCCCCCCTCCCTCCACCTCAACCTCACCCTCTTCTCCCCCACCTCCCCCAGGACCTCTCGGGACCGACCGGACTGGGGGAGGATGGGCCAGCCGCTGTGAGTGGACGGCCCGTGTAAGCGCACAAGGAGGAGGAGGAGGAGGAGGAGGAGGAGGAAGAAGAGGAGGCGTTGGGCAGGTCCATCCAGCCCGGGATGGTGTGAGCCCGTCCGGCCAGCCAGTCTGGATCTGACCGGGGAGCCGTCATTCCCCCGGAGCCTGCGCGGCTCCAAGCCGCGTCCCGAGCCCTCCAAGATGGGGAAGTGCGACGCCAGATGCACGCTGCTGGTGGTCTGCCTGCTGCAGTTGGTGAGTGTGTGTGTGTGTGTGTGTGTGTGTGTGTGTGTGTGCGCGCGCGTGAAGATAGAGGTGTTTGTGTTTGTTACTATCAATGACGGGCGTGTAGATGAGGAGCCGACAGTCACATTGAGATCAAACCTTTTTTTTTTTCAACCCCCACCACCACCACCACCACCTCCACCACCAAGTCCTCAACACCCCCCACTAACCTTGTACCTTCACACCGAAAAATGCTTTGAGCAGCAGCAGCTGCTGCTGTGACGGGGCCACATTACAGGCTCACTGCGTGTGTGTTGCACCTTTGAAGCCCAGGGTGGGGGTGGGTGGCTGGTGGTGTTGGGAGAGGGCCACACGGCCCTTCTGGCTAGAGACCATGTGATTGTGGCCAAGGAGGGCCTGTCTGTCTGTCTGTCTGTCTGTCTGTTCGACATCTGGTCTCCATCCTAGACGTAGAAGTTGTTTTTTTTAAGCCTCCCCTCGCGCCCGTGCACGGCTCCGGGACCGTTCGGGCGAAAATGTAATAAGTGTGTAACGTGAGACAGTATCAGTTACGGCCGCGGTAAGCAGGCAGGCAGGCAGGGAAGCAGGGCAGCGGCATGTGTGTGAGGCTTGTTGTTGCCGCCTTTTGTTTGGCCGGGCTGCTGTGTGTGTGTGTGTGTGTGTGTGTGTGTGTGTGTGTGTCAGGGGGGATCTAGCCCATAGATTCTCATTAGTTTGGGGGAGCTTTCAGGGGTTGCTCCTCTTTTACAGTCACTGGACTGGCTGCTGCTCCAGGCAGTTGCCATGGAAACAACTGCGGCAGACCTGTGCATGTGTGTTTCCCTGTCACTGTGTGTGTGTGTGTGTGTGTGCGCGCGTGTGTGTGTGTGTGTGTGTGTCTAGTTAGCCTGTGTGTCTGTGTGCGGAGTCTTAATTACATGGATGTGTGTGATGTGTATGCATTTTTCCCCTCAGCTGTGATCACAATTCCAAGCCCCTCTCCTCTCTCTGTCCCCTGACGAACGACCTTCTCCTCCTGTCCTCTAGGTGGCAGGCCTCCAGAGGCAGGTGTTTGATTTCCTCGGCTACCAATGGGCTCCCATCTTGGCCAACTTCCTCCACATCATGGTGGTGATCATGGCCATTTTCGGGAGCGTGCAGTTTCGCTTGAGATTTCTCCAATTAGTGAGTGCATCCCTCGCCGTCACTTTCAGGCGATGAAGGCGTGCGCGCCTTGGTGGAAACTGATGATGACGTCTGTCTTTGTGTTTGGCAGTATTCAGTGTGGATGGTCCTCTGGGTGGGCTGGAACTCATTCATCATCTGCTTCTACCTGGAGGTGGGGAACCTGTCACAGGTGAGCTTGACGGTTTGGATTTATCCTTCAAATCTTTGTCTGAAACCATCAAAGGCCCTAAATTTTTATACATTTTTTAATTTTAATGTAAAACTGCGCTTTTGAGCTACAGTACAATATTGATTTAAAAAACAAACATTAAAGATTTCCTGAAAACAGTATGCTTAGCACTCTGTTTGCAGCCCGGTGCTAAACCGCTGAGTGTTAGTGTCCTGCTAAACCTGACACCTTGTTAGACCGTGCACAAGTTTAGAAGAAGACTAAAAAGGTGGAGCAAACACCAGGCTCAGGGGTGCAGTAGCTAATCTGGGAGACCTGTCAGAGCCCCCTTTTGTGACATCACAAAGTGCTGATCTGATTCGCAGAGTTGGAGGTTTGAGCACGCACTCTCTGAAAGTGGGTCAAGCCGGAGGCGTTTCTCTTCTCCGCAGAGTTCACAGACAGGATCGGCACAAAGACGACTGCTGTAGAGAATTTGTAAAATGAAGTTTCGTAACGCGAGGCCTTCAAGTTAATTGTCACAATTGAAAAGTCTTAAGTTGAAACGGCGTGCTCCTGAATGGGTTCTCCCCAGACCTTGGCATTCCTGAATCATGCGATATGTCGGTTATGTTTTTTCTGCTTTGACCTTCGAACCATGTAATTTGTGCTTTTTGGGGATAATTTGAGCCTGTAGCGTCCCAGTTTCCAGTCCAGCGGGTGAGACTGGCCGTAGGGCCGTAGGTTCACCCACTTACACACACGTTTCGTTCCTTTTTCAATGCGTATGTTCAGGACAGGGACTTCCTGATGACGTTCAACACATCTCTTCACCGCTCCTGGTGGATGGAGCACGGCCCCGGCTGCCTGGTGACGCCGGTGCTGGACTCTCACATGGCCCCTGACGACCACCATGTCATCACCGTTTCTGGGTGTCTCCTGGACTACCAGTACATCGAGGTGTTGAGCTCGGCTCTGCAGATCCTGTTGGCTGTGAGTATCAACCACACACGTCTTGACATTATTTGGGTTTTTTTTTTTCCCACCTTCGTGCGGGTCGACGGTGCCCCAACCTTCTGCTGAGTGCCTCTCCCACTGTCTCCTCTCCAACAGCTCTTTGGCCTCGTCTACTCCTGCTACGTCACCAAAGTCTTCCAGGACGACGAGGACAGTTGTGAGTGATTTTGCCCTCCTCTTTTGAGAAAAAAACCAAAACAAAACACTGAACGCTGATCATCCTCCAGCGTCTTGACTTGATCCATTACACTCAGCTTGTGTCACAATGTTAAAAGAGTGCTTGTGTTTCGAGAGCCATGACTGTGGAACTAAATCCTTGCTTGGATTTGCTTCTCCTCTGATTTTCCTGCTGCAGCAGATTCTGTGTAGAAGTGTGAAGGGAGAGAAAAGATGCCCCACCGGAATAGTTTAAACTGCCAACATCAGCAGTGGTCTGTTGCTGTGAACATGAAGAAATATAAATATTTGCAATGCATTCCCAATGTAATCTGACTACTAATCTGATAAGAAGCAAAAAAAAAAAAAATGTTTTCTTTGACAGAGATGTTGTTGCGACATAATTATGACAAAACTGGTAATTGGTGGGAATACAAAAAGTTTTCTCTCCACAAAAAGCATAATTTATTACTCTGTTATGGAAGAAACACATTAACAATGAATGAAGCACAGCAACATATAAGTGTCCAAATATCATCACTTTGTGAGGTTTAAATTCTTGTCGGAAGAATGAAGTGTTGCCCCATCAATATAACTGTGGAATAGATTTTCTGTTTCAGAAAACATAAATAAAGAAATTGCATTTTTTTATCTACTGGAGAAAAAAAGATCCTGACCAGACTAGAGGTGTTCTGCTGCTGCTGCTGCTGCTGCTGCTGTGTGTGTGTGTGTGTGTGTGCGTGCGCGCGCGTGTGTTTGGCCCTTCCAAATCGAGCGAGAAAGAGTAGAAAGTGTATCAGTGACACAGAGGCACCGAAGGAGCCGATGTATCACAGCATCTCTGCAGAGTCTGATATCACACTGAGGGTTTTGTAGCAGTCTATCATAGATGCTGCCATGCTATCTGATGCCCTGCTTTTCTTTTTTGGGGTAAAAAGACACACAAGACTTATGGGAAAGTGCAGTGACATCACCTCTCTCTCTCTCTCTCTCTCTCTCTCTCCACTCTCTTCTCCTGATTAAAGTTGATTTCATCGGTGGCTTCGACTCGTACGGCTACCAGCCTCCTCAGAAGTCTTCTCACCTGCAACTGCAACCTCTTTACACGTGAGTGACCAAATACGGCATCGCTCAGCTTCCTGCACTTCTACAATTTGTTCTGTTTTTTCAAGGGCACTAGGTTGGGGAATATATTCACCTTCCAGTCGCCCTTGGGATTCTGTTTAATCACTCTGACTCATAGATGTTTACATTTTTCATCGCCAGTTTCCTTTTTTTGAAAGTAAATGTGAAGTTAAGCCTAAAAGAGAAGAGCACCTGAGGCTTTTTTTTTTTTTTTTAAATCACACAGTGAACTTGATTTTTTTTTTCCCTCCTGCAGCCTTTGGGCTCTTGTGCATCATCCGTCTCAGGGGCTTGAGCCTTGAAAGATTATTCAAACACTGGTGGCTGCACTTCTCTGCGCTCAGACACTCACTCGTTTACGACTGTGGTTTGGGTTGGCACAATGCAACGCAGCTCTCGCTCGACTCCAAAATCTCTGTTCTATTTTTTAAGCCGCCTTCCTGATTGGTAATTCATATCGTGTTCTCTTACAAACGGAGCCCAAAATAACCCTCTCAATGTCGCTGAGGGTTATTTTAGCTCAAATGACATCATCCAGTTGTTTTTTTTTTACTCAAACCCCTTACAGCGCCCTCTAGAGCCTCAGAAGGAAAAAAAACAAACAATTTTTGCTTTGAGTGTGTGTATTTCATGTAAATGCTTCACAGCGCCATATGCTTTGAATTCCACGGATAACCCCCCTCCCCTCCATCTCTTCCATTCACAGGGCTGGTTAAACTGTTAGTAGCACCCCCTTCAGGCCAAAACCCGACAGTGTCACTGTGGACGGAAAGCAGCGGTTGCCTTGATCACATTCACTCTGTGTCAGTTTACCCGAGGAATGATGGACTTACCTACCCTGAGGGGGAGACGTGTTGCAAGTGTGTGTGTGTGTGTGTGTGTCTGTGTGCATGTATGTGTCTGAGAGAGCGAGAGAAAGAGAGAGAGAGCCCTGAATAGAATGTACTGAGCTCAGGGATGAACCAGCACGCCAGGTGGTTACGAGGAAATGAAGGAGGACGATGTGGGAACGGCGGAGGAGGAGGAGGAGGAGGAGGAGGAGGAGGAGGAGGCTGGGACACCTCTGTCAAGTCACACAGGACCACACTCAACTCAACTGCCAGCTCTCAACACTCCCACAAGTGTGTGATTGTGTGTGTGTGTGTGTGTGTGTGTGTGAAACTTGCTGGTGTTGTGCGGTTGCACCCTGGACTCTTACCACTTGGTGTCCCTGTGAGTTTTTTTTTCTTTTCTTTGTTTGTTTTTTATTTCTCAGAGGGGAGGGGCGGGGAGGGTTGATTATTGTGGTTTTTAGTCGGATCACGTCAGGAAGGCACAGCTCGTACCCGTTGTCGTTTTAGAATGTGGTGACGTCAAACTAGAGCAGTGTTTTCTGTCCCATTCCCAAAGCCATCCCTCCCATCCATCCGCAGTGGATTCCCCCACTGTTGAATCTTTTTTTTCCTTTTTTCTTTGTCTTTTCTTTTTTTTTTTTTTTTTAAGACAGCTCAGGCCTGTAGAGGGGGCCGGTGAAGCGGTAAGGCTCAACCGCTTAAAGGATGAAACTGGAAATGGTTTTGGCATTTCAATATTGGCTAAGAGCGACAAATGTGTTCATGCATATCGCTGGAGTTTTGGTGGAAGGAGCAACATTTAAAAAACAGGGCAGAATACTTTCTTTTTAAAACAGTAAAATGTGCATTTGTTGGAGACTACTTTTAGCAGCACATGGACTTCACTATGGTGTGTGTATACAGAAGCCACGACAGAGCCCATGTTTTATATTTCTTAGTGTGTTAGTGTAATTAGACATTAATGTCTTCCAAAAGGTTTTGGGCACAAAATAAATCCCCTTTCAGGCAAGAAAACTGGAATATTAATAATAATATTATTATTATTCATAAATTTGATATCATTAATTTTTTTTTTTGGATTGATTTTGATCTTTTAATTCGCTGTGCTGATTAAAGGAAAGAAAGATTGGATTTGGAAATGTCCCATTTCCAGGATAATTTTGTTTTTTTGGGAGGACAATGTTACCGGCCACTGTAGACATGATGCAGTCGAGTAGGGATGCAGATGGCTTTGGGATCAGGCATTAGTGCATCATTGGGGAAAGGGGAGGGTACTGTGCATGTAAATATCCAGCAAATTATTGTTTTTGTTGGTTTCATTTTAGATGAGGGGGTTTGTATTAGGAAGTCAGTCAAGCTGGGAGAGGGATTCACCTCAGAACTTTTCTTCATACCTGTTTCTCTCTCTCTAAAAAAAAAAAAATCCTCACACTGCCCTGTTCTCATCTGTTGCCAGTACCCACCCACTCCTCTATTCTCTGTACGTTTTTTTTTTTTTTGCCTATCTGCACAGCAATATAGAACACATGCAGTGGGAGACAACCGTGTCATGAAGCCTGACCGTGACATCCTCTGTGTCGTGTTTTGTAGAATTAACTGGAGACAGAAAGAGAAGAAGGGAGGCAGGTATGAGGTCAAGTGAAGTTTGGAATAATAATAAAAAATACACTTTCTACATTAAAACCTGGTGTCTGTCGTCATCTGTAGCGATATGTCATTATTTCTGACTGGAGGTTTAATGAAATGAGTGATGTTGGTAGCTTTTATTTTTGGATTAATAGGTCCAGAGTGACTTTTTGTCTGATTAATTTGAGATATTATTACAATAATGTGTTCTGGGGAGCTGATATTTCTCAGCACTAATATGATTTTCATGAAACGGTGAAGCATTTTATTAATAAGCAGCCCAGCTTTCGTACAAAAAAATGTAAAATGATATGGATATTTTTTCATACTTGCAGGCAATTCACATTCATTTTGTGCAGCGATAAAATGTAATGTTGTGCTCTTAGTGACAAAATAGAGAGCAGATGATTTAGGCCAGAAAACAAAATTAATAATATAAACAAGGGAAATTATAGATGATAACATAAAAGCAGAACATAAAAGGAAAAGCAGCCTCAAGTGTGTCATGGTAATGGAAAAAAACATCTTTTATGTGATTTCTAAATGTATTTGAGTCAAAAAAAAACTTTTTTTTTTTAAATGTAGAATACGTTTAAACCCCCAACTTGAAAGGAGAGTTTATTTCTAAAATCACATCTGACGGGTGATGTAGTAGCATGACGTCATTTGGTTCAGCCTTCACTCCAGCCTCAGGGTCTCCACTGGGACATTTCCAGAGAGGTATTTTTGTTATTTGGGACACACACACCCCCGACTCAACAAAGACCATATGCATTCCAGTGGTGTAACAGAGCAAACCGTCGCCCCTCATTGGCTGGCCGTGTTGCTGCCAGGCACCGTCTAGTTACTCTGGAGACCTTGAATCCGTGTGTGCTGTCTGTTCCAGAGACAAACAATATCCATATTTAACAGGGAATTGTTGTTCAAGGTTCTTTTGGAGAATATGCACCACACACATTTTATAAATATGAATATAATTCTCAAACAGTGGAATATTGTTCAATATTAATACATTTCTGCCGAGTACCCAGTTAAAGTGGTGCTGAGAATACAATATGTAGATATATTGCTATTGTAAATATTAATGACATCTCTTAGTTTCAATCATACAAAAGGGGGTGCAGCAGCAGCAAAATAAATAAACGATCTATGAAAAAAACAGTTATTTTGCAGCCATCAGTATGAATGAAGCCAAAACAACATTCCATGAAAAAACAAAACAAAACAAAAAAGCACACACACACACACACACCATACAGTACAAACCCACCACGCACACATACACACGCATAACAAAGGGACCGGGGCCGGTGCGGCCGTCCCTCCCCTCCCGGTTGGCGCAATGAACCGCACGCTCTCTCTCATCCCTTCCCGGCATGCAGCGCTCTCGCCTGCTCCTCCGCCGAGCCGCCATGTTGTTGGAGTGAAAGCCTGGGGTGTCAGAGAGAAACTGGGGCCGAAATCCGCGACCATCCACCCTCTCCGCCGGTGAGTATCGCCCCCGCCGCGGTCGCGGAGCCACGCCGGGTCATCGGGTCGCGCAGCGGGAGCTATATTGCGGCCGCGGCGGCCCGCGGAGAGGCGGAAAGATGGCCGTTTTCTTGAGGCTCGAACGGCTGCCCGTCTTTTCTTGTGCCTCCTTCCTGCCGTTGTGTCGGGTCTTCCGCTCCAGACAAGCACTCGGGGGGCCTTTGTTAGCATCCGCGTTACGGGTCGCCTGTGCAAGGTCGACACGCAGGTGCAGACCCCCCACCAGATGTGCGCCGAGAGCCAATTAAATTCGCGGGAGAGGCCACCGCCGGGCTGCTGGTAACCGAGAGCGGAGCCCCCGTGTTTGGCCGCCCGGTTCGCCCGGGCTGAGCGGGTGTCAGGAGGCCGTGTTATTGTTGGTAGACACGGCCAGCGAAGCCCCCCATAACAGACCCCAGACTAGCGGCACAGACCGCCGTAAGCATCGGGAATAAACCCTCCAGACCCCCGGTGGCTACAGCAGCGCTACCCAAATGCACATTTCCCTCGATTTTTGATGTGTCACGTCTGTTAGCAGGGACATGTTTGGTGTGTGTCTGCCTGTGTGTGTGTGTGTGTGTGAGTGTGAGAGAGTGTGAGTCGAGACACCGAACGTTATCTCAGGCTAGCCGCAGGTTGCTGCCTGGCTCGGGCTTTTGTCACACCCCTTTTTCTTCCACCTTGTGCCCGGTATGCGGTGGATTGATCCCTGGTATTGAATCATGATTAAGCCAGTTTTGCTCCGCGGGACCCCAGTCAGTTCCTGTTTCCGTGTTTCCGTGCTAGCAAGAAGAAGCGAAGGCGGTGAAACTTGTGGCAGAACGAGTCGTGTTGCTTCGGGCGGCGGCGGGCGAACGAACGAACGAACAAGCGGCCGGTTTGCAGATTTCCGGGTGTCGTTTCCGCACCTGGTGTCTTGTCATGCGTGTGCAATAAGAGCGCGGCCCTTCTGACATGCGTGACGAGTGAAGGAGTCAGACAAAAACACAAACACGCACACACGTGTGACTGATGTATTGGCAGGCTGCTGTGTTGTTATTATCACCTTCCGGGACGGTTGAGCCGCTAAGCCCCTGGTTTTTTTTTCTCTCTCTCTTTTTTTTTGTTGGCCCACCATGGAAGAAGGTTGTACAATGCCCTCATCCTCCCACAGCTGACTTGTTCGGAGTTCTGTGTTTGTCATTGAAAGTGTCTCTGGCAAAGTAAATGACTTAACATTGTTAACTTGGAGGGGGGCAGTGCTTGTAATTTCCTCATGTCCTGTCTGGACACTAACTTGTTAACTTGCCGCTGATGAGAGCTCGATGGTTAAGCACAGGCTGTAAAATAAATTCACACCCATGTCCCCTTGATTACATCGGTTTGAACGCCGGGAACCACAGAGTATCGATGCGCTCATCGATGGCGACCACCTAACGGAATGAGTTTATTATTGCCTGTATCCCGACAGTTTGCCTGCTGCCGTCGCTGCTTTTTTGCACGTTACATCAGAAGACCTTTGCCAGCAAACTTCCAAATCTTGACGATTTCTAATATGTGCGTTTATTTATGATTTATCGTGCACCTGCCTAAAAGGTCCTACTTCTCCTCATCCTCTGATTTACTCCTTCATCCTCCAGACTCCAGTGCAGCAAATGTTCTCCTGTCATGAGTCTAAAACTCTCTCCAGCAATATCGCTGTTATGCACCCGTGTGCAGACCGTGACTTTTAATGAAGAGGCTTTGCATGGCTAATTATCCAAACAACGTAGATCTCCACAACAGAATGTATTTACCCCTCTGTGTACATTCTTGGCACACAACCCTATGAAAAGTGGGGACAAGTACAAACAGTCAAGAATGTTTGCACTTTTTGCCAGGTTGGCAACTGATATTATTGGGAGGAAATGCATGTGAGAGAAGTTTTGCATATGGGATGACATGAAGCTTTTGGGGAGGCGCTCTATGCTACTGATTGACGTTCAGCTTAGGTATTCATTTTTTGTGTAATGTATTTTTATTTTTTTTTTTAGCTTGCCAGTCCTCATGAAACAAGCTAGCGTATGGCCTTGTAATATAATTGTGAGGCTGATGCATTCCATTGGTAAAAGCACTTTTTGTGCTACCTAAAATGTTAAATGTGAGGGTTTTTTTAAGCTAGCGATAGGTTCCTACTTTCAAAACAACAGAAACTATCTTCAGTGTTGCCGTCAGTTGCTTTGATTTGATTCACTGTTCATTCACTACAACATGTTTCCCCCCAGTTTAACATATTGCACCGCCACTGTGGTGTCTAACCAGTGTGCTGCTGCTGCTGTGGTTTAAGATGATGTGAAACTGATGATGTGTGTTTGCTTTTCTCTCCTCAGGCTGTGGTGGAATGAGCAGTGTGTGTGTGTTGAAGAGGAAAGCAGTGCTCTGGCAGGATTCATTCAGCCCCCACCATAGAACTACGTCTCCCAGCATGCCCGTGGTGCTCAGCAGCGGAGGACATGCCCCTCCAACTGGGCAGACGCCTCAGGCCACACCGCCCAGCCAACAGGTAAGACGGCACCAGCACCTGGATGGCTCCACCTCGGTAGTTGGGTCGTGAAGGTTCGTGCTGAAACGTAGCTTTTCTGGCTACTCTCTCGAAACGCATCCGAGACCAGTGCGGATCCATCAGCTGCCGCCGTGCAGATATTTGCTGCTGGTTCTTGGCGATAAGCCATCAGGTGGTGAAATGTGTTTTTCGTTCAGACGTTGTTATGCGACATTGGAAGGGAGGCGTGCCGCTTCCTGTCGGCCAGCGTGCCGGTTGTTTCCTTGAGATTTGGCATTTCTTTGTGCTCGCTGTACTAATTTGTGGGGACGTCGCGCTTCCTCATCAGTCCAGGTGGGCTGTTGCCGTTGACCGCCACTGTGTTGTTTTGTTACGGTGCTGGTGGAGGTGAAGGAGGAAGTGGAAGGAACATTTAGGTCACCTTCTTGTAATCCTCTTCTTCTTTTCCTTCTGTTTCATTGCCCTTCATTACATTTAGGTTTTGATACAGCAAACTTTTCCCCCGAGCTCAAGTGTAAATGTCTCCTCAGGATGCGTGTGTCCCTATTAAGCCTGTTCCTTGCTCCCAAATGTTAAACTTAAGATTCAATTTTTATTGTCCAGAAGAAGCAGATTGTTTTGCTCTCTTGTCTCACCTTGTGATAGACGCCTGTTAAAATATGGGCTTGTCGTCGCTGCACTGTCATTACTGTACTCCTTAGTTTGAGGTGTGGAGGGCTTTGAGCCGTATCAGAAAACACGCTGACCTCACAGTGGTCACATGACCATTCAACCGCTATGCCTTTCATGTATTTATAATGGGAGAAGGTCGGCGTCTTTATTGTACCCTGGAGTCTAAAGGTGCAGCGGCGAGCAGCCGACTTTGAATACGCACAAAGGTTAAAGGTTGATTGTAAACGACTGCACGTGTTACAGTAAAGGACACAATCTCTCTGTAATGACAGAGAAGCTACGGTGTTGTGTCGTCACCGTGACGTTGGCCCAACACTAACTGTTGTATAATCTGGCCGAAATCAATGTTGCTTTCCAGGTGGGAAGGTGGCTGGCTGGGGTGATAACTGGCAATGAGTTGTCATCTTTATGTGTGTGGGTCTCATGACCATGACCGGCTGTTTCAGAATATGATGACTGACTCTGTGGCACTGTTGTCAATAAAAAAAAAACCCAATAGGTTTACACTGTGTGAAATGAACTGCTTGTGAAGATGGGCAGAGAGGAAAATCTGTTTCCTTGTTGTTTTGAGATATTTGTGTTTTGAAAAGGATGTTGGGTGAAACCCCCCCTCCCCCGTAAAATTGTAAAAACCACTTTGATGCGTTGGCTATGATTTGATTGACTACAAGAATGATTTTCAATCGTTTATCAAATTGTCAATTTGTCGTATTTTAGTCTGTTTGGAGATAGTGGCGCTCCCCAGTCCTCCGTTCTCCAGGATTGTTTGACGGGATGTCTAAGATTTTTTTTCTTTCGTTGTTCAGCTTCTACGCAGATGAAAAGCAGGACGAAAATTACAAGCGTCGATTCAGCATCAAAACGCCGCAGACAGGCATCGAGGCGATAATAAAAATAGCCGTGGACTCATGGTGTGTGTCTTTTGAAGGGCGTGGCCGGAGCGGGACGCTCCCAGGACGATGCCATGGTGGACTACTTCTTCCAGCGGCAGCACGGAGAGCAGCCGGGCAAACATCGGTGGCCCACTGGAGACAACATCCACGACAGCCAGGTGCGTGCACGTGTGGCGCGCTCGCACGCTCGGTTTTTACATGTGGTACAATAATTAGGGTCGAAGGATAAATGGCATTTGCGATAATATCGCGATAGGACAAAACAAGACTGCGATTTGATTGACGCCAGTTCCGGTCACGTGACTTGCGAGCGGCACGAAGCAAAGCCAAGCAGGTAGTGGGAGGAGTCGATGCTGCGACGAGCTGGACGGACGGAGCGACACGCAAGGAAAAGAAGGTCTTCCTGGTTGCCACCGACTGGTGGCCGTAGTTTAGCAAAACAGTGTCGGGAGAGATCAAAAAAAATAATAAAAAATGCTGAACGACTACCGAAGCACCAAGGACCACAACAGTCGGAGTTGTGTTCGCTGGCAGTGAACCGCTGCCTCGTACGTTCGCACCTTATAGCGATTTTAACGCTGCTAGCGTGTTAGCATCGGTTGAATGAAGCTGCCGCTGCTTTGTGCTTTGTGTGGACTTAAACAAAATCATTCTAAGCCCTTTTAAGATGTCTTGCAAACAACAAAACAAAAACACGAGTAGATAAATAAAGGCTCTTTCATATTAATTCATGCTTCATCCTAACATTAGCCTAGCCTATAAAAAAGAACAATTTGTGTATAATAAATCTGATATGTTTATTATAATACATAAGAATTTTTGTTTGTTTGTGGAAAAATACATGAGAGAAAGATTAAAAAATAATGGCAAATTAAATCGCAATCATAATATTGAGGAAAAAATCCCAAATAGATTATTTTCCATAATTGTTCAGCCCTAACAATAATGTGGCACTAGTTCATCTTTTGATTCTTATGCAACATAAGTAGCTGAGTTTCCATGACCCCTAGAATGGCGCAAAACCTAAATATAGCAACAATAAACTGGTGATGGAAACAGCTCAACCTCTCAAATATGGCTGAAAGGTTTGGACGCTCTCACAAGGTGGTTTTTCGCATTTACACGTCACCGCATGTGACGTAGGGGGTCACGTGACCACTTCACTGACCACTGAAAATGCTCCAAAATGCAAAATGTTTTGTACCTCCATCCTCCTCAAATTTGGCTTTTCTGAGAATTACGGCTTCTGCGCTTCACACCATTCAATGGAAACGCCTGCAAATCACAATTGTACTTTGGCGAAATTTTGCTTGGCTTTTATTTTGCCAAACACTGTCATGGAAACGCAGCTGGTCAGCGCACGTGACACGTTTTCCCCCCTAAACTATGAGGTGAAGTCGGCAAAGGCTGCCACCTCGGCGTGCTAAGCTAACAACCTTTGAGCTGCTTTTCCTCTGCTGTTTGTTTGCACTAGATCTCGTTCCAAATATTTTTTTTTGTTAATAGGTTTGTATTTTAGACGTTGTCAAAATATTGAGACAGTAAAGAACACGGCGGTGCGTTAAATCTCACCTCTAATCCACTGAGCTGCTGTTTGTTTGGAACCTGCTTTGACCACAGAGCAGCAGCACTGTGTTCCAGTCTATGTGAATACGAGCATTTCTTTCACTGTTTTGAATGGGCAATTTTGGCACATTAAATGTAATTATTCAGTTAAAATATATCTCTGCATGTGACCTGATCTGCTGATCTGATTGGCTGTTTGTTCAACACCTCTGCAGGTTCGCTCCATGGATGAGTTGAACCACGACTTTCAGGCTCTGGCTCTGGAGGGACGGGCCATGGGAGAGGTGAGACATTGGGGTGAAGAGTTGAGGGTTGATGTGGAGGCGCGGCTTTACACCAGGGCTGTGTGATGACGGATTTATTAGTCAAGACTATGTTAAAATAAAGGAAAATGGATTGACAGTATCTTTCAGTGGCACTTCATTGCCAAGAGGGACGTTTGTTTGCTATTTGTCTTGAGAAAAAAAAAATTTGAAATATTTTTCATTGTTTTTTGTGGCTTTACTGAAAAATCTAAATTGAAAATTGAGTTTTCAGAGAGAAAAGTCAGGATTTTATTTTTGTCCAAAATCTCAAAGATCTCAACCCCTCGTCCTTCTCTTCCCCCCTCCGCTCCCCTGTTTCTGTGGCCTTTGCAGCAGCTGCTGACCGGCAAGAAGTTCTGGGAGACGGACGACTCTGGGAAGGACGGACCAAAGGGGATCTTTCTGGACCAGTGGAGGGACAGCGCATGGGGCGCCTCAGGTGGGACTCGACTGGCTCTTGATTTGTCTGAAGGCTGGCTGGAAACACAACACGTCAGAAGGGCTTTAAAAAAAAATCCTCTTGCCTGCATTGTGTTAAAAATGATGGCTAAAGTCAAAGGCACCTGGATATACGCTGAGGTCATGATCCAGGTTTTCAGTTGCATTACGTGACTCGGTGTGTTGGTGCGATGACAAGGTGCAGGAGTTCAGAATGAGACTGAAACAGCAGCCAGTTTATTTCTACATGTCGGGGATTAAGTGCGTTATTCTTGCGTTAAACGACTGACATCAACTGACACAGCAGTTGTTCTGTCACACTAATCCTGCCTGGCTACAGAAACATTTCAATAATATCTCAGCCCTCTTGTTGAAATAATAAAATAATAGCTCCAATTTTAAAGTGTAATCTATACCTTGAAAGGTTGTAATAGTTCTTATCTTCCGCACGTTCACTGTTATTTCTGCCCGGATCAAAGGATGAATAATAAATCCTCTTTCTCTGTGCCGGTCAGACCACTCCGTGTCTCAGCCAATCATGGTGTCCCGTCGGCCTGGCCAGGGCTTCCACGGTGGCGGCGAGGTCGGGGTGGGCTCCGTCATGTCCCCTCGCTCTGAGAGCGGCGGCCTGGGAGTCAGCATGGTGGAGTACGTCCTGTCCTCTTCGCCGGCCGACAAGCTGGACTCCTGCCTGCGGAAAGGACCCTACGTAGGTTTCCTCCCTCCGGCCGACCACGCAGCAAATAACCCTTCTGCATTACAGGTGAAAACTTGGAGATTTTGAAGAAGAAACAGCGACATCAGGGGGTTACATTTCAGATTGCAGCGTCTTTCGCTCTGCCTTCTTCCTAGTTGAACTTGCCAGTGAACTACAGTGGCCTGCGCACCCAAATTTGGATACCTTAACCACCGTCTTGCAGTCACCCTACATATGACACGCGCTGTCAGGCAGCTGGATTGTCCATGCTGGGCTTCCTTAGAAATATGGCAGTGCATGATGACGGCAAACTGAGAACAAGTCCTTTGATATATGAATACTCTTACATATGTATAGGAACCGCTGTTAGGGTAGGAAAACCAAATGAATTTTAATGTATTGCAAGTATCCAATTTTATTAATGTATTTATGGGATGTACTTGGGATGCAAATTATTGATGAATTCATTTATTGTTAGTTGATTGCTACTAATTTCATCAATTGAATTCTTAATTGACAATTAATCAATAATCAATGAATTATTAACATCCCTAATGTTTACCAATATAAAAAAAAAATAAATCAAGCCAAATGTTACACAGTGGACCTTTAGAGCGATGTTGCGATTAGCATCAAAACTGCAACTTCAGGTTCTCATTTGGAACACACTGTCAGTCTGGAAAGCTTGTGTTTACTCTTGTTGTTCCGCTGTGTCAGCTGATCTTCTCCTTGGCTCGGAGCAGCGGTCGCCCTCACTTCTTAACCTTCTCCTCCTCACTCACTCAGCTGCCAAGCAGCTTCCAAATCTGCACAGAAGAACCACAAGCAACTGCCAGACTTTCCGTCTCACTCAATTTAACATTGATTTGCTCCGGCAGCGGCCTCCACTGATTGACACTCGCCCCCCCCTTTACTTGCATCTTAAACTGGCCGTGTAAATGGTGCCTTAACTCCAGCACCTTGTACACTGACCTTGTGCACTGAGCCCGTCTGTCCTTCTCCAGTCCTCCTGTCTGTGTTGGCCATCCATCACTGTCAGGTTCCCAGCAGCAGCAGCAGCACCAGCACCAGCACCATCTGCATCTGCACCTGCTTCTCTCTTACCGCCTGTGTGTCTCTGTGTCGCAGGGGCCGAGGGATGGCGAGGTGGAGGAGGAGAAGCGGGAGAAGCCCAAGGCGACGTTCGAAGGGGAGAAACTCAAAGAGCTGACGGAGGCCGAGGCCGACGTCATCGGCGACGTCATCAACCCCAACGGGCTGCCGGTGCAGAACGGCCTGGACGTGGACGTCAAAGAGTTTGGGTGAGGACGCCGACCGTCCGGCGGCTTGAAGGACCGATGGCTTTGTCGCTGCGCTGATCTAAAGTTGTCGCTCCTCCCAACCGTCCCAACAGTCGCTCCCAAGGCAACATGGCGCCCTCCGGTCCCGAGGGCGACCTGCTGGGGGGTCCCGGTGGCGTCGGGGCCGAGGGCCTGACGCCACTCGGGGGCGGCGGAGGCCCCAAACCGCCGGAGGACTTCTCGGGCGTGGAGCAAGGAGGCGTCACCATGGACCCCATGGAGTCCGTCATGGAGCCGCTGCAGTTTGACTACAACTCCCAGATGCAGATGGACTCGGCGCCCACGGTGGGACTGTTTGACTACACCAACCAGCAGCAGGTAGGTGACCGTGCTGGTGGCGACCACACCTCCAGCCGTCTCTGTGAGGTCTCAGCGTTCAGTCCAAGCCGCTGAAGGAGCTGCTCACGCGTCGCTGTGTCTGCAGCTGTTCCAGAGGAACAACGCGCTGGCGGTGCAGCAGTTGACGGCGGCCCAGCAGCAGCAGTACGCCCTGGCAGCGGCGCAGCAGCCTCACATCGGTAAGGACCGGCACGCACCTGTCCCCGCCCTGCCTTCACCATCGTCTTGTACAAAGGAGCATTAGGGCCACAAGAAGAGAAGCAAATATTACAGGAAGGAGATTTTTATTTGAGTTTTAAGTTGAAAATTTGTGAATAAAGTCAACATTTAGTGGAAAAAAAAGTCGCCGTAAAAATGATGAAATTTCGTGAATGAAGTTACATTTTCGTCATCGTACCGTCGTCACTTGACAACATGTCTTCTGTGGAACAACTTTGTGAAATTTTACTTCAAAATTGGGTTTAGTAACGAGGGAATCCTTGCTCTTCTAGCACACAAACACAGTGTGGTAATAAGTATTAGGACGTTGAAAAGACTGTCGAACTTTATGTCTGTTCAGAAGAAAAAAACCAGACAAACTTGGAGGAGGTTGCAGACGAGGTTCACCCACAATCAGGAAAACTGAAGTGCTCCACGAGACCTGCACGCTGGGCCTTTCGACTTTACTTTTGACATTTTGGCTTGATTCACATTGACATGAATTGCAAAATATGAATTTTATTTGTGAAATTTCCTCTTTTATGTCAACTTTATTCTCAAAATTTTGACTTAAAACTCAAAATTTTATTCTCGAATTGGAAAAAAAAAAAAAAACCTTTCAGAATTTTTTCTCTTCTTGTGGACTTAATCCTCTTTTGTTGTTTTGCCCTTAAAGGTCCTGTGTGTAAACCTTTTTTTTTTTTTAGTGAAGCCTGGTATTTAAGGAGGTCCACCTAACAGCGTGTTTTGTATTTCAGTCAGGTGGGCTTCCTTAAAAAGTGGCGGCGCAAGATGGCAGCTAACTAAGAGCAATAACTATATATAAGAACTGTTCTTAGGGGAGGAGAACCAAATGACTTTAATTGTACTGCGAGTATATACTTTTATTAATGTTTAAATGGCCGGTATGTTAGGCTTTTACCCGAAGCTCTTTGATCATTTTTTCTCTTGGGTTGTGCACTGGTTGCACATTAAAAAAAAAAGAAGAACCGTCTTGACTTGAAATCACAAATATTACTTTGCCTTTTGGAATGGCTTCGCTCTTTCTTTTGTATTTTTATAACTTTGGTGCAGTTTCAATCTGCAGTTGTTCATGCAGAATGACTGAGGAGTTAATAATAAAACTCTGTCCAAGCTACTTCCTAATGGACTCATGAATATTTGAGTTTGATGATCTGAACAGTGTAGCAGCCTGCTTCCAGAAGTGTGTGTGCGCTACCAGTGTGGTGCTCTCTGTTCACCTGCTCCCCCCCCTCACTGTGTGTCTCACTGTGTGTCTCCCCAGGTCTGGCTCCAGCCTTTGTGCCAAATCCTTACATCATCAGTGCTGCTCCACCAGGGACGGACCCGTACGCAGCCGGCCTGGCAGCAGCAGCCACACTCGGTGAGACGTCTCGCTCTTTTTGGAACACTTGCACCTCGTCGCTAATTAAATTTCCCACCATAAGGAGACGCCGTAAACACACCCAAACACACACACGCACACACAGGCTGTTGTCCAATCTCACATCTTGTTTTTCTATTTTTTTGTGTTGCTCTCAGGTCCGGCAGTGATGCCTCCTCAGTACTACGGTGTGACGCCCTGGGGAGTCTACCCTGCTAATCTGTTCCAGCAACAGGCGGCGGCGGCCAACAGTTCGGCCAATCAGCAGGCGGCAAACCAAGGCCAGCAGAACCAACAGCAGGTCAGTGAGACCACCTTGCCAAAATTCAGTCAGTTTTTTATCCAATTCTTTTTCCTTTTTTTTTTTTATGTAGAAATGAGATTTTCTCCTGCTTGGCTCGCTGTCCTGATGCATCCTGATTATTATCACATCACACCCTTTTATCTCCGTGTGTGGGAGACATTCAATTTGACATTAACCACGGCAGAATAGGAGCATCAGAAGTTAAGATCGTCTGCACTGCCAAATGTTTTCTGCCTCGGAATGGATTTCAGAGCGCTGCGACTCGGCATAAATTAGCACATTAAACATGACTTGCTTTGATTTTCCTGTGTTTTCCCTAAAGGTGATGCGTGCTGGTGGCAACCAACGACCTCTGACCCCCAGCCAAGGCCAGCAGGGTCAACAGAACGACCAGCTGGTGGCAGCGGCAGCGGTCAACTCGGCCCTTGCCTTTGGCCAGGGGTTGGCAGCAGGGGTCCCCGGTGAGTCGGCCTGCTGAGTCGAAGCCACATCGCCGGTCTGAGTAGAGTTCCAACTCTCCAGATAGATAGAAATAGTTGATTTTCCTGCCTTTCTTACACTGTAAATAGTTTATCTTATTTTATTTTATTTCTTGTTAGTTCATGTCATTATTTTCCTCTCTATCGCCTACAGCATTCTATTCTAAATACTTCATCTCTGAATTAGCTGAAACATGATTGTAGAGTCGTGGCCCTCTGTCCTCTCTCCCCCAGGCTACCCAGTCTTGGCCCCCGCTGCCTACTATGACCAGACGGGGGCGCTGGTGGTCAACACTGGAGCCCGGAGCGGCCCCGTCCGCCTCATGGCCCCCGCCTCCGTCATCATATCGCCCTCCGCTGCACAAGCAGGTGAATACTGGCCGAGCGCGTCGTCATCGCGCACCCAGCACAGACACAAAACAAGCGATTACACTTTGTTGCCCTGCCGCACAACTTGTGCGTCCGCTCCCTCCCCCCCCTTTAAGAAAACACCCAATTAAGAAATTACAAAGGGGAGCTCGACGTGTTTGTTTGTTTTTCTGAATTTTTGTTCTCAGCGACTTGGTAGAAAGAAGTTTGGCATTATTTAGTTAAATTGCTTGTATGCGGAAGAGTAATTTTTTTTCTCCAGTGCTTTTTTCCAGAATTATTTTCTTTTCTGTTTTTCAGACTTTTCTTTTTTTCACCCGAGTTTAGAGAGCATCTGAAACAATCACATCCATTCCTTTATTGAGAGCTGGATTTAATGGAAGCAAACATGGCCAGCTTGTTTGCTGGCCCCCCCGAAAAACCGCGTTGAAAAAATTACCACAAAAAACTGGGAAAATTAGTCAGAAAAACAGAAAAAAATACTCCAAAAAACAGTGGAAAAAAGAAATGACCCCATAAAATAGAGCTTTTTTCCCCAAGTGAATGCAACACGCTTCCATGCTTGTAATTATTTAATTTAACTCTTTTTTTTTTACACATCGTCAAGACTTTTTCTTTTTTTAAATAGAAATAATTGATTCTGTCTATTTGAATTTTCCACTTTAAGATGTTCTTTATATGTGCGCTGACTTTATTTGTGCCTCACCCTCAGTTGCGGCGGCGGCCGCCTCAGCCGGCGGTGCCAACGGCGGCCTCGGGGGCGGGGCCAACGGTCCGTTCCGTGCCATGACGTCCCAGCAGCCTCAGCAGCAGGGCGGCCCCGGCGGCGCCCTGGGGGGGAGCTCCTTCTACGGCTCCTCCTCCCTCAGCTCCTCCTCGCAGAGCTCCTCGCTCTTCTCGCAGGGCTCGGGCCAGCCGGGTCCAGGCTCCGCCTCCTTGGGCTTCAGCCAGCCCACGTCGTCCTCGTTGGGGGCCACGCTGGGGGCCACGCTGGGAGGCTTCGGCACCGCAGGTGAGTCTCTGCAGAAGGGACGCAACAACAATCAGTGTTTTACCCCAACCGCTCAGTTACGCCCTGTTGGCTTCCGGAGACGACGGCAAACCATCAGCCAGTCACAACACGCATAAATGCAACACTTTTGTTTTTGCTCCCATTTTTCATGAGCCGAACTCACTCAAAATTCCAGTTTCTCTCAACTATTGTTCACAAATCTGAGATTTCAATCTGAGATGTTGTAGCCAGCCTGAGGCTCACCTGTGCAATCGTCATGCTGTCTAATCGGCGTCTTGATATGCCACGCCTGTGAGGTCGGACGGATCATCTCAGATAATCTCAGATTTGTGAACAATATTTGAGAGAAGTGATTTATTTTGATTATATAGAGAAAGTTTTATATCTTTGAGTTCACCTCATGAAAAGTGGAAGCAAAAAAAAAGTCTTCATGACACTTTGTTCACCTACTCATTTGGTCAGTTACTCATTCTTGTGTACTGGTAGATCTTCATATGTATGTTTTACATTAATATTGCTGTTTCTCGGTGCCAGGGGGAGGGGCAAAGGGGCCGGTTCCGGCTTTGTTCTGTGTTCAGCTGAACTTGTATTGTTTGTTTATTTACATTGAAAAAAATTCAATAAACAGATTGTTGATTGGGGAAACTGCACCGTTGCAGCCCTATGGTTCAGTAGCTCCTCGGGATCCCTGCCACAGGTTCAATATATCTGTCTCCCTCTAGTGGCCAACTCCAGCGGTGGCAGCGGCTCCAGGCGGGACTCGCTGACTGGCAACAACGAGCTGTACAAGCGCACGCCCTCCAGCCTCAACCCCATTGGCCATGGAGGCTTCTACAACGGCACGCTGGGCTTCAGCCCCTCCCCCGGCCCTGTGGGCATGCCCCTGCCCAACCAGGGCCCCTCCCACTCCCTCACACCCCCGCCCTCCCTGTCCAATCACAGCTCCTCGTCCAACCTCAATCTCGGTGAGTGCGTTTCAATCCCGTTTTAACCGATTGCTTGTCTTTTTTTTGGCAGCTGTATTTTGACCATTTGAAACTTAGAAATCCATTTCATCACAAATCTGAGTGTTTTTGTCCCAAAATGTCTTGTTTAATTTTTCTACAGTTTTAAAATGATTTATGCAATAATAACAATAATTTTATGAGATCAGTCCCACAAGTGCTGCTGTCCAGTGCTGTTTGTGATTTTCTTTCCATTGAATTGTATTGAATTAGGGATGTTCACAATTAATTGATGATCGATTAATTGTCGCCTAAGAATTTAATCGATTAATTTAAATAGAATAAAATAAAATTAAATTAAATTAGTCGCAATTAATTTCACATTTTTACACAGGTAGTTCATATCATAACAGTGTAGTGGCAGGAAAGAGCAATTCACCTGTAGACACTGTGATGGTCATAATATACCTGGAACAAGTGACTTTTAAACAACTTTTTTTAACTTTATTGTCACCGTCATCGTTGCCACAAACATTAACTGTGAAAGTCAGTTTCAAGCAGTCCCACATGACAGCAAAAGCATCGAATACAAACAGTAAAAAAAAGACTGACTCTGCCCACCACCACCTCCACCACCAGGGGGCCTGACCAACGGCAGCGGGCGCTTCATCTCGGCAGCACCGGGAGCCGAGGCCAAGTACCGCAGCGCCGCCAGCTCGGGCTCCTCCCTCTTCTCTCCCAGCAGCCAGCTCTTCCCGTCGTCGCGGCTACGCTACGGCATGTCGGACGTCATGCCCTCGGGCCGGAGCCGCCTGCTGGAGGATTTCAGGAACAACCGCTACCCCAACCTGCAGCTGAGGGACATCGCCGGCCACATCATGGAGTTCAGCCAGGACCAGCACGGCAGCAGGTGAGAGTCGCCACCCAGACGCCGACGGCAGCGGACAAAAGCAGGAGACGGAATTGAATTTGGTCCATTGTTTGAAACAATTCAAGCCCACACTTGACATTTCAGTGTTGGCAGGCCGCGCCTCTCTCGCTGGACGCCGCGCTTTATCTCCCCCAGTCTTTCAAAGCTGATTACTGTCGGTTAGTCTGAGGAAATTTCTCCCTCTGAAACTTTTCCCATCGCCAGTGTCTCTTGTCCCCCCCCCTCTCTCTCTCTCTCTCTCTCTGTCTCTCTCTCTCTCCTCTCTCTCTCTGTCCCTCTCTCTCTCTCTCTCTCTCTCTCTCTCTCTCTCTCTCTCTCTCTCTCTCTGTGTCCCTCTCTCTCTCTCTCTCTCTCTCTCTCTCTCTCTCTCTCTCTCTCTCTCTCTCTCTCTCTCTCTCTCTCTCTCTCTCTCTCTCTCTCTCTCTCTCTCTCTCTCTCTCTCTCTCTCTCTCTCTCTCTCTCTCTCTCTCTCTCTCTCTCTCTCTCTCTCTCTCTCTCTCTCTCTCTCTCTCTCTCTCTCTCTCTCTCTCTCTCTCTCCTCTCTCTCTCTCTCTCTCTCTCTCTCTCTCTCTCTCTCTCTCTCTCTCTCTCTCTCTCTCTCTCTCTCTCTCTCTCTCTCTCTCTCTCTCTCTCTCTCTCTCTCTCTCTCTGTCTCTGTCTCTCTCTCTCTCTCTCTCTCTCTCTCTCTCTCTCTCTCTCTCTCTCTCTCTCTCTCTCTGTGTCTCTCTCTCTCTCTCTCTCTCTCTCTCTCTCTCTCTCTCTCTCTCTCTCTCTCTCTCTCTCTCTCTCTCTGCTTTGTCGGTTTTTATGCCTCTTTTCCTCCTCTTTGTTTTTACATCGAAAAGTTTTCAGCTTTGCTCGCGTGAGACTTTGGTTGCCAGCAGCTGCAGTGTGCTGCAGGAAAACAGCACATTTGAGTGCCCGGGTCGAGCTCGGATGTCTTGAGGGCCTCATTGCTAATGTAACACGGTAACAGCCCCCCGGGACTTCTCCCCCTTTTTTTTTTTAATGTTTTAACAATCTGCTCTTTTATATTTTACCTCTGTGCGAACGTAACCGTAACTGAGGACTTGTGCGACATTTCCTCAGCAAGCCATAAGAGCAGCGAAGCTCGGAGGAATATTTTTAAGTATTTATGCTCTTAATGGCTCCTCGACGCCATCTGCCTGTAGCCCACAGAAAACATTGTTTCCTCGAGGTTTGGGAGCTCGTAAAGAAAAGACGCAGTGCATAAAGGAGCGAGCAACACGCTAGCGTCCTGTCTGACTTTAGCCGCGTCAGGTGGCTCAGTAGTGTGGCCCAGTGTGAACAGAACCACGCCCCATCTGCAGTCCGAACGCAGCCTTGGTGTGTGGAGATGTGAGCGATGCTCTCGTCACTGTGACCCCACCCAGCCAGGAAACTGAGGACCCTGTGTCAGCAGCCAGGTCTCTTCCTTTATTAGACGTTTTTTTGCAGCTTTTCTAAGACTTGTGATTTAAAATCTTGCGTTCTTTGGAGGTCAGACGGCCCCCTGCTGCCCCTGACCAGGGCGTTTGAGGCGCAGGCTGAGTGCTGTAGTTTAAATGACCAGCGAACGCACCCTGGTTTGCAGCCTCCAGACTCTCCTGTCTCCTCTCCCAGGCGACCGAGTTCATTCTCGCCGCCTTGTTCTCCCTCTCGTCTCTCGCTTTGGAATTTCATCTCCTCCACTCTCGTCTCCTCCCTCAGGTTAAAGATAGATCAACGTCTCCTCCTCGTCCCTTTGAACATCTGTTTTGCTTTATTGCTCCGTCACTGTCTGGTTTTATAAATCCCCCCCTTGTACAAACAGAATGAGATTTAGAGGAGCGGGCCTGTTTGCTTTCCTCCCGTCAAGCGTTTTCTTTATTGCACCCACAGCTGATGGAATGTAGTAACACAGCGACGCGCTCAGTTAATCCGCGGACCTTCAGTGTAAGTACCTCCGGCTAATTTCATGCTCGTCGTCTCCGTCTAAAGGTTCATTCAGCTCAAACTGGAGCGGGCCAGCTCTGCCGAGCGCCAGCTGGTCTTCAGCGAGATCCTGCAGGCGGCATACCAGCTCATGGTGGACGTCTTTGGAAATTATGTCATCCAGAAGTTCTTTGAGGTCAGTCCCCGAGTCAGGAGACCATCATGTGTGCACCAAGCTGATTGAGTTCAGACCGTTGAATTGAATGGCCGTGACTCGTCATGAGCTCGTCGAGCAGATGCCTTTCTGCTGCGACTCTGCTGAAATTGTGTTATTCTGTTCATATAGGCAATTATTAAATAACATAGCCATTCACCTAATTCACATTATTATTTTCTCCATACCAGAACCAGTAGAATCCACTTTCATACAGTATCTAAACACATGAATGTGAACCCTCAGACTCCCAACGTGTCAGCCAGTGTTGTCGTGCTGGAGATTGGTCTCGGTCTGTTCTTGACCTTTGGGTCAAGACTCAGCCAACATTGCAATGACACGATAATAACAGAAAAGAATCCAGCTGCTGCCGTTTTATGCTCTAAGTCTTGAAGTCTTGGTCTGGTCTCCATCTCGATGCTCTGTGGACTTGACAATGTCTCGTCTCGCTTGGTGACGTCTTGACTACAACACTAATGTCAGCAGATGGCGCTAACTTTGCTTCTGTCTGTCTGTCTGTCTGTCTGTCTGTCTGGGCTCCAGTTTGGCAGCCTGGACCAGAAGCTGGCGCTGGCCGAGAGGATCCGAGGTCACGTGCTGTCGCTGGCGCTGCAGATGTACGGCTGCAGGGTCATTCAGAAGGCGCTGGAGTTCATCCCCTCGGATCAGCAGGTCATTGTGAGTACACAGTGGCAGCCCCGAGGAAGCAGACTCGGTCACCTTTGGGCTGATGTAACCTTCTCCCGCTCTGCGCTAATGAGTCGCGCGCGCGCGTAGCATTCAGATGCTTATCGTTGGCGGCCCGGTGAGGATTAATTGCTCACAGTTCACATGTTCTCAACGTCCCATTCAATAGAATGAGGTTCAATGGGTTCTTTATTAGCAGCTCCCCCTGGCGGTGGCTTTTATCATGAATTTTGAATGCAGGGCTGCAACGATTAGTCGACGTAATCGATGACGTCGTCAACATGAATTCACGTCAACGCGTCGTGTTATTGTTAGTGTAAATTGCTGATTGATAAAATCACACTGCGGCCGCTCATTTGTACCTGCAGTGCTGTACTGAGCACTGATGGCGGCAGTGTCACTTGTTGTTTACATCCTGCAATAACAGAGAAGAAGAACGGCTTCTTCTCCGAAAAGGCTCGAAGACTCCGACCCAAAGTTTCTAAAGTTTAGGAATATTTCATGGAAAATGAAGCAGCGAAACACGTTTTAGCTCACCTAGCATTCCATGCTAGCACTCCGGCGATACGCCGACACCCCGGAGTCGCTGAGTTGTCATGCACCGCAGAGAGGAGTTGACAAATAACGTGGAGGATAGATACTTTGTAGTTATGTTTGGAATGACCATGATCGTCAGCCTGTGACGCAAGCACATCACGCATTTTTCACACTTCAGAAAATCATGTCAACAAGCTTGCGTAAGCCAACGATAGTTCACTCAGGTATATATAACCTTGTTAATATACCTATGATATTCTACGCTGAAAAATTTCACAACTACGTCACAGGTGAATGCTTTGTGCGTCATTATTTTGATGTTTTTGATTTAAAAGCGAAGATTTAAGCAAGTTGGGTTAAACACAAGTCCAAACCAGGCGGTGAAAATAAAGAAGATAATCGGGACTAATCGAAAAAAATAATCGATAGATTAGTCGTCAACAAAAATAATGGCTAGTTGCATCCCGGGCCAATAGATGGCGGCGTTCATATCCAGGTATCGACCTGCAGGTCGGGTGACCAATCCGACCGGACGCTCAGGAAATGGTCCAGCTCGCTGGAATCCAGCAGTGCCGGAGGGAGAGGAGGGGGGAGAGGGGTGAGAGTGAGGGAGTGTGTGAGTGAGTGTGTGAGACAGGGAGGCATCCGTCTCCTCCTAATGGACTGCAGCCGCGCTCCTCCAGGCCGGCTGCACTCAGGCCCGCCGTTATTTGGCGCGCCGCCGTGAAATATGAGGGAGGCGCTGATGCTGCCCGCCGGCCAGGATGTGATTTCATCCCCTGCAAATGATGACGACGCGACCCTGCCTGCCCCCCCCACCTCCACCCCCACCCCCACCTGCAGAGCGAGATGGTGCGCGAGCTGGACGGCCACGTGCTCAAGTGTGTGAAGGACCAGAACGGTAACCATGTGGTGCAGAAGTGCATCGAGTGTGTGCAGCCGCACGCCCTGCACTTCATCATCGACGCCTTCAAGGGACAGGTGGGTCCCACACACACACACACACACACACACACACACACACACACATACATTCTTTATCTCCAGGTAAGAAGCATTTTGCCGCCGCCTTATCAGCTCCCTCATCCACTCTTTTTCTCTTCTTCTTCTTCTCTTTCCTTTGGAGCGGCACGGCGGGCGCATGTTGCCGTGGCAACGGAAGCCTCAGCCGCCTCGTCTCCAGCAGCTAAATGTTACATTAGCATAAAGTGTTAAAGGAAAGATTTTGGGGCGTTCATGCGTGCCGCATCTCTTTGAGACTAATGAAATGGCTTCGGTGTGAACGGAGCGTCCGACAAGCGACTTATTTTTTTTTTTTTGTGTTTGTTTTTGTTGTGATTTTGTGTTCTTTTGCCTGTTCAACACTACGACAGGCGGTTTTTCCTGTTGAACTGCAAGGACGTGAGGAATTTCCCGTCCGTGCTGGCTGTGTCAGAGCGTCTCTGAATTGTTTATCGCTGTAATCTGATGCTCTTTTTCTTTTTGTTTTTTTGGTTATACGCACTTGCACTTCTACTTCTGCCTGACTGAACGGTTTGTGTCAATAGCAGCATTTCCATCACCCCTAGAATGACGCAAAACCTAAATATGGCAATAAAAATCTGCTGATGGAAACACCTGAACTTAAAAAACCCTCTCAGACATGGATACAAGCATTTGACGCTCTCATGAGGTGGTTTTTCAGACGCATGTAAACACTTTTTTTTTGACATTTACATGTCACCAGACATGACCTATGGGGTCATGTGACCAGTTCACGTCAAGTGAAAATGGCGCGTTTTGATTGGACGGAGGAGGAGACGGAATATTTTTCACAAGTAATCAAAGAGGAAAAAATAGAACAACTAGGGACGCAAATTATTGATTAACTCATTAATCGTTAGTTGATTGACCTCATCCATCGATTAACGATGAATTAATAAGCAGCGATTTTTCCTGAGAACCTAAATTTCACAGTGAAAAATGTGTCAGGAGGACATTATTGAAGCCTTCAATAAGGCTCAGGGTCCACTGTGACCCATTGTTATCTCAGAGAACAGTAAAAACAGCCTTTAAGAGACTTTTATTTTGTGAGGAAGTGTCCTGTGGGAACCCAGCTGATGATGTCACCTGCACCTCGCAGGTCTTCGCTCTGTCCACTCACCCTTACGGCTGCCGGGTCATCCAGCGCATCCTGGAGCACTGCCTCCCCGAGCAGACGCTGCCCATCCTGGAGGAGCTCCATCAGCACACGGAGCAGCTTGTGCAGGTAACACACACACACACACACACACACACACACACACAGCGCCAGCTCTCTCGCACCTCTTTTGTCCTCCTCCAGTTGGATTGTTGTGTTGCAGTTGTTGGCTGGAGGTGCGGCTCCTCTCAAGTGTTTTGTTCGCCGCTCTTCATGCGACTTGAGAAGGGACAACCAGCTGCTCGTCCTCCCGTCCCCCACCAGTTAATGACCGTGCGTTTTTTCTTCTCCCTTGTGCTTTCATCCAGGACCAGTACGGCAACTATGTCATCCAGCACGTGTTGGAGCACGGCCGAGCCGAGGACAAGAGCAAGATCGTGGCTGAGATCAGGGGCAACGTGCTGGGCCTGAGCCAGCACAAGTTTGCCAGGTAGGCGACGACCAGCACTGCTTCAAAAATAAATGAAGAACTACGATTTAAGAAAAAAAGAATTTAAAGCGACCGCGCCCCCTCCTCACTGTCGCAGCAACGTGGTGGAGAAGTGCGTGACCCACGCGTCCCGAGCGGAGCGGGCGGTGCTGATCGACGAGGTGTGCAGCCTCACCGAGGGCCCCCACAGTGCCTTATACACCATGATGAAGGACCAGTACGCCAACTACGTGGTGCAGAAGATGATCGACGTGGCCGAGCCCACCCAGCGCAAGATCGTCATGCACAAGGTGGGTGGGTGGGTGGGCGGAGCCGAGCCCAGGATGCTTTGACGACCCCAAAGTCCTTTGTCAAGGTTTCGCGAGCTGCGTTTCCATGACTTTTTTTTTTTTTTTTTTGCAAAATAAAAGCCATATTTCTGGAAATTACAATTGAAAGTACAATTGCGATTTGCAGGCGTTTCCATTGAGCGGCGTGAAGTGGATTCTCGTAAAATCTCGTCCTGCGAGATTTTACAAGAATGAATTATTTTCAAAGTTTAGGTGTTTCTGTGACCTGTTTTTTATTGCGTTATTTAGGTTTTTGTGCAAATTCTATGGGTCATGGAAACGCAGCTACTATCATTATGTTAGTGTAGGATGCTCATGATGATGACGATTACATCCATTTTTAACAATTATGATTGTGTGAAGAAACTTATTCCTTCCATGTAAGATACTTCATCAATTGTCAATTAAGAATTTAATCGATTAAATTAAATTAATCGCAATTAATTGACCTTTGTTTTTTTACATTGGGAGTTAATATCATGATAACAGTGTAATGGCAGGAAAGTGAATTCACCTGTAGATACTGTGATGGTCATAATATACCTCGAACAAGTTACTATTAAACACCTTTAAAAAAAAAAAAAAAAAAAAAAAAGTTGAAATCTGACCCATTAGAACCGGGGTCAGCAACCTTTTTGGCTAAAAAAAAATCTAATATTTTAAAAATTATTTTGGTGAGAGCCATACAACAATATTTATTATTTTTAATTAGTAACTCTTAATACAACTAAAGTTCGAAGCACTGTGGCCGTTTCCACGTCTAACCTCCGCGCCTCCCCTCTCATCTCCCTTTCCCACTGTGTGTTTGTCCGCGGTGCGTGGCGGCAACCATCCTGCCATCAAAGTGTTGTTTTATTGCTGTGCAGAGAACTTAAGTATGAGAGCGAATCAGGAAACCACGGCGTGCGTGCAGCGTCCACAAATGCCGCTGCCTGCACTGGACTTGAGCACAGTGGCACTGCTGCTTTAATTGCATCCTTATTATTGTCCCAGAACCCCAGAACTATCTGTCAAAGCTATATATATATATATATATATATATATATATATATATATATATATATATATATATATATATATATATATAATATTATATATTCTTCGGCAAAAGGTTTTGCGCTGTATAAATCAGCATGCTAACTTTCTGATTAAACGGCGGGAAGTTCTGCGTCACCTCACAATGACTCATGTAGGCTACCACATTTAATCCAATAAAAATAAAGGTGTCGAACCCTCCCATATACTGAAGCACAGCTGTGATAGGCTCCAGCAGCGCAACCCTGAACATTTGCGGTAAAAAAAAAATATATATATTGTAGCCGATAAAATGCACAAGAATTTTTTTGGGAGGATTATTTTTAACACTGTGATTTTTGTAATGTTTTTACTTGGAAAAACAGCGGAATTATTCATTACTTGTGTTTAGAAAAGTCAGCTCAGATTTTTCTGTGAGCCGGATGCCGTCATCAAAAGATGCCACATCTGGCTCGCGAGCCACAGGTTCCCGACCCCTGCGTTAGAAGGATCAACGTTCAGGGTGTTGCTGCTTGTCAATGAATCGTTAATCTATCGATCAGGTCAATCAACCAAGGATGAATGAATGAATGGATTATTTGCATCCCTCGTCACTAATGTTCACCGTTCAAATAAAACCCACCGTGTCATTCGTCCGTTTTTTCCCTGCCAGTTCATACTAGTGAGATAAATAAAGCCCCAGTGCCGCTCCTCCTCCCTGCCTCCCTCCCTGCCTGCCGTGCTTGGAGCTGCTCAGGCCGCTCTGACCCTCCAGCCGTGCCCGCTGACGCCTCCTCTCCTCTCCTCTCCTCTCTCTGCGAGCAGATCCGGCCCCACATCTCCACGCTGAGGAAGTACACGTACGGCAAACACATCCTGGCCAAGCTGGAGAAGTACTACATGAAGAACGGCGTCGACCTGGGCCCCCTGTGCGGGCCCCCCAACGGCATCATGTAAACCAACCAACCAACCAACCAACCAACCCCCCCCCCACCCACCCACCCACCCACTGGCTGAGGACGTTGCGTTACCCCCTCGTCGTCACCACAACCCAGGAGGAGTGGCCTGTTGCTACGGGCAGCCTTAAATTTGTTTTGTCACATTTTGTTGCCACCCCCTCCAGCCCCGCCCCCACCCATTCAAGCCCAAGCCTTCTGAATCAGTGGGGGTGGGCGGGGCAAGAGAGAGAGAGAGAGGAAACTGTTGGACGTCCTCTTCCTTAGCCCCTCCCCCTCGAATATGAATTTCACTTTTTTCTGCTAACTGCTGCACAAACACAACCCCCCCTCCCCCACTCCCCCAATATCTCCAGTTATGATGAGATGGATCAAGTATTTAATTTGTCAGACTTCACTGAATCATAGACGACAACACACACACACGCACACGCACGCACACACACACACATCTACACACGCCATCAGCTAACCAGCAGACAGATCATTTAGCATGGGAGAATCGTTTTCTGGTCTTGCTTCTATAAATATAACGTGTATACTTGGTGTAGACCTTTGCATATATATATAAATATATATATAAAACTTTGTAGCTTTTCTGGGTTTTGATGTTGAATCTGTATCTATAATGTATCCTAGTAGTGACCACATACTTCTGACTGTATAATTGTACATTTGTAAACCCTTGTAATGTAAAAGTGCTTTACCACCCTTTTTGGTATGAGAAGTTAAAAAAAAAAAAAAAAAAAAGAGAAAAATTTCACTCTAAAAAAAAAAAAAAAAAAAAAAAATCTTAGACAAAAAAAAAAAAAATCCCCCATGTGCATTTCAGTGTATATTCTCACTTCCTTGGTTGTGACATATGAGTTGTTGTATATTGTAAATTGTAATATCAATTTTTTTTTTCTTTTTGGTTTTGAAAAGCCCTTTCTATACTGTGTAGTAACTTGTACAAAGATTTCGCCACGCTTCGGTTTTATCTTTATCTCGTCACTGCTTAACTTAAAAAAAAAAATGAAATAAAAAGACGTCAATCGCCCACTGAATTCCCCGATTGGACACGTTGCGTTTAGACTTAGTGGTGTCTTCTGGGTTTACGTTGAAGTTTTGTTGCTTTTTGTTTTTGACTCTTTTTATTTTTCTTTTTTTTTTTAAAAAACTTTTTATAGGAACGTTTAACCCCGTGGAATGCGTCACACACGTACATGGGTGTGAGGAGAATTGATTGTACTCATTTCCATGCCCTTGTTAATACCAGTGGCTATTTTCAGTGGGGGGTAAACTGAAGGCTTGTACAGAGGAGAATCTCGTTTTTTTTGTTTTTTTTGACATTTCTCTAGTGCTGTAAGTGCTGTATCATACTGTCAATGTCCTTTTTTTGGGGGTGAGAGAGGCGGCCCGCCCACGGCGCGGTGTACATTTGGAGCAGCCTTGTGTATATTTACTACGAGCACACCTGTAACCATATGTGTATAGTTAACAGAACCTGTGTATGCTTATTGCCTGGGCAACTATTTTTTGTAACTCCTGTTGTAGATTGTCTCTAAACAATTGTGTGATCTTTATTTTGAAAACCAAACTGAACAAAAAAAACAAAAGTTTGAAAATTTAACAGCCTCACTCGTGCTTCATTGTTTGTGTGTGTGTGTGTGTGTGTGTCTGTGTGTGTGTTTGCTCATACGGCGCTAACAGATGGAGCGGAATCAGAATTTATTTTTTAATTATTCAAAAGTGTGGGTCTGTGCCTGCAGTGACTAGTCAATCAGCAGCTTTAGTTTTGCTTCAAACACTATAATTTCTTTCATGAACGGGACTGATTGATGGTGCTGGCAGCTTCATACGGCCTTGGAAAAATGGAAGTTTGCCGCTATTGTTTTCTGGAAAGACTCCACTGAATCATTACCCTCAGAGCTGCTGAGGGCCTAAACTAAAAAAAAAAAAAAAAAAAAGTATACTCCAGACATAAGCATCATGTCAGGCTGTTCAAAGAACTAAACAATGGGACTGGAGTTGATCATATGTTTCTGTAGGCCTCAATTTTCCCAAATTGATTCTCAGCAAGGGCCCAGGAAACAATTTATGGGTAATTATTGGGTGGTGATGTAAAAGAAAACATTTATTCTGCATATTTGTGCGTTGTATTGTCTTCACACGGTAATTTACCAGAGTCGAGCAGTTTGTGAGGAGCCGAGTCGAGCGCCCCGCTGCTCTGAATTCACAGTCATCCCAGTGAGGCTGGCCGGGGAGAAGTGGCTGCTTCAAGCGGCGGCGGCGCTTCGCTTCATTATTCAGCGTGGCTTTCCTTGAGGAACCACCACCCCTGGCATCAAATATTAATGGGCTGTGACGTCAGCACAGGTATGAGCTCATGGGGGTGGGATTTCAACGACCCTACCTCTCTCGTGCCCGGGCTCGGCCAATCGCGGCGGGAGGACACGAAATGGCGCGCGGCCTCACCCACCCACCTACCCACCTACCCGGAAACACCTGAGCAGGCACAACCCAACCACCCCGGGGAGCAGCCGTGAACATGCGCCACCCGGCGTGCGCGTGCATGCGTATCACTTCTTCTTCTTCCTCCTCCTCTTTATTTCCCCCACTAAATGGCAGGCAGGTGCCCAAACGAGCTGCAGGGGGCGTCCTCGTCCGTCCGGTGGCGGAGATCCCCCCCCCCTCCTTTCCATCCTCTATCACCGCCACCTCACGCACACACGTACACGCACGCGCAGCTCCCCCTGCCAGACTCCCAGGCCAGGCAGCGTCGCCATACGGAACATCCTGCTCTCAGTGAGAGAGAGAGAGAGAGAGAGAGAGAGAGAGAGAGAGAGAGAGAGAGAGAGAGGTGGGGGTAGACTGGAGGATCCGAGCCGAGCCTGGTGACTGAGAGTCGGGCAGAGACGCGGAGAGAGAGAGGAGCTCCGGCACGGCGGCGGCGTCTTCCGGTTGGTGAATCCAGCAGCAGACGGACGGACGGACGGACGGAGAGCCGGGGAGAGGAGGAGGAGGAGGCCCCGGAGGAGAGCCGATCGTTAGCTGGTGACCCGGACCAGCAGCAGCACCGGTAGCAGCAGCAGCAGCAGCAGCAGCGGCGGCTGCGGGATTAAAGCGTCCCGGCAGCACAAGGACACATGGTGGCGCAGACGGCGGGCGGCGCGCTCTGAAGTTGTACCGACGCAACGACACCG